>QMIH01000601.1:163954-177987 GCA_003987875.1 Clarias batrachus | reverse complement strand
ATATATTATGTGCATGTTTATTATAATATATACATATATATATATATATGTGTGTGTGTGTTTTTTTTTTACTTGCCCACTATGACAGTTTTGTATCTTCGTGGTGGATTTCATGTTCATGTTCATCACATCAGCTTTTGCTGCAAGTGGCCCTTAAAGACTTTAATAATGAGAAATTTAAGAGAGGGTCAAACACTGTGTTCAGTACATTAGTGTGTCACAGTAAATCCCACTTTTACAGAGAAAATAGAGAATGTACTAAAGTCTGTATAAACCCATGCACAATCTAAACAATCATTTATTAGGTACTTTCATTTCAGCTATTACTTTTATAATGCTACAGTTATGAAAACATTTTTATTTCCTGTTTATTTTTTAAACGACTGTAAATGAATTAAGACCATGCAGTAATATTAGTAATTTATAATGATATTACTGCATGTTAATATCATTATAAAGGCTAAAAACTTTTTTTTGGCAATTAAAGAAGCTTATTTTGATTTGCTTCAAAATATTTTAAATTATGCCTATATTTATATATAAAAGTCCACATGGCTCTGTATGTACGTTCCTTATAGACTGCTCCGTGCTTTAAGGGATCTGGGCTAAACATGGCACAAATATATTTGTCATCCCACTGGTCAAAATACTGCTGGTTTCATCCCCCAATACTCACTCATTTTCAAGAATTTCATTTCATACTGCACACTCATTTTCAAGATGGCGGATGAGGAATCTTTCACTGCTTAATATATTGCGTTTCCAAGACCGACCACAAGATGGCAGACTTTACCAAAACATATTGCCACGTGCGTGTTGAATATCACCGCTCATTTTCCAGATGGGACTTGACACTGAAACTTGACACTACTATCTGAATATTCTGTGAGGAACCGAGGTGGTAGGAGCGAAATAAAAAGACCCCCCAGAGTTACAGTGGGGACGTAATCAGCTTTTCAGTGAGTGTTGAACTGTGCATTCTGATTGCAAGATCCAAGTGTTATTTTGCTAAATTCACAGACTTTACTTAATCTTACATCTCTCTGTTTTCCTCACGAGGAAGGGTGGGTTCCCCAAAGAATTAGTTTATTTTTGAAACAGTTGGCCAAACTAAGAGTATACTGTAGTATATCATGAGTACTTCAGTAGGAATTTTAACTGCAGCCCTTAAAGCCTTTTTCTAAAATTACAATATTAGATTAGTAATAAAAGTATGAAAAATACAAGGAAATACTTCATCTTACCACCACAAGGTTTCAACTATGAAAAGCCTGGGCAATGCTGGGTTCTTCGGCTAGTATGTTATAAAGTACCAGTCAAAGTTTGGACCTTTTTGCTTATTGACTTATTTTCTTCAATGTTTGGCAAGACTGGGTCTTTTAAATAATATTGAAATGTATACATATGGAATTAAGTATGTAATTAAGAGAGTGAAAAGGCAATGAAGCAGAAGGTATACAGTGAACATGGATAGTGATGACCAGGTTACAGCTACTCGAGAAAGATTTAGATTACACAGTAGGTACTGGGACAAGTACTTCGGTATTACCAATGAGCTACTGAGAACATTTGGTGGAGGTAAGAGAGGGGTGAAGTGTGAGTAAATGGGTGACTGATTCTAGTGCCTTAGGTTGATGGTGGCTATAAAAATGGTTTTTCACCATCATGTGAAGAACAAGCCTGGCATACAGTATTGTAAAGCGATTCCCTCATTTCTAATGCAGAACATTTCTGCCTCTAGCAGAATTCATTTTTCACCCATTTTTAGCATTTCCTAGTGATAGTTTATGGGTTTACTTATTTCTAGACTTTTTTTTTAGCCTAAGGCCATTTTCTCATTCAAGACTATTTCCCAATATTTATTTGTGGATTTCTGTTTATTTGTCTTGTAATAGATTTTACACATTTACTTTTCTTTATCTTATGATTAATTTGCCGCCGCCCCCTTAAAGTTAGGCAGAGAAAAATGCTACTTTAACATGTAATTATTTAACATAATAATTATTTATTTTAATAATGAAATAAAGTCATTTAGTCACAATGTTCCGCTGTATTTCTTCATTTATTTGAAATTAAAAAATATATATATATATTTGTATTACGTTCATTTGTGTTGGTGTACGCGGGTCGCCGGACAAACAAGTGTCTATGTAGGCACGTAAATCTTTGAAAAGCATGTGACTTTAGGCTGAGCTCTGATTGGATCTTTTCAAATCATTCTTCGGGCGCAGCACTGTGTGACCCGAACCCCCCACTTTTGTTCTTAGCGAATCAATACTGTTTTGAAATATTCAGGCTCATGTGATTGGACCATTCTCAACGAGTCTTTTCCAGCACTTCTTATGGCAAGCGGAGCTGCTGACTGGATACGTTGTGAGTCAGGACTTTATTTTATACTAGTAGTAATGATGCTTAATCACCTGATAAATGCCTATTTTTATATTTAGAGTCAGTAGCTCTCTGTTTTATTTTGTTTGTTTTTTTTTACAAAATTTTGGAGATGACGTTACAGGATCTTAGAGCTCTCTCTGAAACACTAAGGTAAAACTGATTCTATTCCATTTTCTGAAGCATCCAATTGAACTCTAAAATGTTATAGTAGGGTCTGGATGTCTAAGCATGAAAGAAACCACATACACTCTCTTGAGATTTAAGGAGCAGAAGTATTTTATGAACGACAGACAGGGCCCTTCTTTAAAAGAAAGGTGAAAGGACTTGTTATGGAGCTAAAATATCAGTATTATTAATGAAGCATTAAAACAATGACCGTTGCATGAAATTAAGATTATTTTGTGGTAGTAATATTATTATATTTTTGGTAGTAATCAGGTTGATTATTTGATACGAGTCCCATAATTATCTACGTTAAACCAACTACTAAAGACTCCACTGGACAACAAAAAGGTTCGACTCCAGCACAGGCACTTTGACTGTTAGACTGACTTTGCACTATAACTCCATAACAAGTTAATCTTTCTTAGACATTTAAACCTGTAACAGTGACTGATGCTCTCAGGTGACACTTCTTCCCCATGTAAAACAAGTCTCTTTGTTTTTATAGGTGTAAAGTTTTTTTAGAACAAGCTAATCCCACACCAAAAGACAGTGCTAGTTTTTGTTTGTTATGACAATACAGTCAAATAGTGTAAATGCACTTCTCCCATCTTTGTAGTACTGTGGAAGGATATACTCCTGGTCTGTTTCTGATCACTAATACATCAGGAGGATCTTTAATGAATATACTATTCTTCAGCTCCTTATATTTTGAAACAATTGTGATTCAGATGCTGCTACAGTTGTTTTTTCCCAGTGGGATGGCTTTTAACTCACTCACCAATCATCCTGCTTTGGTGATGATACACTGATTATTTTATGAAGCAGTCAAGATAGCATTGTGCTAAATGTTGAATCTGATTATTGGCACGTGGCTGTTTCACACTAAAGGTTACCTGAGGAACTTGTTTACTTCCTTTCTGTGGTGAATTTTCAAGACTATGGGTCAGTGGTTTTGTTTAAATAAGGAGTCCAAAGTGTAAGGAAAAGTTAAAGAAATATGGAAATTAGTCTGCGTCACACACATTGTAATATTTTCATGTTTAGGAAGAGCACATTTGAACAAAGCAGGTAATCTTTGAGGTCTTGTGTGCAAGCAGAGAAGATTTAAAACAAAGCTATTGAAGAAATACCAGCCTTTTTTATTCTACAGGTGTGTTTTAATGTCTATTGTTTATTGTTATTGTTTACATTGACTACATTAATCTTACATGCAATGGTATTATTTATTTTTGATTGGCTCCCACATGTCTGTCATGAATTTTTACAGTAACAATAGCTGCTGACCAAAAACATGCAGTAGGAGAGGTAGCAAGGCAGCGCATCTGTATCGTTATAGATTGTATTAGGTATGGATCTAATATGACTTAAATGTTATTTATCCACCTGTGTCTTTTAAAAGTTGCAAACTTTTCCTGCACAAACTTTCGGCCTTGTCCAAACTTCTGTAGTTAATAACAATGTCTAACAAAGATGAGACAGGAATTATAGAGGAATTATAGATTTATACAGATTAGAGCATTCCACGGGTCCTAAAGCCCAGATGCATGGGGGATTTTGGAGAAACAATGGCATAATTTAAAATATTAAATATTAAAATATTTAACTTAAGTAATATCAAATAAATAAATAAATAAATAAATAAAGTTAATCGTTGGAAAACTATTGGTCCTGGTAGTGTAAAACTCCAGTTGTTCTGTTTACTGTACTAGTAAAATGTGGAGAGAGGAAAAAAAAACATACTTTTATTAATAAGCAGTATTTTTATTCTTATTTTATATTGAATTTAATGTTGTGTTCTTTTTAAAACAATTTTATAACAAAAATTATGTTAACATTAATCAGATCTTTGATTGAACAAAGTTGCACAAATTTGTAATTTTTATTGGATAGTTATATGCTTTTATTTTGTCTTCAGGATTCTGATTTTCTTCAGCGACCTGCCCATCATGAAGCTCAGTGTTGTTCTTTTCCTATGTTTCACTGGTGAGAGCATTTTTATAACCCACTTTATACTTGCTTGTTTAATTTAAAAGTATTAATATTATGCAAATCATTTTGGATAATCATTTTGGATAATTTCACACAAAGGTAAAAAAATAAAAATGGTCATAATTAATAAGAGTTCCTATCAAAAATCATCCTAATGCAGTAAAATACTGTTTATATTGGCTAAAGGTTTTCTTGTATATTCTATTGCTCATTGTCAAAAAGCTTAAAAGATGCACAACAATGATACAATCTACAAAGAAAAATAAAAGAGGAAAAGTAAGAGAGAGAAGAGAAGAAGAAGAAAATCTTAGTAATAATTACAGATTTAATAATATCATGTTTTTTTTCTTTTTTTAAATTACTATTTCAGACTGTTCATGTTAAATTCTTGTCTATTATTTATATATTGTGTGGAGGGCTGATAAAGACACATCGCATCTATAATACCAATTTATCAGAAATTATTTATTCCAAAAATAATGGCATATCTTTACAAATGCTTGCTATTTGTGTTTAATTAAATCTCTTTAGGGGTAAAAGTGTAATGACGTCTGCAATTTTCTTTAAAATTCACAGGCTGTTTATTTTTTTTTTTATCAATTTAATTTATTAAAAAATAAAGACTGAAATGTTTAAGTTAGATAAATATTCAGACCCATCACCTAATACATGGTTATAGTACAATTGGCAACAATGACAGCCACAAGTATGCTTGTGAAATTAAGGAGACATTAAATGATGAGCCTCCGGTGGGTGCATGTGGGGAGTGGAGGTTTGGGGGTTGTTCTGGGAGGCTTGAAAAGTGGCATTGATCTGCAGGGGAGTGAGAGAACGAGGGCACATGGTTTGATTATCTTGGTAATAGTGAAGGGTACATGGTCAGCCATAGCATTATGACTGTTGAGTTCACTAGAACAGGTTACAAGAACACCAGTGATTATGACATATGACATCTAAAGTATTAGGCATCAAATTCGATGTGATCAAAGGTCAAACTGTCATTGCTACCATCACTACTGCCATCTAGTGGATAGGTGAACAATAAATCCACCTATTCACTAGATGGCAGTAGTGATGGTAATGGGTAAGGATTGGCATGTTCAAAATGAGCGGAGAACAAAGCAGCTGAATACGTGATGCAGAGAACATTTCAGTTCAATTCAATTCAATTTTATTTATATAACAGGAATCACAGTGGGTACGGAAAGTATTCAGACCCCCTTAATTTTTTTTTTCACTTTGTTATATTGCAGCCATTTGCTAAAATAATTAAAGTTCTTTTTTTTCCTCATTAATGTACACACAGCATCCCACAATGACAGAAAAACCCTGACTTGTTGACATTTTTGTAGATTTATTTAAAAAGAAAAACTGAAATATCACATGGTCCTAAGTATTCAGACCCTTTGCTCAGTATGTAGTAGAAGTACCCTTTTGATCTAATAGCCCTGAGTCTTTTTGGGAAATGGAAAGGTTTTTCACACCTGGATTTGGGCATTCTCCCATTCCTCCTTGCAGGTCCTCTCCAGTTCTGTCAGGTTGGATGGTAAACGTTGGTGGACAACCATTTTCAGGTCTCTCCAGAGATGCTCAATTGGGTTTAAGTCAGGGCTCTGGCTGGGCCATTCAAGAACAGTCACAGACTTGTTGTGAAGCCACTCCTTCGTTATTTTAGCTGTGTGCTTAGGGTCATTGTCTTGTTGGAAGGTGAACCTTCGGTCCAGTCTGATGTCCTGAGCACTCTCAAGAAGGTTTTAATCCAGGATATTCCTGTACTTGGCTGCATTCATCTTTCCCCCAATTGCAAACAGTCATCCTGTCCCTGCAGCTGAAAAACACCCCACAGCATGATGCTGCCACTACCATGCTTCACTGCCGGGACTGGATTGGACAGGTGATGAGCAGTGTCTGGTTTTCTCCACACATACCAGTTATAATTAAGCGCCAAAAGGTCAGACCAGAGAATCTTATTTCTTACCATCTTAGAGTCCTTCAGGTGCTTCTGTCGGGCTACTCTGACATAAAGCCCCGACTGGTGGAGGGCTGCAGTGATGGTTGAATTTTTACAACTTTCTCGCATCTCCTGACTGCATCTCTGGGGCTCAGCCACAGTGATCTTTGGGTTCTTCTTTACCTCTCTCACCAAGGCTCTTTTCCCCCGATAGCTCAGTTTGGCCGGATGGCCAGTTCTAAGAAGGGTTCTGGTCATCCCAAACGTCTTCCATTTAAGGATTATGGAGGCCACTGTGCATTTAGGAACCTTAAGTCCAGCAGAAATGTTTTTTGTAACCTTGGCCACATCTGTGTCATGCAACTATTCTGTCTCTGAGCTCTTCAGACAGTCCCTTTGTCCTCATGATTCTCATTTGCACTGACGTGCACTGTCAGCAGTAAGGTCTTATATAGACAGGTGTGTGGCTTTCCTAATTGGTATAATCAAACACAGCTGGACTCGGATGAAGGTGTAGAACCATCTCAAGGATGATCAGAAGAAATGGACAGCACCTGAGTTAAATATATGAGTGTCACAGCAAAGGGTCTGTGGGTAGCTGTGTGTACTGTACATTAATGAGGAAAAAAAATAACTTAAAAGTTTTTAGCAAATGGCTGCAAAGAGTGAAAAGTTTAAGGGGGTTTGAATACTTTCCGTACCCACTGTATGAGTCAGCAGGTGTAGAGTTGGGTCTGCACTTCCGGAACAAATTATGCTCGCAATCCAAGGTTACACTGAACTAATTAGCATTGAAATATTTTTTTTTTTCCAGTGCATTGCATAATTACTCTTTTAAGTATTATTATTATTATTATTATTATTATTATTATTATTATATCTTCAAGAGATGAGCTTAGAAGGAAGGAAAACAAACACACTTAAATTGCTGGTTTACTTATTGTCACTAAACTGTACTGCCGGACTAGTATACATTTCTAATTCTTTATTTTAACCATTATAAATATTTATTGTTTAACATACAGTACACCAATTACAGTTTTCTTTAAATGAAATAAATCACCAACAGGTCTGGTCCCAGTTGATGTATCCATCCTGCTAACCGTCCCTCACCGATATGAGTTTATCAATACAGCATTGTCCTGGCCTGCTGCACAGGAATACTGCAGGTGGATGTACACTGACCTGGCAATAATCCTAAGTCAAACTGATTGGATAAGATTGAATAAAGAATTAACAAGTAAAGGGCTAACATCATGGACTATGTGGGTAGGATTGTGGAATGATGTCAATAGCTGGCGCTGGTCCTTAGGTGACCTCCCACTGAACAGTGTCTCTTATACCAACTGGTGCTATGGACAGCCTGATAATGTTGGTGGTCATGAAACATGTGGTGCTATGGATTCATATGGTCATTGGTGGGATGTGCCATGTACAGAACTAAGACCCTTTGTATGCTACGATGGTGAGGCAATGTCCTATTGAAATCTGTAGTTTTAGTTTATTAAAGTTTGAAGTTTAGTTTGAAGTACTGACATATATGTAACAATGTGTTTATTTTTTCAACAGCTGATTTCAGTGGCAAATTCATCAACATAACAGGTCTTCTGCTGACCTGGTTTGAAGCTCGTACTTATTGCCGAAAATATCACACAGACTTGGCCAGTTCTCTTAACTATTCAGACCAAAACATGTTAAATCAGTTTGTATCATTCAGTGTTAATCCCTGGTTTGGGTTATACAGGGACACTTGGAAGTGGTCAGATGGGACCAATGCTACAGACCTCCCCTGGGCACCTGGACAACCTGATAACTATGGAGGAAATGAGAAATGTGCAAGGGTTTATAATGACCAGTTCTTTGATGTACCCTGCACAAACCAATACTATTTCTTCTGTCACACGAGTGAGTTCTTTTTTTTTTTTACTCATTCTCTTTTTTATGTAAATTTATTTTAGTCGTTTAGTTTCTTTTATTCTGTGACTAATTTTGTTCATGAGAAAATTATGGCAGAAAAGAAGGAGAGGAGACAAAGTGAGAATTATACACAATTAACTTACATTTGCTGCAAATTCCAGAATGAATTCAAAATTAAAACGTGTTATAATAGAAATATTTTAAAGACACATTATTGTTCTGAGGTGGAGGTGGGCAGAACCTCAATCCTGGGCTTTGGGGTAGAAGCTGTGTGTGAGTGAGCTGCGGGAGTGATTATGTAGACTTTTGTCATTCGAAAATTCGAAATAATGTATTTTCTTTTTCTTTGTTTTTCTTTATCATTTTATTTTTTTCCCTTTTCTTTCATTTTGTCTTTTTTTTAAGAAAAAGGATGACTGTGCTTATTATACAGTATAAAATTTTTAGTACCTGCACCCTCATACCTATGGCAGAGGCATACCTAAGGCTGAGGCTTAATTCTCTTATTGGCCAGTTGTACTTTGGTCAGTATGGGGTTTCTTTGGTAGGCCAACGTGACTGAATAGCAGCACAAGCTCCTTGGTGGTTGCTTTGGAGGTCATTTTCCAGAGTGGAAAGACCTCAGGGTAGCATGTGGAATAGTCCATTACTACCAAGATGTACTCATGGCTCCTTGCAAATTTTGGAAGTGGGCGGACCAGGTCCATCCCGATGTGTTTGAATGGTGTGCCGATTATGTTCTGGCTTCTTGGGCACAGATCTCTGGCACTCAGGACACCATTGACAGAATTTCTTTACTTCAGCCTCAAGCCCTGGCCAATGGAAGCAGTTCCTGATATTCTCAATGGTGTTCTTCACTCAAAGGTGGCCACCTAGAGGGTAAGAGTGGGCCAGGTGCATTATGACATCAACCTTTCCTTGTGGGATCTCTAGGAGGTTGCATGGTTCCCCTCTTCTCAGCGTGTGATAGTACAGAAGTATTTCCCCCACAAACAAGGAAATATGACGTTGGCCTGGGGCATCCAACCCCTTCAGCGTGAGACAGGGAGAGTAATGGGATAGCGAGAGAGCTTTGCTCATCTTCCACCTTAGTTCACATGCCACTTGAGCCATAAATGCTGGGTGAGACATTGTGGCCTCTTTGCAGCATTGGCACCAGTGGTAAGGTGCTTTCATTCTCTGGTTGACCCGTAGTTTGGGCCAATCACATGTACTGACTCCCATGCCCACAGCTTCTGTTTTTCTTTAGGGAGGGAGCGCAAGGCGAGGTTGATGATGACTTTCTCAACAATCTTATGAGCTGAACACTGCTCTGGCAGGAGCCATCTGCAAGCTATGAGCTGTATATGGTCTAGCTGAGCCCGGGGTGGTACTTGTGGATCGTAGGTCCAACGGTCAAACTCGGTGGCGGCTCGATAGCAGGAGCGTCCAAAGTGGGCTAGGACTTCAGCCTTTAGCTGGTCATAGTTAGCTTCCTCATCGCTCGGGAAGGTAAAGTAAGCTCGTTGTGCCTCCCCGGTGAGCAGTGAGATGAGGATGGCATTCCACTCCCACTTTGACCAGTCTTCCTACTCCGCAGCCCTTTCAAAAGTCTGCAGAAACAATTCTAGTTCATCGTGGGGTGTAAGTTTACTTAGAAGACGTTGGGCCTCCCTGGTCCCCCCACCCTCATCTGGTGGGGCAATGTTCACTCCTTCATGCTGTTCATACTAGCTCAGCTACTGTAGCTTATAAGCACTGGGTACACAGGGGAACACGGGAACACAAAGTTGAGGAAATAAGTGCTCTTTTATATATAAAACACAGAAAATTTGCAGTGGTCTGTTGACACTGGGATGGGTAGGTGCTGTACTGTCTTGGGCCACCCCTTCTGTGCATGAGGTGGAGCTGACCACGATGCTGAATCTGTGCTTGGTTTTCCTCTGCTTGCTTAAGTGCAAGGGTGGCAGACAGTAAGAGGCGCTGGTTCTATGGCCGCCGCCACAATATATATGATACAGACATCACTGTATACATTTATCTTTTGCTCGTTTCTCTTTAATGTTTTACAGTAGCCATTTTTATAACCATTTTTTTTTACCTCAGACCTGTCAACTTCAGTGTCAGGACTACATTAGTTCACTTGGGTGATAGGCACACTAGTTCGAAATTTTTGTCCATAACTTCACACTAAGCCAAAACAAATGCAATATGTCTGTTAAACTATATGATATAATACATATTCACATTATTATAAATCCATGGCTTTTTATACTGTAAATGTTTTTCTAATTGCATTGTTGTACAAAGTCAGAAATGTAATTTTTCATAGTGTGTGTGTGTGTGTGTGTGTGTGTGTGTGTGTGTGTGTGTGTGTGTGTGTGTGTAATTCACAGATTTCCCAACAAGGAGCCAGACACTGAGACTGCTGGTAAAGTCTGATGGGAGTGTATTTGATCGGGCTGTTCAGTTGTCCATTTTAGATCAGGTGAGTTACAGGATGTCTCTGAAATATGAAGAGATTGTCTGTGAAATGCCCCAGCTAGCATTTCTCACTGCTCATCTCCTCAAATTTCTAATATTCCTCATGAACTTTCAATAATTATTGGCTTCTCTGTGTCATGTATGCCTTTTCTAATCTTTAGATCAAACAGAAATTGAAGGAGAATGGCATGTTGGAGAATACCACAGCAACCTGGAATGTGCAATCAGATGGAAACATTTTCCACAAGAAAAAAAAGGGTCAACTATAACACCTAAATGTTCACATTAAAGTCAAGTAGATTGAAGTAGCTAAAATTGCATTCACCATACAACATTTATGCTTTAATCAGTAGTGGGGAGGACAAGATTAGCAACAAGTAAAAGAATAAATAATAACTTTAAACCAAGCATTTTTCACATACAGTATACACCACTGCACAGTTAAATTGGTTACTCTTTGCATATTTCAGCTTTTTGCTGTTAGTAGGCTGGGGTCAGCCATTGTACGGCACCCGTGGAGCAGATAGGATTAAGGACATTCAAGGGCCCACCAGTGGCAACCTAGCAAAATTGTGGCTTGAACCACAGACCTTCCAATCAGAGTCATAATACACTGAGCTCCCACTGCCTTCCAAAGATAATGCCCAAACTGGGATGTTAAAAAAAACAAAAAACATCTAATGCTCTGTTCATAACTTCAAATATTGATTGTTTAACATATTTAGTTTTTGTTGCAAATAGCTTTTTGTCATAGTGATTAAATGAAAGGCAAAGAGGGTCTGTTCACATACTGGTTTTAATGCAGTACTATGCCTTAGTAAAGAATGGTTCTCATACTGTATAGAAGACAGAGAATGGATTTGAACATGTAAATACTCTGTGTGTACTTTAAAAGACATCTGTAGTGCAACTGTAATTACTGTAATTTCTCTCATCTATCTAATAGCAATTACAAGTATGTTCTTATTTCTAGTGTTGTTGTTGTTGTTGTTGTTGTTGTTGTTGTTGTTATTATTATTATTATTATTATTATTTAGTTTTCTTTTTTCTGCACACATACCCATTGGGAATATGCACTCACCTAAAGGATTATTAGGAACACCATACTAATAAGGTGTTTGACCCCCTTTCACCTTCAGAACCGCCTTAATTTTATGTGGCATTGATTCAACAAGGTGCTGAAAGCATACTTTAGAAACGTTGGCCCATATTGATAGGAGAGCATCTTGCAGTTGATGGAGATTTGATGGAGGATGGGTTCCCTGTTGAGTCTGGTTCCTCTCAAGGTTTCTTCCTATTACCATCTCAGGGAGTTTTTCCTTGCCACCGTCGCCCTCGGCTTGCTCATCAGGGACAATCTTATCATTTTGATTCATACACATTGCATAAAAACTTACTTCTTTTCATTGTGTAAAGCTGCTTTGCGACAATGTCAATTGTTAAAAGCGCTATATAAATTAAATTGACTTGACTTAAATGCATTGAAGCAACTGCCATGTGATTGGTTGATTAGATAATTGCATTAATGAGAAATTGAACAGGTGTTCCTAATAATCCTTTCAGTGAGTGTATATTGATTTAAACTAGTTAAAATTTAAATATTTTGAAACTACTTTGTAGCTCATGGTTACTTAGGAATGTCAGACACCACGGTACAACAACAAGAAAATAAAAACAGAAAAAGGAAATAGAAAAAGAAAGAAAAATCCATACACAGATATTAAAAAATAATATATTAAGTAAAAGTGAATTAAACTATGACTGTATATAAAAAAGTAAAGGAGCACCTGTTGAAATTATGTCTGAATAACTGATTGAATAGGTAGCGAATCGCCACTGGGTGTGGGTTGGTAAGGTGGTGTTTATTCACTTGATTTGGGAACACCTGTTAGTCTTATCTGCATGTCTTTGGACTGTGGGAGAAACCGGACTACAGGGAGGAAATCAGTCAATATATTCGGATCACAAAAAGTGGCAACTTTTGCAAAATAGACATTAAAAAAGTTAAAATAATATAAAAGTAAAATAACTAGCCAAATAAATTATAAAATAAAAGTTAAAGTGCTGCTATGAGCAGCTTTATTTCAGTCATAAAATAAGTAAGAAAACGGAGCAGACGTCTAAAAAGACCTAAAATTTATTTTGCCAGCAAAACATAAAAATTATTTAAAAAAAAAAAAAAAGGTTTGATGGTAGCAGTTAAATCAGACTTCGTAATTGGATTTAATACTTTTCGAGCGTAATTCATACATTTACAGAATGTATTGTGATTTTGTAAAATATGTAATGTCTCGGTTTTCTCCATAGACCATTTGTCCCTCAGCCATACATTCACAACCACATTCCAGTCATTTGTGGTGTAACATTGGATGAAATAATCAACAGTTGGACACAAACAGCAAAAAGCAAGTCATATAAAAATATTCACTTAAAAATATAGATTTTTTGTTTCTTCATTCATGTCCTGTGATGGTGCTTAATGTCAACACATTTTTATGTTTTAATGCAGATATGTTGTTTTTGACATTCATGAATCACAACATTCGCATAGTTAACACTACCAGATAGCCTACTATCAGGAAATTCATCATTTTTATTCATATTTTAAAACATTACAGGCAGTTTGTAATTTATCAGATACTTTTAAAATGTAACCTACAGTATATATCTACAGTATAAGCACATTTAACAACCCAAACTGAAAGCAGTGAAGGAGGAAGTTGGTCTTCAAACAGAGTGGAGAAACATCTCCAACAAAAAGTCGCTTTTCATGACTGTTACATACATTGTGTAAGCACATAGGCTAGTTATTCAGAAGATCTCTAGCTATGATAATACCACTACATTATACAGCAGTATACTGTACATTATATGTCACTACAGTAACACTGATGAGCTCCAATAAATTACATGCAACAATTCATTAACCATCTGTAACATTACCCATAACAGGAGCAGCTAAGAATTAGCTCAGGGATAAAAAAATAAAATGAAATAAAAATCTTCACTGAATGAATTTAATAGAATCCTATATTTCTTAAACTAAAAAATAAACATATAATAATAATAATAATAATAATAGAATAACCTAGTTAGGTCAACAGCTACTACAGTAAAGGACTGCAGGATTCAGTGCAGAATCATATATATATATATA
>QMIH01000601.1:131119-163884 GCA_003987875.1 Clarias batrachus | reverse complement strand
TATATTTTTTTTTTTTTTTACAACTGCATTTAACTGAATTAGTACTGAATAAATAGTACTTCATTGTACTTCACAAAACTGCAGTATAACTGTGAGAGTTTGTTGCCAGGGGTTCAGCTATGATTGGCTGTATTTTCAGTTATTTTGAGGGGACAATTAATTTACACTGCTATACAAACTTTACACTGACTACTTTTCATTGTATCAAAAAGTCATTTATGCAGTGTTGTCCTATGAAAAGATAGAAGTAAATATTTGCAGAGATGTGAGGGGTGTACTCACTTTTGTGACATACTGTAATGAACAAGCCCTAATGGTAATAATATCGGTTCCACGCTATGGTTCACTGTATATTCCATCATGATAAGTCCTGGAGCTGATATCCGGCACAGTTCTGTGTTCATTTCCGTTTTGACCTTTGCACTTTACTTTAGATTTTAGCTTTCAAAATACAAGAGAAAGACACGGGTTGTTCCACACAAACGGGAAAAATCATACACTTACATGGGAAAATTATACATTTATGAGAAAAAAAATCATACATTTTAAAGGAAAAAAAACACAAGGGAAAAAAACATACAAATATACAGTACAGGAAAGATGATTAGTCAGTGGCACTCTTTGGGGCAAATTGCACATTGCGCATTTTTATGGACACATCGGTAAAACCTCAGAGTAACCTTCTGCAACTTGAATTTGCTGAACATGGTATTTCAGCTTACTTCTTTGCCATGCTTTATTTCTGAATCAGAAATTCTTAAATTTAGAACCAGTGTACATGAAGAATGACCTGGCAAGGTCAGTGCTCTAAACGGGTTTGAATGCAGGTATACAGTCGGCTCGACCAGTCTCTGGCAGAGAAGGAGGCATTTCAATCCAAAACATGATAGGTAGGGTAGATTGGTAGTAGGGAGTCCACCTTCAGTAAGGCCTGGGATACACAGGTTTTGTCTCCCAAAGTTTTTTATTTTTTTATTTTATTTTTCTCAAAGACTGGAGCACATAGTTTCCAAACTCATTTACACTCATTTCTAAACACCACCCACTTACTGTATGTTCTTCATTGGCTTTCTGTATCTGCATAATATTTAATACACTGATGCTTAGCTACAAAGCTAAAAATGGCCAATTAGCTACTTACCTCTCAGCTTTAGACACACTCTGCACTGCACAATGTTGCAGATGCTTTAGCACTGCTTGACTGGCTCCACCATCTCTTAGTGGTCAAGAAGCACATGCATCTAGATCATTTTCTTTTCTGGCACCCCGGTAGTGGAATGAACATCTTTCAGATATCTGTACAGCCGAGTCACTGGCAATCCTTAAGCAATAACTAAAGACCTATCTGTTTCTTGAGCTAATCCCCATTCCAAAATAGTCCTTCCCGGCAGGGATCGACTCATAGTAATCTAGTAACCAGTGTAAGTAACTATCCAATGACTCGTGCCCTAAGCCTCCTGGGATAAGCTCCAGGTCCCCTAGACCCTGAATACAGGATAAAGCAGTGTAGAAGATGAGTGAGTGAGTATTTTTATTAGCTCTGTCTCACTCAGAAATACCGAAACATCTCTTCTCTGTGCACGTATTAAGTCCAAATAGGACAACTTTGAAGCTATCCTACATTTTGGTGGAGATAGGAGTTATTTTATATTTTAAGAATGTTGGTAAATTGCTCTCTCTCTTCCACTCCTAAAAGTAGCACCAAAATTACTCAAAGAATTTTTGATCACCTGATTTACCATGATAACGTAGTAATCCAGTTGGTTTGTTGGTATGAATTTCCTTGATCACGTGCTTAATTCCAACATCTGAAATTTGCAGTCACCATGCAGTAAAATGGTGAGTCTCCTTGATCACACTTTAATTTTATAACAAATTCCTTTTTTCTGTAAAATTTCTATTTAATAAAATACTTTCTTTTCTGTAAACTAGTGTGTCTGGTTACTGGTCTCAGGAAGGGTAACCAATATACTAATCACTAATAATCTTATTAAAATAAAAGGAAAATAAATCTGAATTCCAGCATAGGCATCCTGACTGGACTGACTTTGCAGATACTCCTGTAACATTTAAACCAGTGGTTGCTGGTCTCAGATGTCACTTGTTTCCTATGTAAAGCAAGTCACAATGTTTTTATTGTTGTGGACATGTGTTTGTTTTGCCTGGTACTCCAACACGAAAGAACAGGACTACTTTTTATTTGTCAAGAAAAATATATTCAAATACTTACAATGCTCCTGTCCCACCTACGGTGTGTTCGAATTTCGTCCTGACCTATTTTTAAATTTGGCAAGATTTTTTTATTTTTTCCCCAGCAGATTGGATTTTGTAAAATTCTGTCCCCTAGTTATTAAGAGCAGCCAATATACATAATAATATTGGGCTGAATATTTTATTGGATTAATGGCACCTTTCTTTTTCATACTAAAAGCAACAACATCAAGTAGCTCATTTCTTTTCTGTGCTGGAATTTGAAACCGATGGGTCACCATTTGGTTTTGTTCAAATAAGGTATCCAGAGTATAAGGAAAAGATTAAATAAAATGAAAATTAGGTTGCGTCACACGTGGTAATCATTTAAACATCAGGGTTAAGAAAAGCACAGATGAAGAAAATAGGTGAGCATTTGAAAGACATGGACAAGCAGTGAAGGTCTAAAAAGTTGATTGAGAGGAAAAAAAGCATCTAGAGAATTTATGATTCAACAGGTATGTTTTAATGTTCAGTGTTTGGTGTTAATATTGAAGAAATATAAACAATATTTAAAACATATATTATATTATATTATATTATATTATATTATATTAGATCTTGTAAATAAACTGTGTTGTCAAATGTTTATACATATTTTTTGAGAAAGCTTGACAATAATCTGCTGTGAATATATCTACAGTAAAGTTGGTGTACAATTAAATCATCAATTGCTTTGTTTGGTTTACAGATATCTGTATGTTGATTATCATAGGCAATTGACAGACAGAAAAAAATTCAGGTTGCAAGAGTGATTATACTCTGTAGTTCAGCTTACATTCAGTATTGAATAAACTCAGTGATACAATTCTGAGGTCTAAATAACATTTAAAAACATAAATAACAATTTGATCTCAAAATCTACAAAAAATAATATATAAAAATAGTGAATACAAAATTATAAAGTAAAAATAATACAAATTAACCTGCAGTTTATCTTTGAAAAAAGAAAAAAAAAATCCTAACAGTTAAGTGTTTCCATTTGTGTTTGTGCGTGCATGCGCACATGTGTGTGTGTGTGTGTATGTGTTAGAGAGGTTAAAGATCCATTCTCTCTATCTATCTATCTATCTATCTATCTATCTATCTATCTATCTATCTATCTCTTATGGTCACTCAGCGTCAAAACAAGAATCGCATTTGTGCTACATAACACTCGGTACTTGTAAACCAAGATTTGCTCGTTTTACAAGTCAAAATGTATTATAAGTTTTTGCTCATCCTGCGGAACGCTTGCAAACTGGGTTACTTGTAATCCAACGTTCCACTGTAAGATTTATAACAACCACAGCCTACATGAAATTAAAAGTAAACATGGATACATAATAAATTATTCAAATAACAACACTACTACTGAACACAGGACGTAATCCAAGAGGGCTAAACATAATTTAAACAAGAGTGCTTCGTTTTGTCTGAACATGGTTCTTTGTGTGTGCTGTGAACTTGTGATGCGTGCTGGAGTCTCTCACTGCTATTGCTGCTAACCTAACATCCAATAATGTTAATGATTTAAAGCTTGGTAAAAGAGTTGATTGTTTGCTAAGTTGCACAAATAAGTCATTTTTACTGGATAGTTAAATGCTTTTATTATGTGGATAGGATTATGATTTTCTTCAGCGACCTGGCAATCATGAAGCTGAATGTTGTTCTTCTCCTGTGTTTCACCGGTGAGAGCATTTTTATAAACCACATTTTATTAAAAAAAAATTAAGAAAAAAGGAAAAAAAAACATTTAATATTATGCAAATTGATATTGCTAATTTGGTGCAAAATTCAACATTACCAAGTGACATAAAAGACGTCATAATTCATAGCATTTTTACCAAACCATAAGGATATTTTATAATACTACGTTTGCTTATTCTGACTGAACTTAATTTGTAAATTAAAGAGTAAAGTCCAATGCTTGTGAAACAACAAAGGAAAAGAGAAAAAAAAAAAGGCAGGAGTAAAACGTTGAGTGCTTTCTTCTCCAGATTAGGCATAATGGCCAAGGAAGCGGAGAAGAACCACTCAACTTCTTTTCAGGGACTGTGCCGACCCATTGGTTTAGATATGTAGATAAGACCTGAGTGAAGATTAAGGTCCAGGTAGTACAGACCTTCACAAAACACATTTACTCTATTGACACGCACTGAGCAGTTCTGCTTGGGATGGATGGGAAACTTCCATTTCTATTAAAATAAGAAGTCCAGTTGACATGACTCAACTTCCAGATAACCTCAGCTGGATGACTGAGAATCTTCACAGAAATAATAATAATAATAATAATAATAATAATAATAATAATAATAATAATAATANAAATATTTTATCCTAAATTCACTATTTCAGTGTGCTCTTTATATAATTTGTGAAATATTGGAAATTTCATTCAAAATTATGCAAATTGCTTTACTGATAATAAGCTTGTCTATACTCTTTGACCTATTGTTTATGGAAATGGGTCCAAATGTTACATTTATAATGCTGAAACAACCTCATTACATATTCACCTATTATCAAACATGTTTAAGGCTACTACTACTACTACTACTACTAATAATAATAATAATGATAATAATAATAATAATTATTAATATTATTAGCTACAAAAATAATTATACAAGTCAATAAAAATACACTATTTATTACTTCATTGGACAATAAATAAAGGGAAAAATATATTAAGCTTTTCATGTACTGACCACAGCACATGTTTTCCTCCTTTTTTTAAGCAAAATTATTAATCTTTAGTATTCTACTATCTGATAGTATTTTCTCAAGTCTCCCTGTACATAGTTCTGTTATGTGAAATGTTTTTTAACCCCATTCAAAGTGAGGAGCTTACAAGGAAGTAAAGAAAACAAATGACTTAAGTCATAAGTTACTTAATTGACTGACTTTCATATTGTAACTGAATTGAACTGCAAAAATAAAGTATTGCTTGTAGTTTTTTTTTAAGTGTTTTTTTAAAAAAAATTTAGCCATCAGGAATATTTAGATTAAATTATACACCAGTTACAGTTTACTGTGTGATTAAAATATAATATATACTGTATATATTACCAACAGGTCTGGTTGAATTTTCTGGCTCCATCCTGCTAACCATGCCTCACAGATATGAGCTGGTCACAACATCAATGACATGGCCCGCTGCACAGGGTTACTGCAGGGTAAATTACACTGACCTCGCAATAATCCTAAGTAATAAAGACTGGCTACGACTGAATAAAGAAACAGTAAGGAAAGGTTGGAAAACAGCAACTATGTGGGTCGGATTGTGGAATGATGTCAATAGCTGGCGCTGGTCCTTAGGTGATCTCCCACTAAAGAGTTTCCCTTATACCAACTGGTACCCTGGAGAGCCTAATAATTATGTTGGACGTGACGGATGTGTTACTATGAATATATACGCTCAATGGTATGATGTGCCATGTACACAGCTAAGACCCTTTGTATGTTACAATGGTGAGTCAATGTCCTGTTGATTAGTTTGATGGATTATTTTTCACATTTTCCATTTTATACCATTGTTTCGTGTGTTCAGTGGAGACAATAAATCATTATTATAATTTTTTTTCATCCTTCCCACAGCTACTTTAAATGGCACTAGCAGGTTCATCCTCATCAGTAGTTCGGTGACCTGGCCGAATGCTCGGGCTTACTGCCGACAATATTACACAGACTTGGCCAGCTCTCTTAACAGCTCAGACAACCTCATAATACAGCGGATTTTAGGAAATTTTAGTCCCTGGATTGGGTTATATAGAGACACTTGGAAGTGGTCAGATGGGACTAATGCTACAAACATCCCATGGAATCCTGGACAGCCTGACAATTATTATGGAAATGAGAATTGTGCAGTGGTTTATAATAACCACTTTTATGATGTACGTTGCACCAGCCAGTACTTTTTCATCTGTCACACCGGTGAGTCTTTTGTTTTTTTAACTATTACATCTAATATCAAGACAATGATATGCCCATGCCCCCCCTCCCAAAAAAAAAAAGAAATATTTGGTATTATTATTATTATTATTATTATTATTTCATATTCTGTGAATAATTTTACTGTAAAAAAACTACCGTAAACATAAAACATAATTCATCAGTAAATCAGGACATGAGAAAAGCAGAGGAAATAATACAAGAATAATGCAAGAACTTATTGAATTTACAAACTCATTATGTACAATTTATCAAACTTCTGAAATAAGAGCCAAAAAAAACCATACCAATACAAAATATATGTAGCTCAGAACCAGTGTTGGGTGTAACTCGTGTTGTAATCCGTGAGCCAGACAGCAGTCATTCCCAATCCATTAGTGTGTGTGTGTGTGTGTGTGTGAGAGGAAGTTGTCCTACGAGCCCTGCCCCAATAACCCGCCCCCTCTGTTGCGGTTTGACTATGCGAGGACCATGCGAAAAGATGGAAACCAACGCTGAAACTCATGGTAAATCATGACGAACAGCCACCGTGCGAAACCACATTGGTGAGATCGGGGTTTTAGCAGTTAACAGACTATGGGCCAAACTTCGCTGAGTGATGATGGTAGAATAATTAGAAAGATCTTGATTAAAACAACATGCATGAGAAAGGAGTTTTCATTTTCTGCAAGGGAAAAGTACTCGAACTAGTTATTTTTATCAGAAAGTAATGCAGTAATGTAACTGATTACTTTTTGAAAACAGTAATTTTGTATTGTAATTAGTTACTTTAAAAAGTAACGTCCCGCAACACTGCTCAGAACCTAGTCGATACATCCACAGACAACTTTCATGTCTCAGTGAAAGTTAACCAAATCAGCAATGCACTATTCAGGATCTGATGGTTTACCTGCAGACATTATCATGTCTAAAAATGTAAAATTTTATTGAATGGTATGTAGGGTATCAACATATAAACAAATGTATAAACAAAGTTTGAGGTTTTTTACTACATTATAAACTCAAAAAAGTTGGAAAAACTTAAAATATTTGATATATTATTATTATTTTTTTAAGTAATGATGTTTCCAATTTTAAGTAAACAGAACTATCAGTTTTTGAGTTTGTTGTCCTCATTTACTTGCATTACTGAGTAGCCAGATGCCTGTCAAGAACCCTCTCATTTTTATCTTGGTTTGGGTCAGGCACTTCATTCAGTGGCTGGGAATCAAACCCGCATGGCATGGCAGCCAAAACACCTCCCACTGAGCCACCAGTGCTCTGGTACTTTAGGGAGCCCAGTTGTGTAAAGGTTATGTGAAGACAGACCAATCCACCATCATAATTAAAACAATTCAGTGTGGGCACTTTACATGTGCATAAAGATGTCAGACACAAAATTGCTCGGCTGAAAGATTTTAAGTTGGTGGAACTTTAAGGAGACAGTTACTGTGGCTTGAAATATAAAATTTGTTCAGCTAACTTGAAAAGTGTCATTTCTACAAACCAAAATACCAAAACCAGAATACCAAAACGTTCTAAATACTCATCAAGGTCTATTCATTTAAACTAATTGTAATTATTTAAGTTAACAGTACGCAATATGTTTAATTACTTTGAGCATTAGTGTTTACAGTGTAGCCATTATACAGGAAATGCATAATATAATACTCTGAGAGTGCAGGTACATACAAATAATACATTTCTCCATTTTATATCTAATTTCCTCTTTAAACATTCCTCTTTGACATTATCCTACCCATTTTTAAATCACTACATTATCCATCAAACCAATGCTGTCAAGTAAGAATCAAGACTTAACTGCCTAGTTCACACATTCGAATTTGGGTCCCATGCCCAAGGTAAAATAGGTTGTGTAAATGATGTGTGAGTGAACATTAGAAAACAATGTTAGAAAACAGCTCACTGCCATTCTTATTGTGCTGTTGCCCTGCTTAACACCAATTTGGTTGACTGCTGATATTGCCCATCTACATTAGGTAGTCAAACAGAATGCCTATTGACGCTGTGCTCATCGGCGCAGCAAACCAACAGCAGACAAAATACATCAGATGCATTTCAAAGTCATTTGTGAAATGACTGACAAGTGATATTTTGCAAAACAGCTGCAATTGCTGCATTTTTCAATTGTAAGTAAAGCTTAAGTCACTATCAGAGTATTGCTCTCAGTGTGCGGCGGTGATGGACGTGCACCCAAATCTGTTATTGCTCCTCGCTCACTCCATAGGTTCCCTGTGCAGAGGTCCCCCTGCTGGAGGAACATGAAGGGGACAGAGCTGGTGATAATCAACGTTAATGGAACACGGGCTTTCTCCGCATTATAAAAGCAGAGCTTAATCCGAGGTCTAGAAGCAAAGCAAAAGCGTCGGCCAGTGGTTTTTATTAGAATGTGGCGTATAGGCGGGGCAATGCTACTGCTGCTTTTTATAAGTATAGATTTTTCATGTCTGTGAGGCAAGTATACACATAGTTTAGATTAATTTTTGATGCATTGAAGTTCAAAGAAACCAATACTGAATGGCACTCCCTGTTTGCTTCAATTATTTTACAAAATCATAATGTTTTATTATCTTTATGAGTGCACTTAAGTAAAAGTAGAGTCTAATAAAAGTTATGTAGCTTATACAGTTTTATTATATAGTTTTTTCCACCTTAATCTAACAACAAATGTGGCACACATACGTTTTCTGATGCACACCCGGAGTCAGTTTTCTGGCTACACTAATGTTTCATGTAATAAAATGATAAAATTAATGTTTACTTTACTTACATATGATGCAAATAAGAAATGCCTAACATTATATTTAAATTCTAAATTTCTTGCAGATTTCCCAACGAGGAGTCAGATGGTGAGACTGCAGGTGGAATCTGATGAGAGTGTGTTTGATCCTGCCGTACAGTCGTCCATTTTAGATCAGGTGAATTACAGGACATCTCTGAAATGTGGGCAAGTTGTGTATAAAATGCTCCTGTTAACATTTCTCACTCCTCACCTCCTCAAATTCCTGTTACATTGGAACTTTGGATTGTAAGTATCGCTGTTTGCGAGCGTTCCGCAAGACGAGCAAATTTGTTTAAGAATTTTGACTTGAAAAACAAGCAAGTCTTGGTTTACGAAAACAGAGTATCATGTAGCACACATGCGCTTCTTATATGTTTGAAGGGTTGAATCAACATCAGTGCGTGCATGTCCTGTTTACTATAACACTGTGATAACGTGTGGTTGTGAAGCCTCTTTTATTTTGTGTTTGTTTGTGTGTGTGTGTGTGTGTGTGTGTGCACAGCGTGTGTGCACTGTTTATTACAGATGTGACCATTAAAAATGCACCCTTTTTCCTGCGAAATCGCGAAATTCGTCGCTCACCAAGCGGTGAGATCCCACAAGCAACATTCGGGAATTAAAATCAATATGTTGTGTCTACCAGATGGCACATGGAAGGACATTATTTAAAAGCCAGACCGAGTACAACAAAGAATTGTGCATAATTAGTTAGTCTAAAACAATATTGTTTCCAGTGCTGAAGCAAATACAAATTTTATTTTGCTTTACAATAGATCTTTCATAATGAATGTGTGTATATGTGCTTCATATTATTTTTATAATAATGAAATGAGCTGCCCAAAATCGTTCTTTAAAATTCATAATAAAAGTGTCTAATATATTTTTTTTTTATTTTCTTATATATTATAGTATGTCTAAACAGGGACAAAAATACCTCAGTTCAAATGATCTTAGCATTCAATTACTTAAAAATAAATAGTCTTATATGAACATGAAGTGCTTCGGGCTTTTTATAATAATCATCATGTTTTTTGCTGTTTGTGTCCAGCATTAAATAATTTTTTTATCCATTATTTGACCATGGAAGGAAATAATAGCTGGAATGTGATTGTGAATTGAAATAAAGATGTTCTTCGCCGTGTGGAAACCTGCAGCTTGTACTTTAACTTTACAAAAGGCAGTATTTTGAAAAGTCTGATAAAAATCCCTCTTCTCACCTTTCATGTAGGTGTGAAGTTATCAAACCGGTTTCGCTGATGCAGGAATTGGCAGAATTGAGAGGTTTAAACGAAATTAATAAAACCAAGCAGACGTCTCTGTCTAAAATGTATTTTGCCTGCAAAACATGGAATAAATAGAAATAAAATGTTTAATGGTWCCAATTAAATCAGACTTCATAGTTGGAGTTGATACTTTCTGTGTAATTCACAAATTTACTGAATATATTCAGATTTTGTAAAATAACGACAATCGTTTCCTTCCTAGATATTTTGTCTGCATCACAATGAACTGAAGCTCAACTTTCCTTGTTTTAATCTGTAGTCTTTTAAAATGAAATATATTTAGCGTACACGAAGTGAAGACTTGTTGTTTAGTTGTTCTCTGTGGAGAGATTGTGTGTGTGAGTTTGTGTGTGTCCGCACGCGCTTCTCAAACTGTAGGTGTGTATGCACGGAGAGTTTGTGTGTGTTTCTGCGCGTCTCATAGGTGTGTGTACATGGAGAGTTTGTATATATTCATTGAAATATTCTTATATGCCCAGGAAGTGCTTCGGGCTTTTTATAATAATAAACATTATGTTTTTTTGCTGTTTTGTCCAGAATTTCATCCATTATTTGAAATGGCTGGAAATAGTAGTTGCAATGTGAGGAATTTATGACTGAAATAAAACTGTTCATCGGCGTGTGTAAACCCCAATTCGTGTGCATTCTTTCACTTTACAAAAAGGCATCAAAAGGTGGATAAAAATGCCAGAAATTCATCGCGTCTCGCAATAATGCAGATCAGACATAATGCACATGTCTATAAATAAAAAGGAATATTTAAGCATATATGTGAAGGAAAGAAAACGTGCTGAGCTTCAGTACATTGTGATGGCGAAATACATTTTAGACAGAGACGTCTGCTCGGTCTTGTAAATTCGTTTTAAACCCCTTAAGTCTGCGCATTAATTCCCCCATCAACCAAACAGGTTTGATAACTTCACACCTATTGTGAATGAAAGCTGGGTGTGCTGTTAATAAATACTGTAGTACGGGGGTTTAAATAAAATAACATGACGTCTCTGCCTAAAATTAATTTCCCCAGCAAAACATAAAATAGATTTTTTTTAAATATATATAATGTTTAATGATAGCAATTAAATCAAACTTCATAGTTGGATTTGATAGTTTTTGATTTTTATACTTTTTTTTTTCCTGAATGGACAGTTGTATTATGCTTTCTCTGGAGAATAAACAAACCTGGTTTATTGTCTTAAAAGTCTTGTGCAGTGGAGGACAGAAATCCTTTCGGAGGTGTGGCTGCGTTGGGCATGAGCTCAGAGCGCCTGTTGATTGTCTGAAGCTCAAATCTCAGACAATGTTGTCTTTTGAAACCAGTGAAAATATGCATAATCTACCTGTCCAAGCATAAACAAACCAACGATGTGTTTACAGACACCCAATATTCTTTAAAGTGTACTACTGCTACTACTATTAATAATAATGATGAATGGAGAAAACGCAGTCAAAGCAAAAAATACATAAAAATAATTTTAAAATAATCTGAGTTTCCATTATTTCTTATGGGGAAATTCGCTTTGATTTATGAACATGCTTCCGGAATGAATTATGCTTGTAATCCAAGGGTCCACTGTATTCCTAAGACTTATGTGCCTTTAATAACTGTTGGCTTCTCTGTGATTTAAACCTGATTCTGATCTTTAGGTCAAACAGACACTGGAGGAAAATGGCATGTTGGAAAACACCACAGTGACATGGAGTGTGCAGCCAGATGGAAACATTTTCTACAAGAAGAAAAATGGTCAACAGTAACACCTAAATGCTCATATTCGATTCAATTAGATTCCTCTGACTTAAAATGCATTTAATCAACATTTATGTTTTAATTAGTGTGCGAGGCGGTTCAGTGGACAGGATTAGCAAGTAGTAGAAGAATAAATAAACCAAATAAATGTAATTTTAATACTATGTATATTTATTGGCAACAAGTAGAATATTCAGTTATACAAACAAAAATAATGGAGGTGCTGTAGATCTACACACCAAAATCTTGTGGTAGTGTCACACTTAACTGATTACTATTAGGGTACAGGGAATTTATTAATATTTTTTGTATTTCTAATTGAATCTGATTTTCCATGTGCCCCCTCTGACTGGTACACCCTGTGCCCCCCCCCATAAAAATGTAAAAAAAAGAAAACATAGGGAAGTGTACCTAGTAATGACTCTGAGCAGCTTGTAGACAAACTTTCAGATGTTACTCAACCAGAATTAGACTGCTACTGTTGTGGCCATTGTTGACTTTACGCCACTAAGTGGCGCTATAGCCATAATCTTAGCACTCAGGTCATCTAATTCTTTGTGTGTGTGTTTTTTTTTTTTTTTTAATAGTAGATTAAATAAATTAAACTAAATGACCATAAAATTCCAACTTAAACCGATGTGAGTCAGCAGCACTGGTAAATTTTTCTTCAATAAATAATGAAAAAAATATATACATTTCCACATTCCAGTAGCACATGGTGGATTGCACGCAGTTTTAGTCAAAGTGCACATGCGCTGATTTGAGCTTGAATAAATAAACAGACAGGATCAACTTGTTTGTGGTGACATTAATTATTTTATTCCAAAAGGTTTATTGCCAAATAAATGTTTGTTATCAAATTAATGTTAAAAATAAAAACGTATGTCAGATTCTCGTCTCCTCACGCACATGGTGACGTGGAAAGTGAGCATGGGTTGTGGATAATCTAGATTCTTTACATAATCATTTGTTACGCGATCGATAATGTCAGCTGATTAGAGAACGAAGCAGGCAATCGGACGTAGTGTGTGGAAGTCTGTGTGTAGTGAGTTTAGTGGTAGTTTTGTAACACTGGACAAAGGTGAGCGCGGAAAACTCATTGAGCGGACAGGGGAGACACGGAAGCACGAGCAGAGAGCTTAGTCTGCCCTCAAAATGTCAAAACGCGCGCTCAGCAATGTGGCCGAATATAATGACAGAAATTTTTTTTTGCATTTCTGGGGGAGTATGTCTGAAGTTTTATCAATAAATCTCTTCATTTCTGCGCACGTGTTTATTAGCCTTTTTTTTATCATTTTCACTTTGCAAAAGGCAGTGTTTATTGTTCAGTGTATATTTGAAGGACATACACACATTCATCATGAAAAACATGAAAAGTCTGTTGTAAAACAAAAGCAAAATTATGTTTGCTTCAGTATTAGAAACAATATTGTTTATGTGAATATACTGTTCTGAGATTTCAGTCTTTTTGCAAAATGTCCCTTTGCACCACCTGTCGGTCATTTCAGGGACGATTTTAAGAGGCAACTGATTTAAATCTCCCGCTGTTGTGCTGCTACACAGTAAAGCACATTTTGGTCTCCTGCCTACTGTATTTGCATGATTTTTACAGTGTAATGGTATGTTTTTCGTATGTATGCATTTCCATTTTAAACCTATGGATAAAAATTCATCATATTCTATTATTTTTGAGATAGACTGTATTTCAAATGTTTTACGTGCTGTTCACATGTGTACTTTAATTCTTTGGCCATTTATGAGATACTCTTATTCTTGAACATGCCATGCACAGTACATAAGTGTAAGTTGGAATTATTCACAAGGCTACATGTTTTTATATAGTTGGGGTTTCTATGTAACCTATTGCATTAAGTTGTTAAACAGGACACCTCTGGAGATCTCCTACATTTTGGTGGAGATAGGAGTTATTTTCTATTTTAAGAATGTTGGCAAATTGCTCTCTCTCTTCCACCCCTAAAAGTAGGACCAAATTTACTAAAATAATTTTTGATCACCTGATTTACCATGATAACGTAGTAATCCGGTTGGTCAGTTGGTATTGAATTTCCTTAATCACATGCTTGATTCCAACATCTAAAGTTTGCAGTCACCATGCAGTAGAATGGTGAGTCTGCTGCACTTTAATTTTATAACAAAATACTTTTTTCTGTAAAATTTCTATATAATAAAATATTTTATTTTCTGTAAACCAGTGGCTCTGGTTACTGGTCTCAGGAAGGGTAACCAATATAATAATAACTAAAAAATCTTATTACAATAAAAGATAGAATCTGAATTCCAGCATAGGCATCCTGACTGCTGGACTGACTTTGCAGATACTCCTGTAATATTTAAACCAGTGGTTGCTGGTCTCAGATGTCACTTGTTTTTCGATGTAAAACAAGTCACAATGTTTTTATTGTTGTGTAGATGTGTTTGTTTTGCCTGGTACTCCAACACGAAAGAACAGGACTACTTTTTATTTGTCAAGAAAAATATATTCAAATACTTACAATGCTCCTCTCCCACCTTAGTAGGGTGTGTTCGAATTCTGTCCTGACCTATTTTTAAATTTGCCTTTTTTTCCCCAGTAGATTGGATTTTGTAAAATTATTGGCATCTGTCTTTTTCACACCAAAAGCAACAAGATCATGTAGCTCACTTCTTTTCTGTGCTGGAATTTAAAATTGATGGGTCAGCATTTGGTTTTGTTCAAATAAGGTGTCCAGAGTATAAGGAAAAGATAAAGTAAAATGAAAATTAGGTTGCGTCACACACATGGTAATCATTTCAGGTTTAGTCAGAGCACAGATGAAGAAAACAGGTGAGCAGGCACATGTACTAGCAGTGAAGGTCTAAAAAGTTGATTGAAGGGAAGAAAAAAACATGAAGAGAATCTAAGATTGAACAGGTATGTTTTAATGTTCAGTGTTTGGTGTTATTTTTGAAGAAATATAAATAGTGTTTAAAACATGTCTCTTTAAAATTTGGTAATAAATCAATTACAACTACATAAAAAAAGTATAACGTTTAATTACTTTTATTAGTAATGTATAGTTACTTATGTAGAAAACTGTGATATAATGAAACCATTATATATGACACATGGATATTACAAAAATCCATTGGAACTGTCTAGATAAGAGACTTGTGTACTACAGTATATACTATGCTAAAACTATATTCTTATTAGTTTTCACACAAGTCAAGAAGGGAGATCTTGTAAATAAACTGTGTTGTCAAAATTTTATACATTTATTTTTTTAAGAATGCTTAATAATAATAATAATAATAATAATAATACAATTTATTTATAATGCACTTTATATTTGAGACAAATCTCAAAGTGCTACAAATTATTTCTGCTCAAAAGCTCTAATAAAAAGGTAAGTTTTAAGACCAGATTTAAAATCATCAACAGTCTGTGGCATCCTCAGATCATCATTATTGCTTGACAATAATCTGTTGTGAATATATCTACAATAAAGTTTGTGTACAATTAAATCATTTGTTAAATCATTTCTTTGATTTGTAGATATCTGCCTGTTGATTATCATATGCAACTAACAAACAGAAAAGAAAAAAAAACTGCAGAAATTCAAATTTATTTGGCAGTTTGTTGTTATGATGTTGAAATTGTATTTCCTCTCTCTTAAAGAATTTTCAGGTTGCAAGAGTGATTATACTCTGTAGTTCAGCTTGCATACAGTATTGCATAAACTAGGTGATACAATTGTGAGGTGTAAATAACATTTGAAAGCAATATAAATGTTATTTATTTATATTAATTTAACAATTTAAATCTTCATCTCAAAAAAATTAATACATAAAAATAGTGAATACAAAATTATAAAGTAAAAATAAAAAAGAAATAACCTGCATTTATCTTTGAAAAAAAGTAAAAATAAATCCTGACAGAAAAGTGTTTCCATGTGTGTTTGTGCATGCATGCGCTGTGTGTGAGTGTGAGTGTGTGTGTGTGTGTGTTAGAGAGGTTAAAGATCCATTCTCTCTCTCTCTCTCTCTCTCTCTCTCTCTCTCTCTCTCTCTCTCTCATGGTCACTTAGCGTGAAAACAAGAATCGAATTCGTGCAACATGACACTCAGTACTCGTAAACCAAGACGTGCTCGTTTGTCAAGTCAAAATGTATTACAAATCTTTGTTCATCCTGCGAAACGATTGCAACCCGGGTTACTTGTAATCTAAGGTTCCACTGTAGGATTTATAACAAACACAGACTACATGAAATAAAAGTAAACATGAATACATAATCGATTACTCAAATAACAACACCACTACTGAACACAGGACATAAATTTAACACTAAACTTAATTTAAACAAGAGTGCTTTGTTTTGCCTGAACATGGTTCTTTGTGTGTGCTGTGAACGTGTGATGCGTGCTGGAGTCTCTCACTGCTATTGCTGCTAACCTAACATCCAATAATGTGAATGATTTAAAGCTTGGTAAAAGAGTTGACTGTTTGCTAATTTGCACAACTAAGTCATTTTTACTGGATAGTTAAATGCTTTTATTATGTGCATAGGATTATGATGTTCTTCAGCAACCTGGCAATCATGAAGCTGAATATTGTTCTTCTCCTGTGTTTCACCGGTGAGAGCATTTTTATAAACCAGATTTTATTAAAAAAATTAAGAAAAAAGGAAAAAAAACATTTATAATTATGCAAATTGATATTGCTAATTTGGTGCAAAATTCAACATTACCAAGTGACATAAAAGATGTCATAATTCATAGCATTTTTCCCAAACCATAAGGATATTTTATAATACTATGTTTGCTTATTCTGACTGAACTTAACTTGTAAATTAAAGAGTAAAGTCCAATGCTGAGTGTTTAAAAAAATAAATGGTAAAAGAACTGTGAAAAAGTTGAGTGCTTTCTTCTCCAGATTAGGCACAATGGCCAAGGAAGCGGAAAAGAAAGCACTCAACTTCTTTTTAGGGACCCATTGGTTTAGATATGTAGAAAAGACCTGGGTGAAGATTAAGGACCCTCCCTCCTATTCTCACCTTCTCTGTTGTTCACTTAACAAGCCGTTTAAAATTGGGGAGGAGCCTTTGACCTTGGAGGACTTGTAAAATATGAGGGACTTTCCAACTTACCGTAGACTAAAAAAAAAGCTATTTGTATGAGTGGTGAAACATGTGTTCTTTATATAATCTGTAATTGCTGAAATATTAGAAATTACATTCAAATTTATGCAAATTACTTCACTGATAATAAGCTTGTGTAAACTTTTGCAACCTATTGTTTATTGAAATAAGTCCAAACGTCACATGGATAGTGCTGAACCAATCTTATTACATATTCACCTATTATCAAACAGGTTTAAGGCTAATATTCCTACTACTACTTCTAATAAGTACATACAGTAATTACGCAAGTAAATAAAAAATACACTGTTCATTACTTTATAAGACAATAAATAAAGGGAAAACATAAATTAAGCTTTTCATGTATATATTCTTTTTTTTTTTTACTGAAGACAGCACATGTTTTCCCCTTTTTTAAAGCAAAATTGTTAATCTTTAGTATTCTACTATCTCATAGTATTTTCTCAAGTCTCCATGTATATGGTTCTGTTTTGTGAATTTTTTGTTTGTTTGTTTTTTTTACTTCCTCAAAGTGGGGAGCTTACAAGGAAGTAAAGAAAACCAGGCACACATAAAACATTGACTTTCTTATTGTCACTGAATTGAACTGCAGAAATTAATTATTACTTGTAGTTTTTTTTAAGTGTTTTTAATTTTGAAAACTTTAGTCATCAGAAATATTTAGATTAAATTATACACCAGTTACAGTTTACTGTATGATTTCAATATATATTACCAACAGGTCTGGTYSAATTTKCTGKMTCCATCCTGCTAACCATGCCTCACAGATATGAGCTGGTCACAACATCAATGACATGGCCCGCTGCACAGGGTTACTGCAGGKTAAATTACACTGACCTCGCAATAATCCTAAGTAATAAAGACTGGCTACGACTGAATAAAGAAACAGTAAGGAAAGGTTGGAAAACAGCAACTATGTGGGTCGGATTGTGGAAAGATGTCAATAGCTGGCGCTGGTCCTTAGGTGATCTCCCACTAAAGAGTTTACCTTATACCAACTGGTACCCTGGAGAGCCTAATATTTATTTTCGAAGTGACGGATGTGTTGCTATGGATATATATGCTCGATGGTATAATGAGCCATGTACACAGCTAAGACCCTTTGTATGTTACAATGGTGAGTCAATGTCCTGTTGATTTGCATGTTTTAGTTTGATGGATTATTTTTCACATTTTACATTTTATTTTATATCATGGTTTCATGTGTTCAGTGGAGACAGTGATATTTTTTTAATCTCTCCCACAGCTACATCAAGTGGTGCTAACAGGTTCATCCTCATCAGTAGTTCGGTGACCTGGCCGATTGCTCGGGCTTACTGCCGACAATATTACACAGACTTGGCCAGCTCTCTTAACAGTTCAGACAACCTCATAATACAGCAGATTTTAGCAAATAATAATCCCTGGATTGGGTTATATAGAGACTCTTGGAAGTGGTCAGATGGGACTAATGCTACAAACATCCCATGGGCTCCTGGACAGCCTGACAATTATTGGGGAAATGAGAATTGTGCAGTGGTTTATAATAACCAGTATTATGATACATCTTGCGCCAACCAATACTGGTTTATCTGTCACACCAGTGAGTCTTTTGTTTTCTCAACTATTACATCTAATCGAAAGTCAATATCAAATGACCCCCATGGCACCCCAAAAAATATTAACTAGGGTTTTTCTCATTTAATTTATTATTATTATTATTATTATTATTATTATTATTATTATTATTATTATTATTATATTTTGTGACTAATTTTGCTGTAAAAAAAATACAGTAAACATAGAACATAGTTCATCAGTGAATCAGGACGTGAGAAAAGCAGAGAAAATAATACAAGAATAATGTGAGAACTTATTTAATCTAAAAACTCATTATGCACAATTTATCAAACTTCTGGAATAAGAGCCAAATGAACCATACAAATACAAAATATAAAGGATATTAAAATAAATAAACACCTTTTAGTTTCGTAGCACTGGACTGACTCAGCTCAGAACCTAGTCAATACATCCACAAACAACTTTCATGTCTCAGTGAAAGTTATCCAAAATGAGCAATGATGTGATGGTTTATCTACAGATATTGTTATGCCAAACAAAACTGTAAAATTATATCGAATGATGTGTAGGGTATCATTTGTTCATATGTATAAAAAGTTTAGTTTTTACTAACCTTTATACAGTAAATATAGCGTAATATACTCATTGAGAGTGTGGGTACATAAACTTGTCTTTTGCCCATTTCTCCATTATTTAAAAAAAATATTTCCTCTTTTTGAAATGGCTTTGACATTATCTTACCCATTTTTAAACCATACATTATCCATCAAACCAATGCTGTCAAGTAATATCAAGACTTAACTGCCTAGTTCACACATTAGAATTTGGGCCCATGTCCAAGGTAAAATAGGTTGTGGAAATGATGTGGAAATGAGCATTAGAAAACAGATCATGCTCACATCACTGCCCGGCCCAAAACCAACATGGGTGACTTTGAGTGCCAGTGGCATGAGTTGGGTATGCACCCCCCTACCCAAAAAAAAAAAAAAAAAAAACAGTTGGGACTGCTTTGTGTTCACAGATAAGATAAGGTTCTCGGGACGGCTCCATTCTTGCAGAGTGGTTCTGGAATGTGATAGATTGATCGCTCACTTTATTCTATGATGCCAAGTCTCAGCATGCTATCCACCTCAGCATTAATGGTGGGCCTCCAGGGCTCGATGTGTTTGCTGAAGAATATCTGCGCTGGGTGGTGTCCTAATATAATGGTGCACAAGATGCGTGAACCCTAGTTCGATGGAGAACAAATCTGCAAATTGGTCCACAAGCTCACTCAGCCCCTAATTCTGCTTGGGCAACAGGTGGTGACTTTGTTCTTTAGCGGACTGAGATAGGAGGGCTTAGGAGTGAGGAGTCGGTTCGATACACCAGTTTAACAAGTTTGTTTATATAGCTCAGTTGGTGTTACCGGGAACAGGCGAGGAACTTACATGCAGGCTATGATAAGTAGTAGTAACCGATCGCCCACATTTAACTTGTGAGACTGATCCAGCCAGGCGTAAACATGCTTCTGCCTCTCCTGCGCCTGCTGTAGGTGATGTTTCACAGAAGGGAGAACTTTATTAATATTACATTAAAATTCCGGCAGAAATCCCGTTACAAACCTGAATTGTAAAGGGTGCTCCTCCCAGGCTTCTTTAGCTATCTCGGGCAGACTGTACACATGGAAGCATGCGGCATCTATCCATACAAATAGGACATGTGGCAACATTTGGTCTCAATTGCAATTGGTTTTGTTCACCACTCTCCAGAGCATCCATTTCAACGATTATAATGTTTGACAAGGCCAGTAGTCTGCACCCTCTATGTATACGGCCTTTTTCACCTGCTGAGACTGGGGACTAGGGGGGTTAGAGGTACCGTTAGCCTCTGCATCCCCACCATCCGTGTGCGTTTGCACCACCCATGCCAGTTGCGCTGCGGTAGCATCCTCTCTCCGACTCTTGCATCGTGACTTCATTTTCTTTTGCATGTCCACTTATTTGCACCCTTATTTGCAGGCTTATGCACGTTTTACATTTATATATTTTATAGTGGTATTCTATCGTAATGTGCACCGTAGGCACTTCACATTGGTCACTTTGCAGGCATGCTGTGCCTCACCTGATAGCAGCGGAATAAGAATATACACGTTAATGCCATCATGAGGTGTGTGCATCACAACGTGGATCAGGATGAGGAACACCACTCACTAGGATGTGGATAGTCTACATTTATTTAATTTTTTCAATCTTGGGCTATTGTTTACTTACAATATTTGTTTATTTAAAACTGTAATTTAAATGAGGTTTTTTGATGGCATTGTGATCCTCCTCATTAATTTCCTAAGTATTCTAACCAGCACTCAACCGCACACATAAAGTTTGCCAGAGCGCTCCAGCAGAAGTAGACTAATGATTATGAATGCGTCGAGAAAAACAGCAAGGAGACTGACTGTGACCATTCTAATAATTCATTGATAAATTCGTGATTTCCTTGTTTTTGGCCGTTGTGATGAAGGTAATCATGTCATCTTGTTATCTCTTCAGGAGTGGATGCACCTATATTCACGTTTCATACGAATTACATAGTTTGAAATTTGTTGTCTATTATTTTATGTAAGAGTGGACATTCAGCTTTTTATTAGTATATATTTTTCACGTCTGTGAGGCAAGGATACACAGAGGTTCATTTTTGATGCATTTAAGTTCATAGAAACCAATGCTGAATAGGACAACCTTATCGCTTAGATTAGTTTTAAAAATCATATTTTTTTAATTATCATTATGAGTGCAGTTAAATAAAAGTAAAGTCTTATGAAAGTTATGTAGCTTATACAGTTTTATTATATAGTTTTTCACATTAATCTGACAATAAATGTGGCACACATACTTTTTGTGATGCACACCTGGCTACACTAGTGTTACACATAATAAAATGATAAAATTAATGTTTACTTTGCTTACATATGATGCAAATAAGAAATGCCTACATTAAATTTACATTTAAATCTACATTTCTCACAGATTTCCCGACGAGGAGTCAGATAATGAGACTGCAGGTGGAGTCTGATGGGAGTGTGTTTGATCCTGCCGTACAGTCGTCCATTTTAGATCAGGTGAATTACAGGACATCTCTGAAATGTGGGCAATGTGTGTATAAAATGCCCCTGTTAACATTTCTGCCTGCTCACTTCCTCAAATTCTTGTTACATTGGAACCTCGCATTGCAAGCATCACTGGTTGCGAGTGTTTTGCAAGACGAGCAAAATTTTTCCATAAATTTTAACTTGAAAAACGAGCAAGTCTTGGTTTACGAATACAGAGTATCATGTAGCACACATGCACTTCTTATTTTGATGCCGAGGAATTGTGGGTAATCATCTCCTCTGCTCGGTCTTAGTGCACATCTCTGAAAGAGTAGAATCAACATCCGTGCATGCATGTACTGTTTACTATAACACTGTGACCACATGTGGGTGTAAAGGCTCTTTTATTTTGTGTTTGTATGTGTGTGTGTGTACAGTGCACGTGCACTGTTTATTATATCCATTACCCATTATTATATTCATTTTCCCTTTCTCTCTATTTCAGCCTGATTCCGTTATGTGTGTGTGTGCCTGCGTATTTGTTCACCATGCCCCTTCACACACACCTCCTTCTCTTGCCTTAAAGTGCAGTTTACTTTGTTTTATTTTTATTTTGTAGCAGTGAGTCTGTTAGTCTGCGCTCACTCAGTGTCAGAGATGTTCTTTGGTAACTTTCCTGATGAGGCGGTGTTTCTGTTTGTAGGTGTGTGAAAGTTGTCCTGCATAGTAGTTACCCCCGCCCACCCCCCGCCCCACACCTCTCAAATATGAGAGAAGGAATGGTTAGATTCAAGATTCAAGATTCAAAGAACATTATTAATCCCAGAGGGAAATTGCTTATTCCTGGTTACACGTGCTCACCCTTGTTATCAAGTATAAAGGAAAAGTTTTAAAAAAATTCAACTCAATATAAAATATGAAGAGTCTTCAAACAGTAAGTACCATATTGCACATTATTTACAAGAGCACTTGTAAATATTGCACAATAAACTAGTATATGTATGTAATATTGCATTATTATATGTAATATTGTATTACATATTTAATTGAGATGTAATATTGCAATGGTCATATAATTAATATAGGTAAGTATTATTGTCCTATTTTGTTACTGTCACTGTCAGTGAATACCCACATAATATATGGGTTACAGAGAAAAGTTATATAATTTTATTGCCGTTGGGAGGAAAGATCTCCTGTGACGCTCTGTGGAACACTTGATGGAAATCAGTCTCTGGCTGAAATTGCTCCTCTGGTCATCAAAAACACTGTATAGTGGGTGAAAAGGATTGTTCAAAATGGATTGTGCTTTGGACAGAATCCTCCTCTTTGCAACTACATCCACACAGTCGAGCTCCATGCCTAGCACAGATCCAGCCTTTATTATTCCCTTGTCCAGTCTGTTCCTGTCAGACACATTTACTGTATGTTACAGCCCCAACAGACCACTGCATAAAAGATGACACTCGCCACAATGAGTTCATAAACATCCGTAGAATGGTGTTACAGATGTTAAAAGACCTGAGCCTTCGAAGAAAGTACAACCGGCTCTGTCCTTTTTTGTAGAGTGCCGTTGTGCTGTGTGAGACGAGAAGAGGGAGAGGGTGTCGCACAAACACAAACATACACAGCGCATACACGCAAACACACACACACAAATACACACATACACAGTGCAGAGAAACACTAACGAAAAAACACTTATCTGTCAGGATTTTTTTTTTTACTTTGTTCAAAGGTAAAGTGCAGGTTAATTTGTTTTATTTATTTTTAATTAATTATTTTTATGTATTTATTTATTTATTTGGGGGGGGGGGGGAACGAATAATCTGAGTTTATGCTATTTCTTATGGAGAAATTCACTTTGATTTATGAACACGCTTCCAGAATTAATTATGCTTGTAATCCAAGGGTCCAATGTATTCCTAAGACTTAAAGTATGTGCCTTTAATAACTGTTGGCTTCTCTGTGATTTAAACCTGATTCTGATCTTTAGGTCAAACAGACACTGGAGGAAAATGGCATGTTGGAGAACACCACAGTGACATGGAGTGTGCAGCCAGATGGAAACATTTTCTACAAGAAGAAAAAGGGTCAACAGTGACATCTAAATGTTCATATTCGATTCAATTAGATTCCTCTGACTTAAAATGCATTTAATCAACATTTATGCTTTAATTAGTGTGTGAGGCGGTTCAGTGGACAGGATTAGCAAGTAGTAGAAGAATAAACAAACAAAAAAATGTCATTTTAATACTATGTTCATTACACACCTAATCATTTTCTAACATTATGTCAAATATTTAATATTTAACACGTTCACAGTGGACACAGTGATCAGATGAAAAGCAAAGAAGGTTAAGTAAAGTGTCTACTTGTTATATGGAAGACAAAAAATAAACATGTGTTTACTCTGTTTACATTATTACTGTATTCTTTATCATCTAACTTTAATTAAAAAAGTTATTCACATTTCTTGTATTTTGTAGTTATTATAAAATTAAGCTACTCATTTTCTGAGACTTTTAATTTAGCATAGGTGTTTTATATTGATCAACAACAGTGAATTTATTGTCACACTCATCATCAGAACAATTCTAAACTGTCTTCATATCAGCAACAAAAAGAACAAAGGACATAATTTAAAAAGTTGTAAAAGTATAATTGTGCAAATAATATTAATGGAGTTTATTTATTGGCAACAAGTAGAATATTCAGTTATACAAACAAAACTAATGGAGGTGCTGTAGATCTACACACCAAAAATCGTGTGGTAGTGCCACATTTAACTTATTACTACCTATATATTAGGGTACAGGGCATTTATTAATATTTTTTAACTCATGATATATTTCTAATTGAATTTGATTTTCCATGTGCCCCCTCTAACTGGTTCTTGGTAGACCCTGTGCCCCCATTTAAAAAAAAGCCAAGAATCACCTCTGCCAATAACCACAGAAGTTCTGTGGTTTGAACAATCCATTTTCTGTAACTGTACCTGGAAAATTGTTGCAATTATTCTATGTAAACTTGCACCTAGAATAATTTATTGCAAACCTGGATTTTCAAGCAAAAGATGGTCACACTGGCCTGCTCAAAACATTTGAACAGTGCTGTATAATTATGCATCATCAACATGACAGTGAAAACTTATACTATGCTTCTGAATTATAGTTACTCAAAGTAACCTTAGCCTCAATATGGTGAAACCTGAGTAAGGACTCTGTGCAGCTAGTAGACAATTGGATTAACACTTATGTCTGCCTCCTGACCTGAGATCTGGATAGTAATTGACTAACAAGGCCTGTTTTTAGACTGTAAGCTATTCTGCAAGTAAGAAGGACAGAACCTTTCCTTAAAGAGATGAACACTGTCCCATTCTAACAGGCCACATTGTTTTTGGAGCACGATCTGGAAATCCAGCCATTCAGTGATCATAGCCTGCTGGAAGCTGTCGCATTGGAATAGTCCCAGGGGATATTAGTTCATCTGAGTTTTCCTTTTGCTATTTTAAACACCCCTACAAAGTTACTATTACTAACCCTTAACTGACAAAGGCATACCTGTATATTATTATATATAGCTCCAGCATATTGAAAATCCAGTGCTGTCCTAGGACCCTAAGAGTACCTACTATGTCCAGTGCCCTGGCTCCTGGGGTACACCTAACTGTTGCTGTTGGTGACTCTGGTTCTAGTTAATTTCACATGTCTAAGCATAGGGTATCTCATAAGCAGAGATATTTAAGGGTGTTTTCTCATTGGGGTCCTGGAACCGGCACCCATAGTCCCTGAGACCTATTGATTTTTTCTGTGAGCTCAAGAACAGAAAAGTGGAAAAAAAAAAAAAAAACAGAAAAATTCTTTGTTCGTCTTGCGGAACACTCGGAAACTGTGTTACTCGCAATCCGAGGTTCCACTGTAATAGAATGAATGAATGAAAAAAAAAATGTGGTCTGAAAAAAACAAAACTATTCTGGAGGTCACTAAACTTCTTTAAAATACTGGGTAAAAATTGGACAGTAGAAATGACTACTATATTCATTATTGAAAATGAAAGCATTTCAATATTTACAATGTGACAAGAACTGTAAAAGGACTAAACTGTCAAGTAGAAGTAATTATACTTTTTTATCACAGTTTTTACACTAATGGAAGATGGGAATAACATTGCAAATATGTAGAATCTTTAAAAATGATGATGATGATGATCATCATCATCATCAGCATCATCATCATCATCATCATGTTCTGCTTCTACTTATTATTATTATTAATTTCTTCAATCAGAAACATGTAAAACAACAAAAGAACATGTAACCATCTGTAATTGTGCTATTTCTTTGCCCTTGTGCCCTTTGAGGATCTTTTGAAAAATACGCTGAGCTCTGATGTCTAAGTTTTGTGTCTAAGTCCCTTAATCATCTGCTTCACTCCAGTATCTGTAGGCTGCATGAACTGAAAAATGAAGGTAAAGGATTGAATCTGAATCCCAGCACAGGTACTCTGACTGCTGGACTACTTTTTCTGTAACATTTAAACCAGTGGCTCTGGTTGCTGGTCTCAAGTAACCCTTGTTTTGCTATGTAAAACAAGTCACGTTGTTTTTATAGTTGTGTGTTTTACATGGTACTCCAACAACCATGAACAGGGCTGAGTTTTACTGTACGTAAAACAAGTTACACTGTTTTTATAGTAGTAGAAATGTGTGTTTTACATGGTCCTCCAACAGCCATAAACAGAGCTACTCTTCATTAGTCAAGAAAAATATATTTCAATATTTACAATCCTCTTCTTCCTTCTTTTTAGGGTGTGTAGGAATTTAGTCTTGACTGGTTTCTGCCCTTTTTATGCTTTTCTTCTTTTATAAATACAAAATCTTGTAGCTCTTGAGTAGATCCATCATTTTTAAATAATTATAATAAAATGCCTCCACATTTTCTTATTAGAAAGTATCTCACTTGTTAAAGATCCTGCCTCTTAGGTAATAAGAGGAGACAGTAATGATATTTACATTTATATTTAAATTTCAGTACCTGTCAGTTAGGTTAAGCATTGTGTGAAGAAAAGGACAGTTGATTGCGCAGAATTACCCCAAAGTTGTGGGCAGTGACTGAAGGGGTTAATCAATTGTTGTACAGGGAAATCACAAGATCCTGACAGGGGATAAATCACAACTGAACAACAGTTCAGTTTTGCTGAGATTAAGTTTCAGTTGATGAGCTGCCATGCAGGATGAGATATCTGCCAGACATGCTGAGATCTGAGTGCTAATTCGCGTGTCTAAGGGAGTTAAGAAAATAATGAGTTGCCTGTCATTCACATAACAATGACATGAAGCTGTGTGAGGTATGACCTCACCAGGAATCAGGTATAGAGGGAGAACAGAAGCGTGGAGAAATGGTTTCTCTCCATGTCACTTCATATGACTGATCTTCTTGATAGGAGGCAAACCATTGCTATGCCATGGCCCAGATTCCAAAGCTTGGAAGGATAAACAACAGAATCTTCTGGTTTACCATGTCAAATGCATTCCAGGAGAATGAGGACAGATGAATGGACCATCTCTGTGGAAGGTGCTGCTATGGATCCATACATTTCTATACATATTTTGAATCAATCACATTACTATATACTGATATTATAAAGCAGCCATAATAATATTGTGCTAAATGTTGTATTTGATTATTAGCACTTGACCATACACAACCTAATGAACTTGTTCACTTTTTTTCTGTGCTGACATTTGAAGGCAATGACTCAGCATTTAATTTTGTTTAAACAAGGAGTCCAGGCAAATTTAAAGTAATATGAAAATCAGCGTCTGTCACACATGGTAATCATTTCACTTTAAAGAAGAGGACGGATGAAGGAAACTGATGAGATTTTGACAGACTTGTGTACAAGCAGTGAAAAAGAAATTACTGAAGAAACAAAAGACTTCAAGATTTTTATTCTACAGGTACAGTATGTTTATGCATATACATTTGGCTAAAAGTTTGAAAAATGTTTGTGCACCCCTTGATAAATAACACATTTTGGTGATTTTTTTTTTGTTGAAAAGATGTTAACACAGTCTTTTGACAGGAAAAGATCCCCCTACTTGTTTATCTGTTTGATAATCACATCATGAGGTTTGCAGGTGACTTCTTCTAATCTTTGCTTGAGTATCTGATGATAACTAGTGTATAATTCTGATTGACCATTATATTGTAGTAATCTGGTTGGTTAGTTGGTATGAATTGATTTTTGAACCAGTTGCTTCATTCCAACATGTGAAGACTGCATTCAGTGTACAATGCACTATTATTATTATTATTATTATTATTATTATTATTATTATTATATGGTACTCTTTATGTGACTCAGTTGGCACTTGCTTTATGTAAAACCAGTCCCATTGTTTCACATGGTACTCCAACAGTAAAGAACAGGGCTACTTTTCATTTGTGAAGGAAAGTATATTTAAATGCTTACACTACTCTCTTTTCCTAACTTTCTAGGGTGCATAGGAATTCTTCATAGGAATTTATTCTTGACTTGTTTAATTGCCTTTAACGTACATATTTTTTTTTATCATTACAAGATTCTGTAGCTCTTTTGTGGGTCCATCATTTTTTAAATAGCACATATTAAAATGCTGCTAGATGTATGCCAGTGAATTGGATTTTGTCTTATTCCCAAAAGTCTCCTAGTTACTAAGAGGAGCCATAATAACATATTGCTGAATGTTGTAGTGGATTATTGGAACATGGCTGTTTCCCACTAAACGCAACCTGATGAACTCAGTCAGCTGAAATATGAAGCCATAGGTCAACATTTGGTTTTGTTTAAATGAGTTGTCCCAAGTCACATGCATGGTAATCATTTCAGGTTTAAGAGAACAGTTGAAGGACACAGGTAAGCTTTTGAGAGACTTGTGTACAAGCCTTGGAGATCTAAAAAAAAAAAAAGAAAAGAAAAAAAAAGACTTCAGATTTTCATTTTACAGGTATGTTTTAATGCTTCTCCTTATTGTTTATTTTAACGCGTATGCAAAATGTGTATTTAAAGTATGGTAATAAATATGGTTAAACATAACTATGTAAAAAGTTTATTCATTAATGTATTTATTCATGCATTAATTTCTTGCTAATGTAGAATATAAATTAAGCAGATGTTACATGTGATACATGAATATTAGGTGATGAGCAGCACCTGGTTTTTCTCCACGCAAACCGCTTAGAATTAAGGCCAAAAAGTTCTATCTTGGTCTCATCAGACCACAGAATGTTATTTCTCACTATCTTGGAGACTCCATGCGGGCTTTCATGTGTCTTGCACTAAGGAGAAGCTTTCGTCGAGCCACTCTGCCATAAAGCCCCGATTGGTGGAGGGCTGCCATGATGGTTGACTTTCTACAACTTTCTCCCTTCTCCCAACTGCATCTCTGGAGCTCAGCCACAGTGATCTTTGGGTTCTTCTTTACCTCTCTCACCAGCCTCTTCTCCCCCGGACAGCCAGCTCTAGGAAGGGTTCTGGTCATCCCAAACATCTTCCATTTAAGGATTATGGAGGCCACTGTGCTCTTAGGAACCTTAAGTGCAGCAGAATTTATTTCTGTAACCTTGGCCAGATCTTTGCCTTACCACAATTCTCTGAGCTCTTCAGGCAGCTCATTTGACCTCATGATTCTCATTTGTTCGGACATGCGCTGTGAGCTGTAAGATCTTATATAGACAGGTGTGACTTTCCTAATTAAGTCCAATCAGTATAATCAAACACAGCTGGACTCAAATGAAGGTGTAGAACCATCTCACGGATGATCAGAAGAAATGGACAGCACCTGAGATAAATATATGAGTGTCACAGCAAAGGGTCTGAATACTTTGGACCATGTGATATTTTAGTTCTTCTTATTTAATAAATCTTCAAAAATGTCAACAATTCTGTGTTTTTCTGTCAATATGTGGTGCTGTGTGTACATTCATGAGGGAAAAAATGAACTTTCTTAATGATTTAAGCAAATGGCTGCAATAGAACAAAGAGTGAAAATTTTAAGGAGGTCTGAATACTTTCCGTACCCATTGAATGCTTCCAAATTTTATCTCTGATGTCAAATAAATTGCAGACAACTTCAAGTGATTTCACTTAGAGCGAAATGAGAGCATTAAAGTGGTTCAGGGCTTCATGTGATTTGGACACCAATGGTAGTGGTAGTGGACATGTGCAGTGGCTTATGGATGCTGTATTCTGGCACTGCTATTGCTGCCATCCTGACACCCAAGAATGCTAATGATAATATAAAGCTTGATAAGATAGTTGTTTGTTTGCAATGTTACACGAATAAGTCATTTTAAATTGGATAGTTACATACTTTAATTTTGTACTTTCTATTGTATTTTGTTTTCAGCAACCTTTGCATCATGCAACTGAAGGTTGTTCTTCTGTGTTTCACTGGTGAGAGCATTATTATAAACCACGTTTTATTTAGCTAAAAAAGTACATTTAAGGCAAAAAAACCCCATATTTAATATCACACTGCCGACATGCTGGCTTAGTGGATAGCAGCGTCGCACTGCACCTCCTGGTCCTGGGTTTTTCTTTATTGGTTCTGTATGTCTGAGGTTTGCCTGTTCTCCCCATGCTTGTTCCCAACACTTTTCTCCTGGTCATCTTATTTCCAAATTGCCTGTAGTGTGTGAATGTGTGAGTGTGGACCGTGGTCAACAGTGTTGATATGAGAGGTTTTACCATGGTCGTACAAATGGGAATGAATAGAATCGTCACCACTGCTCTCCATGGTCCCTAGTTGGAATACAGATGTTCCTAGATGGATGGATGTTATAGTTCTTAGGACTCCTCCCAGCTCATATTGATACATTAAAAATACTACCTTTTCTTATTTTAGTTGTGGTTTAATTAGTGTCCAAAAGTGTCCAGAAGGACAAGGAAGAGCTGGTATTATGAAAAAGCGAGGGAATCTAAGATAGAGGGAATGCCTATCCAAGGAGACTTCGGGCACAAGGCGGGGTACACCCTGAGCAGGGTGCCAATTCATCACAGGGCACACACACATTTACACACTCATTCACACACTACGGCCAATGTAGGTTAGGGAATGTCAATTAACCTAACCTACATGTCTTGGGTTAGGTTAATTGAATGTGGGACGAAACCAGAGTATCCGGAGGAAACCCACCAAGCATGAGGTGAGATGGGAATCAAACCTGGCCAGGAATTGAACCCAGAACCTGGAGGTGCAAGGCGACAGTGCTAACCGCTACACCACAGTGCCGCCTAGTGTAAATTATTTAAAAATATATCATTTTTAAATAATTACAAAAAAAAAAATTATTACTCATTATTACTTTCATTCATTCAATAATTTCATGTTTTTTTTTTAACAATAATAATTATTTTACAATTTTTAATATTACATGTTAAATTCACTATTCCCGTGTGTTCTTTATGTATTTTGTAGAGGACTGAGTCAGACACGTCATGTTCATCATGTGAAAATATTACATCATAACAGCAGTTTATCCAAAATCATTCATTCCAAAAAAAAAAAAAAAAACCTAACATTTTCACATCTAAATTTTTTAAAGTCACAATTTATTTTTTTTTGGAATACATGTAACATTTTCTCTTTAAAATTCACTTTACATCCTCAAAGTGAGGAGCTTACAAGGAAGAAAAAGAAAAACAAGGCACACTTAAATGATTGACTTTCTTATTGTTGCTGAACTGAACTGCAGGAATGGATCATTGATTAAGGATTTCTAATGCATGACTTTAACTATTAGAAGTATTTAGATTCAAATATACACCAGTTACTGTGTACATACAAAATTAATAAATAAATATCACCAACAGGTTTGTTCCCAGTTGTTGTATCCACACTGCTAACAGTCCCTCACAGATATGAGCTGGTCATGACATCAATGACGTGGCCCGAAGCGTTGTATTACTGCAGGGCAAAGTACACTGACCTGGCAATAATCCTAAGTCGTACTGACTGGCTAAGACTAAATAAAGAAGCAACAAGTAAAGGTCTGACAACACCTGCTTGGATCGGACTGTGGAATGATATCAGTAGCTGGCGCTGGTCCTATGGTAATCGCCCAGTGCAGAGTAGCACTTATACCAATTGGTACACTGGAGAGCCTGGTAATAACGGTGGAGGTGAAGCATGTGTTGCTATGGGGGGAGATGATAAATGGTATGATGTGCCATGTACACAGATAAGAGCCTTTGTGTGCTACGATGGTGAGTCAATGTCCTGTTGATTTGCTTATTTTTAGGTTGATGGATTTTCTTTCACATTTCAGGGGATACAGATGCAAAAGGATATGTGATGTTTTTCCCCTTTTTTTTTCCCCACAGCTAAATTCAGTGGTGCTAGTAGGTTTATCAGCATCACGAATCCTGTGTTGACCTGGTTTGATGCTCGGGCTTACTGCCTGCAATATCACACAGACTTGGCCATCTCTCTTAACAGCTCAGACAACACCATAATAGGGCAGGTGTCAGGAATTTATGATCCCTGGATTGGGCTATACAGGGACACTTGGAAATGGCCAGATGGAACCAATGCTACAAACCTGCCATGGGCTCCTGGACAACCTGATAACACTGGAGGAGTTGAGAATTGTGCATTGCTTTATAATGGCCAGTTAAACGATGTAATTTGCACGAGCCAGACCTATTTCTTCTGTCACACAAGTAAGTGCGTTTGTTTTTCGCAGCTATTACATCCAATATCAATTCAATGGCAAATAAATACCACATTCCAAAACATTTATTTATTTATTTGCATTTTATATTTATTTTTTTTGGAAAGTAAACACATAAATACATTTTTTATTAGCATTACCTCTTTTATTTACATTGATTCATTGTTGTTGTTGTTTTTTTATTGACTGTATAAACATACAGTTGACATCGCTCACTGTTCATGAATAAATGAGGACATGAAAACAAAAGAAGATGACATGAGAATTAGTGTGTGTGTGTGTGTGTGTGTG
>QMIH01000601.1:88398-113054 GCA_003987875.1 Clarias batrachus | reverse complement strand
TATACTATACTATATTATACTATACTATATTATACTATACTATACTATACTATACCGTTCACTGTGATAAATAAATAAATAAATAATGTCAATAATACGTATAATAAGCTTTTTAATGTCCTTTGACCTTTTATCTTTAATTATATGAATCCTTACCAGTATGGCAAATTTGTGTTTATGATGATTTATTTTATACTGTATGCCATGGACAGTAAGTCCTTTTCATAGATGAGGCCAACATGTGTTTTCTCAACTTTTATCAGGAACATGGTTAATCTCTATTATTCTCCTATCTAGTAGTATTTTCTTAGGTTTCTTTGTACATGTTTCTTGGTCTGTTAACATTTCTTTACAACCTCAAATGAAAAAGGTTACAAAGAAAGAAAAAAATATCACTGATTTGCTCATTGCCACTTCACTGAACTGCAGTGGTTTATCAATTATGCTTTTATACTTTTCTAATTATTTAGAAATCAGAAACAGTTGTATTAATTTGCATGTACCCCAGTTACATTTAACTGTCTAATTACATTTAACTGTTTAATTACTATATCTCACCCACAGGTCCGGTTCCAGTTGCTATGTCCATTGTGCTAACCACACCTCACAGATATGAACTGATCATGTCATATCAGTCCTGGCCTGTTGCACAGAATTACTGCAGGGCGATGTACACTGACCTGGCAATAATTCAAAGTCACACTGATTGGCTAAGATTTAATAAAGAAACAACAAGCAAAGGTTTAACATTAGGAACGATGTGGGTCGGATTGTGGAATGATGTCAATAGCTGGCGCTGGTCCTTAGGCGACCTCCCATTGAAGAGTTGCACTTATACCAACTGGTGGCCTGGACAGCCTGATAATCGTGGTGGACATGAAGCGTGTGTTATTATTGGAGGACCAAGTGTATGGCTTGATGCACCATGTACACAATTAAGACCCTTCATATGTTATGATGGTGAGTCAATATTGTATTAATTTGCTTAGTTGTGGTTGGATGGTTTTTTTTTTCCTCTCTCATTTACCTTTTTCTCAATTAATTTTTTTTCCCCCCACAGCTGAATTCTTTGGCTCTGCCAAGTTCGTCCTCATCAATAAACCTTGGTTGACCTGGATTGGTGCTCGAGCTTACTGCCGACAATATCACACAGACTTGGCCAGCTCTCTTAACAGTTCAGACAACAACATGCTAGTTCAGCTGGTAGTATCTACTTATCCCTGGATTGGGTTATACAGAGACACTTGGAAGTGGTCCGATGGGACCAATGCCACAAACCTCCCATGGGTTCCTGGAGCACCTGATAACTATGGAGGGAATGAAAAATGTGCAGCGATTTATAATGGCCAGTTGAATGATGTAACCTGTACCAACCTGTACTATTTCTTCTGTCACACCAGTGAGTTTTTTTTTCTTTCTCACCTAAATAAAAACAAATGACCCTGACCATTTATTATTATTATAATTATTATTATTATTATTATTATTATTATTATTTTTATAAATGCATTTCTGTGACATTCTTTTATGTAAAAACATAATAATTGTAGCACACAGATGATGTGTAAATGATGCCATGAGTGAAGGAGTCGAAGCAATAATTATACACAACTAATCTAATCTAATTACTCTATATTACTTCTAATTTACTGAACATCTGGAATAGAAGGAAAAACCAATTAACTATACAACATCCTTTAACAGTTTTGGGCAACAATCAAGACTACATACATATAAGCATGAGTTACAGTTTGTTTAATTATGTTACTTTACAGCATTAAACTTTCCCTAGACTGAGCTCAGGATCCACTTCATAAACCTACAGAAAATGCTGTTGGTGATGTGAAGATTATTTTTTCATAGTCACCCTCAAGTAGAATCTAAGGTGAAATATTATAGACGGATAACAAAACAATGAGTGCATGGGTCTGTGTTTGTATTTTCCAGATTTCCCAACGAGAAGCCAGAGACTGAGACTGCAGGTGGAGTTTGATGGGAGTGTGTTGAATCCTGCTGTGCAGTCGCTCATTTTAGAGCAGGTGAGTCACACGACGCCTCTGGAATGGGGACCATTAGCATTTCCCATTGCTCATCTCCTCAAATTCCTAATGTTCTGATTATATACAACATTATTGTTTGTTTCTCTCTCACATTTCTTTCCCTAACATTTTGGTCTGAGTGATGAAACCCTGATTGTAATTTTTAGATCAAGCAGAAACTGGAGGAAAATGGCATGATGCAGAACACCACTGTGACCTGGAGTGTGCAGCCAGCTGGAAACATCTTCCACAAGAAGAAAAAGAATGAACTGTAAAACTAAATGTTCTCCTTCAAGTCAAGTAGATTGAACACTGGCTTAAAATGTATTTAAACTATAACATTTATACTTTAATCATTGGGGAGCGGAGGCTCTAACCCTCTGTTTGTCACACACTCCAATATTATTTCTATCATCTAGAAAAATTTGAATATCAAGGAAAAGATCATTCGTTTATTCTGTATCCTGTAAAGGGTGATTGGGTCTATCCTGCAGTCTATCCAAGGAGATTCTAGGCACAAGGTGGCGTGTACGTGTCACGAACTGGTATGACAGGCAGTTCGGGCCGATGTCATTGCCGTGGGCATAAAGGGGAGGCATAGGCGCTTGAAGCATACATAGTCTCATTTAACAGTTACATGCTCCTTTAGCATATTCAGGATCTATTAAGCATTTCAGACACAGATGAGCTCTCGCATCACCTGACCGAGGTGCCTTCTGGGAAACTGAGTCGACTAACAAAAACTACAAAACAAAAAACAAGCATGTGCACACAGCGACCTCTAGTGGTAGTCCCTTACAATACCCTGGACAGTGTCAATTTATCGCTGGGCACACACACTCACACACATGCCAAATGGGCGATTTGGGAATGACAATTTTCCTAATCTGCAAAACTTTGTACTGTGGGAGAAAACCAGAATACTCATGACATTGCATGTAAAACAGAATACCACAATAGGGCCAAGTAGAATAATGCAATGAGAACTTCCAGGATTGGAGAGCTGTGTCCTGAAGAAAGCCACCTACCATGCATAGTGGTGTATTAGTATAGTGGTGTATTAGTATAGGGGTGTATTAGTATAGTGGTGTATTAGCATAGTGGTGTATTAGTATAGTGGTGCATTAGTATAGTGGTGTATTAGTATAGTGGTGTATTAGTATAGTGGTGTATTAGTATAGTGGTGTATTAGTATAGTGGTGTATTAGTATAGTGGTGTATTAGTATAGGGCAGGGGTAGCTCAGTGGTTAAGGCATTGGACTACGGTTCAGAAGATCCCCGGTTCAAACCTCACAACCACCAAGTTGCCACTGTTGGGCCCTTGAGCAAGGCCCTTAACCCTCAGATGTGATGAGATAAAAATGTAAGTCGCTCTGGATAAGGGCGTCTGCCAAATGTAGATGTAGATGTGTATTTGCATAGTGGTGTATTAGTATAGTGGTGTGAACGTACAAAAGAAAACACAGTGTGCAATGATAAAGAAGGGAGTGCAAGTAAAAGGGATGTGTGTGTGCGAGGAACATCTTATCTGCGTGTGTGTATGACAGGCATCTCTTTGCAAAGATTATATTAAAAAACCTTGCTGTGGTTATGAGTGCTTATGAGTCTGCCGTGTCTCATTTATTAATTTAAACTCACTATGATGGAAGTTTCCACAATAGTGGCCACTGCACAAACCTCTGGAGGCAGCGTTATGATCTGGAGCTGTTTCTACATCCAAAATAAATAAATAATAAATACATAAATAATAAAATAAATAAATATTCGATCTATTCTTACTTCATGCTCTGAACATATTAGCCATATAATAATAATAATAATTATTATTATTATTATTATTATTATTATTATTATTATTATTATAAGTGGGGTTGTTTTGGACTGACTTTGCAATATAAAATACTCTTTCTGGTGATGTGTGAACCAGTGCTACTCGCTGCTGACTTCGAGTGCCATTTCTTTTCCTATGTTAAACAAGTCTTTTTGTTTTTATAGATGTAGAGTTGTGTTTGTTTTGCATGAAAGTCTCAAAGCAAAGGACAGCAAACTTTCATTTGTCAAGGAAATGTATTCAAATAGTCACGAGTTCAAGAAAAAATTAAAGTAACATGAAAGGAAAATACACATGGTAACAATCTCATGCTTAAGAAGAGCACAGGGGAACAAAACAGGTAAACTTTTGTGTGCGACCAGTGAAGATCTTAAAGGGGGCGATTACTAAAATCACAGCCATCAGATTATTATTATCAGAGTACAGGTATTTTGTAACGCTCAATGTTTATCGTATTATTGTTAGAACTAAGTAAAATGTAAACGTTTATGTAAAACCTGTTTATTTACAGTAATGTTTGATTAAACCAATTGCAACCAAGTAAAAAGCAGCATGTTTAGTAAATGTATTGGTTCAGTAATAAATTACTAATGTATAAAGTTGAGTCGTTTAAGTAAGTAATTATGATGCATTCGTATCAAATAAATCTTATGGTCAGGGCTATAACTAAACATAAGATTTACGGGAGCAGATTTGTTAACTTGATAATTTATGTCTGTCATGATTGTTGTTGTTTTAGGCAATGATATAATATAACTTTAATGTTTTTATTATTATTATTATTATTATTATTATTATTATTATTATTATTTAGGCTTTTGGCAGACGATCTTATTCAGGGCAACTTAAAAATTATTCAGAGCAAGTTAAAAATGTATTTAAATTATTGGATATTTATAGATATAGTTTAATATCTGCTTTTACTGATTTTTGCTACTTTCTGCTCTATAACCACCAGTTCTTCTTCTTCTTTTCATTCTGTTTCATTTTCCTCATTCAGCAACTATTCAAAGTACTTCTTCCATCTTCTTGTCCTCCTCCTGGCACCTGTCACTACATTTACATCTCTATCCTTAATCACTTTAACCTGCTGCACATCTGTCCAATCTCTCAATCAATCTGCCTCACCAAATACTATAGGATACTATAGTCTCTCCTTACGAAATAAACATTGAGAGGGACCAGACCGAACAGGGAACCCATCCTTATTTGGGTGATAATGGATAGCAGGGATTGCAACAGGAGATGTGTTTAAGTTGATATGGAGTCCAGTTCCAGTGTTGGAGGCAGATCAGGTATATTTGTTGGAAATTCCAGTCCTGAACTCTCAGGAATGCCAGTACTGAACTGTCTTCGTGGTAAAGTAGCACAATCCCCAGTCACAACAACCATCCCAGGCAGACCACGTGTATTGTCACAGTCATATAATGTATAAGGTGAATATATATGTAGTGCAAAGTGCAAGAATGGACTCCACAGGACTAACTATAACAGCATACCTAAAAGGGAGCAGCCAGAAGGAAACACAAACATGAGGGGGAACTGAGATGTAAAGCAACCGATCACCTCACCGTCAACAAACCTGAGTGATCAATGAGAGTGGGGAGGACAGCATCTAAACATACCAGTTCACCAGAATACTCTACGTCCATGAGTCCCCCAGATCTGCTCCTTTACCTAAGGTTAATCTATTTACAAACATGCTTGGACAAATGAATATGTTTTTAGGCTAGACTAAAGAAGACTATTCCATAACCTTGGGGCTGTTTAAGAAAAAGCCCCGCCCCCTGCTGTAGTTTTCATAATATGCATCCTTTAATCAGAGTAGATTGCGTAGACGTTTCAGTCCGCACTCCTTGCTTGTCAGTTTATATACTGTAGATGTGATGCAAACCATTTTCCTTAAAATGGATCTGAATGGACTGGATCTGAGTGACTTTTCTGGATAGGTCTCAAATACAGTATATATACAAGTCACTCAGATCCAATCTGAACTACTACTAATCTGTCACTTCCGGCTGATCATGTGTACATAAGCTCTGATGTTTTTCAGCACCAGCAGTGTAGGGATTTTATAGCAGCACTAACAACAGCAGCTAAAAGTGGATTAAGCAAGATGTTTGCTTCCCTTCTTCCTTCTTCTGGACCTCAACAAATACAGTTGACCAACTGCTTGCTATCTTCGAGGGCATATTTTTGCTAAAATCACAGCCATTGTTTAAATAAACAAGTGCTTGCACAAATCTCATGTTTTAAACCCAGAGGCATGAGCAAAAATGTATCAATGCGTACATGTGTGCCATTTCAGAGAACAGATGCGTCCACATTAGAGTCAGATAAAAATGACTTCTAATTCTGAATGTGAACTGTAACTGTATTCAACTGTAACTTATGAAAGCAATGTTGCTTGTAATATGCTTAAACATGGCCATATTTGTGTATTTAAAAAGCACTAAAAAATCAGATCCGTTTCAAATTACGGTAAAAATCTGATTTATACCAAAAATATCTAAATGTGAAAATATCCTAAATTAAATAAAAGTAGAGTGATCACAAATAGAACAATCAGTTATAAACAAACAAGCTATACTTGAGGTGCTGCAGATCCACATACCAAATATATTTAGTTAAGAAAAAAATACGGTCATGTAGCAGCCAAAATTTGTTTCAAACCAAAAAGATATATTTTTTAGTAACTGTATTAAAAAGTACTGGATGATTATTAGTTTACATTTGTTTTTCGTGTCTCTACTCTCTTTTACTAACTGCCCTTTAAATCCCTGCCCCTGTTGCCCATTATGTTATAAAAATCCCTTTTGCGAAAAAAAAATCTCAAGTTGTGTATGAAATCTCAGTCTTTCGCCCACTTAGCTTGGCACCGCATTATGAACGTACCACAGAAAAACAAACAAGACGGGTCTGGATGAGAGTCAATTCGAGTTTAATTTCTTCCAGTCTCTTTTCATTTTCTGCTTTTATAACATGCAAAAATCTGACTTTTTCTTTCCTAGGATTAAGGAGTAAGTTTGGAGAAGAATGCAATTGAAAACAAAAAAAGGAGTTTTAATTTTATACACGAGTCAGACAAGACCAATACAGTATTTCAGAAGGAAGGTCAAAAACAACCAGACTGAGTTTAATATATTTGGTGGTAATGTGCTGCGTGGCCATGTTTGTAGACCTTTAATGCCTTTTAGGAAATTTCTGAGTTTTTTTTTTCCACTGATTTTCTCACAGATACTCTGCCCATAGGAAATCCTAAGCCCAGTCACCCTGGTTGTTCATCAATCTCCTGATTAGTTCTCCTAATCTGTCCACTTGCTTGTGGGTGATATGCAGATGTACCATCCCATTCACTCCCGTTTTTCCATGAGGCTAGTTCACACAATGGAATTCGTGACATGGCATGGCAATGGTTTGCCTCCTACCTTGGAGGTCGATCATATGAGGATCCACTGTACATCTGCTCCACTTTAAAGTGGTGTTCCTTAAGTCTCAGTTCTTTTTCTGTTCTCCCCCTACACCTGATCTCTTGTTGAGGTCATGTCCTCAGATAGGTTTTCATATCATCGTTATGCTGATAAACACTCAACTCATTCTACCCTTTGCTCCCTCAGACACTCATGTTTCAACTCATGTGATGCAAACATCTCAGCAAACATCTCAGCAAACATCTCAGCAAACATCTCAGCAAACATCTCAGCAAAATCGAACTACATTGCAAAGTGGCAATTCCCCATCAGCATCAATAATGAAGGACAAAAAAGAATTATAATTTCAATCTACTAAATTTATTTAAAAAACTCACCACTTCAGATAATCGGCCTATGATTAGACGATACCTTTTAAATGAGACAGATTTTTTTATTTGTACTTTTGAAATCAAAATAGTTCCGATTTTTTTGAATAGTTGACAAAAAAATGTTAATTTAAATCAGTTAATTAAATATTTAATTTAATTCATAATCAAACATGACATTTCAAATCATTTCTATGATAGGAATATATAAGTTTATGGTTAAATGATTTATTTCCCTCATTATGCGGGACATTTTACTGCAGCTCGGCATCCCAGTCATATAATCACAGACTCCATCCTCCATCGATGACATGTTCAGCTCCAGTCACATAGCCTGACTGCACAAGCATACAATACATTCATGTTAGTTCATAGATAGAATCATTATATTAGCATTAAATACAACAACAAAATATATGCATAAGCTTATGTGTTTTACATCTACATCTAGGCATTTGGCAGACGCTCTTATCCAGAGCGACTTACATTTATTTTTTTATCTCATTACATCTGAGCAATTGAGGGTTAAGGGCCTTGCTCAAGGGCCCAACAGTGGCAACTTAGTGGTTGTGAGGTTTGAACCTGGGATCTTCTAAACCGTAGTCCAATGCCTTAACCACTGAGCTACCCCTGTCCTGCCCTGTTTTACTGCTTAAGCAGGTACCAATGAGTTTGACATTATTTTTTGGTGGGGTGAAAAACATATACAGTACTACTTAAGATTTCTTTTTAGACTGGCATATAATTCTACATCATCACCACATGATTAGCTTTGTCTCCTTTAATCTTTTACATTTGCTACACTTTCATGGCCATTTCATCAGGTACAGTAAAGTACCTGAGGGTCACAGTAGAGTGACCAGACTGGTTCGACAGTAAGGCAAAAGAAACTTAAATAATATCTCATCACAACTGATCTCTCAACACACAACATGTTGAACTTTGAAGCAGATTGGCTACAGCAGCAGAAGACACATGGGGTGCTGCAGGCTGTAAGCTAAGAACAGAAAACTGAGGCTTTAATTCACATGGGCTGAGCAAAATGTAACAACAGAAGATTGGAAAATGTTGCCTGGATTGATGAGTCTTGAGTTCTGCTGCAATTTGGCATGAGTATGGGATCAGAATTTGGCATAAACAACATGAAAACATGGATCCATGCTGCCTTGTATGAGCGTTTCAGGCTGGTGGTGTAACGTTGTATAAAGAGATTTTCATGGCATACTTTGGTTCCCTTAGTACCAACTGTGCATAATTAAAATACCTAAGTATTGTTGATGACTGTCTGCATGCCAAGCTAAAATAATTTTAGACTGGTTCTTGAACATTCACCACAGTCACCAGATCTCAATCCAATAGAGCAGTTTTGGGATGTGGTGGAACGGGAGACTCAGATCATGATTGTGCAGCCGACAAATCTGCAGTCTCTGCGTTATGCGATAATGTCAATATGGACTGAAATCTGTAATGAACGTTTCCACCTTGCTGAATTTATGCCTCTGCATCAGTTCTGAGGGCAAATGGGGCCCAACTCAGTGCTAGCGCATTGTACTTATGAAGTGGGTGAAGCCTTAAAGCTAAAGAAAAACACTAAGACAGGTATAACAGGGAACCACAGGAAATGTTTAACTTTAAATAAAAAAGGCTAAAAATATAACATGTTCTTAGGTATTTTGCCTGCACATTATTTTTTAGACACAAGACGTGATATCATTTTGTATGGGGCTACATAATAAGTATAATGTTGAAATTAGTGTCAAACACCATATGGTATAGTACTGTATTTTTATTTTATCAAAATAATGTAATAATATTGTGAATCAGCTAATTTAATTTGTTAAAACTGACCTCATCAGAGGCGAGATAAACACACAGATGAGCCACTTCCTCTGCAGTGCACATCCTGCCGATCTTCTGCCTCGCCATAAAGTCCTTAAATGCCTGAAACACAACAAATAAGGGGGCTTCACTATATACAGTATGCGTATGAACTTAAGTAACAATCCAATTCTTAATCCATATGGTTTTATATGATGTTGACCCCGCCCCTTTGCAGCTAAAACAGCTTCAACTCTTTTGGGAAGGCTTCTCACAAGGTATTTATGGGATTTTTATATATATATATATATTTTTTCATTCTTACAAAATGACATTTGAAAGGTAAAACATTGATATTAGACAAGAAGGCCTGGCTCGCAGTTGGCTCAACTTGGGTTGAGGTCAGGACACTACACAGGCCAGTCAAATTCTCCTGCAGCAAACTCGCCCATTCATTTCTTTATGTACTTTGCAGTCATGTTGGAACAGGAGGGGGAAATCCACAAACTCTTTCCAAAATGCCTTGATATGCGGAGCCCAACTCTTAAAATACAACCCGACACCAGTTCAAACATGACTGTTGGTAGCCCAAAGACCGAGTTTCCTTCTTGGCTCATTTGAATTTTTGGACATTTAAGACCTTCTCAGGTGTGTTTTTTCATGGTATGACTGAAGATTGCTACATTTGCCACAAACGCAGTACTACAGTCCCCACCATCCTGAAGGACATGAACAGTTAGATGTTAAAAAGTCCCATAAAGCCCAAGTGAAACAACCCACATTGGAAACAGGCCCAGGATTAATGGGTATGCAGTGCAGGTCTTGGATGACTTCTCTAAGGCACCTTGCATCTCCTAATGCCCTTTGCACTGAAGAGAAGTGTTAAAGACTTGCATGCCCAAACATTCTCCAGGAGGCTGTGTATGCATGGCACTAAATAGGCGTCAACCTGAGAAGCTTCATTTAACTTACAGAAACGGAAACCCAAGCATACTCATAACACGCCATGCTTCTTAGGAACTGGTAAAAGTTTCTATTCTTGAAGATCCCTTTCTGAATCCAGCAAGGTGAGAACATAATTTCTGAGGATAACATCACAAGGCAGTTGTGTTATCAGTACAGTTCTAGAGACTCTTATGGCACACCTGTATTACCAGTGACCCTGACCCTTTGCCTTCTGGACCCATCTGAACTACTGCTGAAAGTGGCCGTAGATAGTAGGCTTGGGGATGCACACGATGACTGAAGATGATTCCACTCAGTAACCATGAAAATGACCTTGGACTGTTTTTCTGTGATGCCTTGAGACTATAGTTGTGTAATAGCCATGAATAGTTTTCTACACTTTTCCTGTTATATAACCGGACTTTAACCTTACAGAACACAGCTGCAACAGGGCTTGATTTATGATCATAAGATTTGCTATCATACAACTGCTGGGTCCTCTGGCTCCTCTCAGCGGTTCTTCCTACGATCATCTCATGAAGTTTTTACCTTGCTACAGTTTCCCCTGGCTTGCTCATTAGGGAAAAACTAATATACTACACTTTTTTACATATTCATCATTTTATATCCAATATTTTCTGTAAACCTGTGTAAAGCATGGTCTATTGTTAAAACAACCATACAAATAAAATTGAGCTTAACTGAAAAACTCCCAGAGGCAGCTCAAACTGGGGTATTTTTCGATCCATGGGTTGGATGACTCCAGGGTAAAAGCACTATAAGTCTAACATCAGACTATTCCCATGGCCCCTCTCAATTTGGTGCAGAAGCTAAATTTGATAAGTAGGTAGCTTTGAGAGTTCATTTTTGTGGAACATAGCAATCTCTGTCATCTTCAGCTTTTTAAGAAGATACACACTGACACTCTATGCCAGGTTGTTGCCAGTAATAACTGGCAATTTAGGACTTGCTATATTTTTTTAAACTGGTCTTATCCTTGAAGAGAATGAATGTACAGCATCTCCTTCCCTCAAGTGCCATGACAAAACTGGCTGTCATGAAGACCACAGATTAGAGCTGTTATGAAGCTTTACAGAGCAGAAGTAGGAGATACATCTCAATATCAACTGTTTGAGGCCTTCAACATTAATTTACAATGTAGAAAAACAAATAAGAAAAATCAGGAAAGACGATGGAATTAGAAGGTGTGTCCAGACTTTATATATATATATATATGTAGATACATAGATGCTGTATATGTAAATAAAATTTAAATAATAATAATAATAATAAAATCATGTCTGTTAAAAAAAAAAAAAAAAAACTGAATCAATTTTTAATGTTTAGTCTTCAGACTTTAGTACCTGTTCAGGATCAGGTCTGGCCTGGATTCGTTCTCTGAGTGATGGAGTATCTACAGTTCCTGTAGTGAGAGACAGAACTTATAACAAAGCAACAGAACTTATAACAAAGCAACTTATATATAAACCTATATATATATATATAGGTTTATGAGGTGTGGACCGTGTACCAGGGCAGATGCAGTTACAGCGAATCCCCTGCTCAAGAAAATCTGCAGCTACAGACTTGGTGAGACCGATCACTGCTGCTTTAGATGTGCTGTACACACACCTGTTCACCACACCTATACACACACACACACACACACACACACTTAAATTATATTAGGAATTATACCCAGTAATTATACAATATATATTATTAACATAATAGAAAAAAAGCTAAATCACTGTGAAGATGTATTCATGCCTTTGATGCTTGATGCCACAGACGCCATATTAATGATGTTCCCTGACTTGTGAGCCAACATCTGTGTGTGCATGAAAACAAAGAAATGCAGTAACATTAAGGACCTCCTCTTTAACCTAAACATAAATTATATACATAACAGAAACATAATAGAAAAAAAAAAAAAAAATATATATATATATAAATGTATATATTACTCAGATATTTCCATACTAAAGAATTTCACTTATTTCTTATCGTTTTTTTTTTATTCTAGGGACACTGAAATCTGTGATATGATCAATTTTAAAGGTTATATACTTAATCCCTTTCTCTCTTTTTCTTTTTAGCTCATTTACAATAATGAGCTAGAGCCACAGTATTTTAACATTTTGTAAATGTAATCGAAGCTTAAAGTTGCGACTGTGAAGATAAGTCACCTTGGGCAGGAAGGCTCTGATCATCAGGTACATACTGCGTACATTCAGGTTCATGGTGAAGTCCCAGTCTGACTCCTTACAGTCCAGTATTGTACCATGATGAACAAACCTGGCGGGTGGATAAACCAAGAAACTGTGAAGCGCTTAAATTACCACAACTCCTCTACAACCATCACCACTAGCACTAGCACAGGAATTACTTTGACGATTACTATTGATACCGCTACTACTACCACTAATACTGGAGATACTGATACTAGTTTAGTTTAAGTATATCAACTGTAGTGACCTTGGGTGCTTCAAAGGCCCTTATAAATACAATGCATTATTATTATTATTATTATTATTATTATTATTATTATTATAAGTAGTAGTAGTAGAATTGTCACTACTAATAGCACTATTAATACCACAAGTAGTAAAAAATACTACTACTGCTACCATCACTGCTGAAACTACTACTATTACTATTATTTCTATTGATACTGCCACCACTAGGGGAAGTGTTGGCTCAGATGATTGAGGTTGAGTTACTGATCAGAAGTTCAGGGGTTCAATCTCCAGCAATTTCAGCAAGACCCCTACTCCTATCTGCTCTAAAGGCACCAGATATTCCACTCCCAGACCAGCATTAAATTAACTAACTGGTACAAATACTGGGGGTGTGCCAGTGCCCATGGGATAGCTAAATTACATATCTGTGCGTACACTATTAATGCAAAACAACATGTTTTGGAGCAACATATGCTGCCATCCAAATCACGTTCCACTCGGAATTTAGATTGGCCCAATCACCCTGTTAGAGGACTGGTATGGAAGAAAAGTCACAGAGCTGAAATATAATTAGTCACCCTGCTACATTAAACAGCACATCAACCCGCTCCAAGTCTTTAGCCAGAGCTTCCACTTCGTCCTTCTTAGTCACATCGAGCACTTTAGTCCTGATTCCTAAAAAAAAAAATAATAATAATAATAATAATAAACAGGTTTATACATTTAAATATAATATTAACAGTTCAGTGCGATGTTGTTTCCAATGATTAATGATCGTTGCACAAAAGCAAGATCCAAACTGTATTTCAAGTATTACTGTTTCAAATTTCAGTTTAATTAATTGTTAAGTATCTAATTTGAAACGAAAAGAAAATACATAATTTAAAAATAAATATATAATTTCCGACTGTTTCAGACATTTTTATCTATGTATCTGTTTAGCATCATTTAATTAATGAAATTATAAACATTAACCTTTTTCCAGCACATTATTATTATTATTATTATTATTATTATTATTAGCAATTATGCTATTTGCCAAGGAAACAACTAGTTAGACAGCAGGAATATATTAAGAAAAACATTTTACTTTTAAAATAATTTCAACACCCCTAAAATACATTAAATACATTATGAAAGTGTTTGGAAAAATTATGAATAAAAATAGTATCCAGGTTTTAAAATATATCAAAATAGATTACAATATCAAATACAAATACCAAACAAATAAATAAATATATATATTTGTATTTCTAAAAATCATCTTTGACTAACATTAAATACATGATTTAAATCCTGGCTACAGTGTGTCACTAGGTGGCGCCACTTCACTACCTGGAGTTCCATCCAGTTCTTTGAGTTTCCCACCATTGATGTCTGTAGCAATGACCTGAGCTCCTTCTTTAGCAAAGGCCTAAAGAAATTAAAAAAATAATAAAAAAATATTTTATGCAAAGAAATACAATTTTTCATACAAAATATTTACACAATTTATTTGTAAATAAATATTTGTACAAATATTTATTTAAATTAGAAAAAGGGAAATGAAACATTTTGTAAAATAAACACAATAATCTTAAGCTTGAATAATGATTTAATGGTACAATAAATAATAATAAAAAAATCAATAAGTGTTTCTGTTCATTATGAATCACAATAAAACAGATATTAAAATGTTACCATCGGGAATTTTATCCCAATTAATACACACATCTTGTTTAATTAAAGGTTTTATGACTTTCTGACGTCAGGTTCTGGCTGTACATCACATTGTTGTGTTTTTATCCTCCTCAGGCTACAGCAGCTCTGTTCTGTCACATCACTTATTTTGCACACACACAAAGTAATAATGAGACCTGACTGATTCTGCAGGGCGGAAAAAAAAAAAAAAAGTTTCTCCATAACTTAGAGAAGTCCATCATATGCTTCCTCTGAGACGCGTGAGGCCCGCTGACTGCACCAGGAAAGCGCTATCCGCCATTTCCACTACTGTCAGCTCAGAGACTGTTATGACTGATGTGAGAGTGTGAGTGTATGTACTGTACAGAGTCAGACAAAACACATTTAACACAGTAAAGGAAAAGAAAAACTTGTGAATATTATTACTGGTACTATAACAACATTTACTTATGAATATTTTTATATGAAAATTATCAAGAAAGCAGATTTGATAGATATAATAAATAGATTTAATTCAATATAAATGGTGCTTCGAAACCTTGACTCGATTGAGGGAATCAGTTCATTTGACTCTTTATTTAAACAAACCAGAGTTTTGTGACACCTCAAGCTGTTATTCATGTTCTTTTAAAGGAGATCTCACCAAATGACTCTGATTAATTTATTAGAGAAAGAGGTTTAAATAACCAATTCAATCCACTTAATTTAATAAGAAAATCTGGTGCTTGGACCCCTGACACTCACTGATGAGGAATAACATACACACCAGAGCAGCAGCTCGGCCGATTCCCTGCGCTGCCGCAGACAACACGATGATTTTTCCCTCCAGTCGGCCCATTATTCTCTCTCTCTCCCACACACACACACACACACACACACACCTGCAGAATGGATGAGTAAAAGGGCACTTTGTAAATGTATGAATAAAATATAATGTCATATTAATGCAAATTAAAATCATAAAACCAGAAGAGAACTTGAATATAACATTATTTCATGAATTCAGTCTTCCTCATTCAGAGGACCAGGAACCTTAAAACACTATTTATTACAGTAAGGAGTAATAATGTGACGAATATCAGTTCTTACTGACTAGACATAAACATGACCTGAGCACTAGTAAGTGTATGTGTGTGTTTGTTATTGACTACAATATGATTACAATATTATTTTATTATTATTATATTATTATTATTTTTAATTATAATTATTTAGATGTACAGGGTTTTACAAAAAGAATGATGTTTTACTAGCTTATAAAAACAAAAACAGTATGTGTTGAATATGAAACACACAAGATTTCGAAATGAAATGGAAGTAAATTAAATTAAATAGAAAAAAATTATAAATTAATTAAAATAAAATAAAATTCTAAAATAAAAGAGAATAATACAAAATAAAATAGATAAACAAATAAATAAAAAATAAGGTAAAATAAATATAAAATATAATATAAAATATATAAAAATAAAAATAATTAAATAAATGAAATAGAAATTAATATAATATAATTAAATAGAATTAAATAAAAAATTGAATAATGAAAATATATAAAATGAAACAGACAAATAGATAAACCAATGAATGAGATAAAAATAAATTAGAATATTAAATTAATTGCATTAAAATAAACCAGAATCTTTCTATCTATCTTACTAACTTTTACTGCTAAACAAGTAATATTATCACATAATTAATTTTAAAAAATGTACTTTAAAGAATGAAAGGGGTACATATTTTTAATTAAACATTTTGCTCTAAATTATAAATAAATTCCATGATGATGTACACTACTTATATAAAAAGTTTGCATATTTAAACCCAACAGGATATTGTTGTTTGTTGCAAAACGTGAAAAAAAAAAGTTTTTTTGATTATATGTTGTTGTTGTTGTTATTAGTAATATTAGCAGTAGTATATATACAGGATTAGTTGAATCTGTAACTTTAGATCATTTACAAACATTAATCAGAATAAAACAACACTCTTATAAATCTTTTATTTTCGTGACTTTTAATGATTGAGAGAATCACGTGACTGTGCAGGCTTTCCAAAAGCGAAGGTTTGAGTGTGTGTGTCTCTGTAAGTGAATCACATGCATGCAAAATAAAATCAAACACGACATCAGATCATAATAATACATAAATAATAAAATGTGTAATTTGTAAGATTACACACAGCAACTTTTAAAGTTTTCACTCCTGCAGAATAAATAAAAACTGCGTGTAAAATGTAAAGTGTGTGTTGTGGTTGGATCTAAAACTCCGTCATGAATGTAAAGAAACTGAAAGAGCAGGAAATTTCCCCGAGAATTAATCTACACAGAAGTGGAATGTTCGAGAACCTGCACTTTACTCACCTACACACTGAATAGGAACTAGCGAAGACTCGCGACGATTTCCAGGGGAAAAGTCACAGCGGTGGCGTGTGCAATCCGGAAGTGTGTCAAAATAAAAGTCTCCTATCACTTTTACGAGTTACACATTAAACACGTTATTTATACTAGATATAGACATGCCCGGTCTACTGTCTTACTATCATAACACTTACTGGTATTATAACAATACTTACTGGTTTTAGAACAACAGTTACTGGTATTATAGAAACACTTACTGGTATTATAACCAGTAGTTTGTACCAGTAGTAGTTTTTTTTTTTTTTGTCTTTTCCTTTCTACTTGATAACAAGGAGCAACTGTAACCAGGAATTAGGCAATTTCCCTTTGAAATGCATAAAGTTTCTTGAATATTGAATCTAACAACACTTACTGTTATTATAACAACACTTACTGGTATTATAAGAATATTTATTATTATTATAACAATAATTATTGGTTTTATTACAACAATTACTGGTATTATAATAATACTTCTCTACTTCTTATAACAATGCCAACTGGTATTAGAAGAATATTAACATTTTTAAACTTCAACTTTAGAGAAGTAATTTGCACAATCAAAAATCACGAGTGAGTATGATCAGATATTATTTAAACTGAAGTTATGCGGTATATAAAAATAAAAACCCTATAATAAAATAAAATAAATAAATATATAAATAAATCAGAGCGATGTTTAATAGTGAAAGCAAGAGTAATTCTACACACACACACACAAACGCACACACTCGCACGCACACACACACACACACACACACACACACACACACACACAATGTGATGCGATCTCACTGGATTAAGCAGTCTGTGTGTCCATAACAACCTATCAGAAAAAAAGGCTTCAGTTTGCTAGAGATCATAAAGATTGGATTCAGACTGAAGGAAAAAGGTCATGACTCTATTACTGAATGACCAGGTTATCACAGATATGGAGTTGTTCTTCCCTGATGGCACAACCATATTCCCGGATTCAAGTTGTGAAAAGCTGGATTCTGAGAGCATCGAGCATCATTTTCACACATGAACTGGACACCACAATGAGAGATGGGATCAAGGCGAAAGGAGGTCACTTAAAATCACAGCATGTTCAACTTTTTTGTATGGCCAGGCAAGCACTAATATACTAATATATGTTTTATTAGTATATTAAAGAAATCAATGAATTAATCTAGATGCAGATTTTCGATGGACTGGCACCCTGTCCAGTGTGAACCCCGCCTTGTGCCCTAAGTCTCCTGGGATAGACTCCACGCCCCCCGTGACCCTGAAGATTATCAATTGCTTTAAAAACCTTTGAACTACCGTATTTGAGAGTGACCCAGTAAATTTGTTGAAGGTTAAGGATGATATGATGTGAGCCATAATGGTTATTTAAGTTACAAAACAGGTAGCAGTATTCTGGATAAGTTGCTCAAAAGGCACATGGGTTGTACTGTATGCTGTACAAGTCATGGTTGTATGCAGTGTTGTGAAAATTGTTCAGCTCAATGAAATCTAAATGTGTACCAAGTTTGACATGCAAGGGTGTATGAGCTATGCAGTAATAATAATAATAATAATAATAAATAAAATAATAATCATAATAGTTGCATGCAATGAGGATTAACCCAAGCACCTACAGTATGTCATCACCACCTGAAAGACAAGGCCTGGTGCGCCTGGAGTTGGTGCAAATGCTTGGACCCACTCATCACATACATACACTCAATCATTCACACACTACAGGCAATTTTGGGAACGCCAATTAGCCTAACCTATATGTCTTTGGACTGTGGGAGGAAACCGGAATACCCGGAGGAAGCTCACCAAGCGCGGGGAGAACATGCAAACTCCATGCACACAGAGACAGGAATCAAGCCTGGCCGGGAATCGAACCTGGACTCTGGTGGTGCTACTACTACTACTACTACCCATTTATTACCCGATCATTTATTTTTTTTAATTTTTAAAAGAGATACTTTATATTCATTCTTACACAAGTCATTAACTTACTCTTAAATGTAATGTTTATGATCAAATGTAAGCCACAGTAAGAAAAGTCGATCTCTTGATTCACACTGTCACTGTTGAGATGAAGGTAATTGTGTCAAGTCTGTTCAGTGTCCTGTGCTGTGAAGACCTGAGTTAAAAACGAGAAGAATAATGAAAAACTCCACACAAGGCTTCAATAAAAATGATAAATAAATAAATAAATAAATCAGCTGCCTGAAATGAAATTCCATTTTTTCCCCCCAGAGTCAAGACAGATGCACTTGTCTGAGTGGCACACACCACATGAAGCCAGAGTCCTGTCGGATTTTCTATTACAGCTACAGAAAAAAAAAACTTTAATGGCTTATTGATTAAATAAATGACGAAAGGAAATGAGGGATATTTTATTCCTCTTTCTTCACTTATTCCTTTATGTTCAGACAATCGCAATCCTTCCTTTGCGAAGTTAATTCCTTGGGTGTAGCCTGATATTTCTTGATTCATTTTTCACACACTGTGGGTTCCAAAAGTGTGAACAAATGAGGACATTCATAAAAAAAAAAAAAAAAATGTTCTGAACCCCACTGTGGTAAGTCCATTTAGTGACTCACTGAAGGGCCTTTAAAACTTGTGTTTTATGATAAGGAGGGGAAGCAGATCCAGGATGTGTTGTAGTTAAAACCAAACCTTTAGCATTACATCACATGTAGATCGATAACACACTGACGCGTCTATTTTTCAGCTATCTGATCCATGAAAATCAATCGTCATGCAGGCTTCCCAAAGCCCTCCAGCAAGCATGTCGGGAGAAGTGTGTCAGACTGGAGATAACAGTACTTTTTAATGAGCACTTTATCAGCAAAGTGGCAGGGAAGCAAAAATGCAGAGGTGAGGAAATTGGGGGGTGTATGGGGGTCTTACTTGTGTGTTTTTGTCGCTCTGTAATCATTCCTTAATGTAGAACTTTCCACATTAAAAAATTCAATAACAAGATATGTTTATCGAATATACTGTGCGATTTTTGCTTTTCAATTATGCAGCAAAAATAATGAATGAGATGGACTCTACAGTAGTTGATTAATTAAATTTTACACTAAACTAGTTTAGAAGTTTTAGAATAAATTTGCAGAGGTACTGTTTATCTTCACCATGATGGAACAACACTCCACTAAAGAGATCTTGTTCGGTGCCACACCTTTACAATTACAGTCTTCTGTTTAAGAACCCGTGTGACACCACAGCATGACCTTTGAACAATAAATGCTCAGTTACTTTGCGCTTGACCTTTCCAAGATTTATTTATTTATTTTTGCTCACTTCTTGCTCAACCTTCTTCTGAGCCAACATCCCCTATTTGTCACTCATGAGTGATGAGACACATTTTGCCCCATCAGAGCGTTTGCCATTTAAAAGTATATATTTAACAAATCGTTAAATAATAAATTAATACAATTGGTTAAATAATGTTTCTTTATGAGTTTTAGCACTGCCATTGATTTAAACATACCAACATACCAATCAGCCATGACAGCACCAGTAGAGTGGATCTGGCCCCACATGATGTTGGCAGTGGATCCTTTCTGTGCTGTGGGTTGTGGCTTCTGTGGATCAGAATTGCTTGTCCAGTGCATCGGGTACTCGATTGGATTATGGGGAGTTTGGAGGCTGTGTTGACAGCCTTGAATTGTTTGACCTTGGACCTTGGCCATGGTGGGCTATCATACACTAGGTAGCCTTGTGCGTTTCTATTGTGGCAAATATTGACCTTTTTCAGCAGTTCCTGTGGCATTGGCTTTTCTGTTAGATCAGATTAGACAGGCTACCCATGGGCATGGATGAACTTTAGGTGCCTGATCCTGTCACCAGTTCACTGGTATATCATTGATGAATGATGTTTACTTCACCTAAAGTAAAAAATAAATACAAAAATTAATCTTTTATCTGAATTCTATCTGTCCTACAATGGAGTAAATTTGCATATCACTAGAGCTTAAATGCATTGCCTTGTTTAAAATTCACATATTTGGGGACAGAATGTTATCTCTAATAAAGAGTTGTTGTTTTTTTTTTAATAGCATAAGATAATCAAGGTTATGACCCTGTTTTAGAACCATCCCCAGTCAAAGTTGCCTGAATGATTAACACCTTCGATTTCCTTTGATGAAGCCCTTTGATATTACTCATCTTCACTTCCTCATTGAAGGTAAGACCTGTTTACCATCTCTTATTTATCACCACCACATGTTCTCATTTATCGTTTAAATGCACCGAGATGCAAAAGGTCATATTTGTCCTGATGGGATCAGGAGTGGCATTGGGGATCTCCGTTCACTCTGATGATAAATATTTCATCGGCTGCCAGATGAGACATCTGGGATAAAAGGACACATGACCCTGACATGCTTATAGGCTTTAGAAATTATCAGCTATATGGCAGAAGCTCAATATCTTACCCAGTACCTTATTGTTTATTTGACTTTTGAATGGAATGAAATGTTGCATGTGTTCAGATAAAAAAAAATGGCATACAAAAAATTATTCAAACTGGTTATTTCTCTAATCAAGGAATCACTTATTTAAAGCCTAAAAACATTTTTTCGTTTTTATTTCCTTTGTAATGTTTCTAACCAAAGAAGGAAAGACTTTTTTTTTTTTTGTTTTCAGCCTGGCATCTTTCAGACATTGTTTCCTTTCATATTGATTTATTTTGTCATGGCCAAATTAAACCAAATGAACCAAAGGAAATCAATGTCAGTCAGAGTCACACTCAGCAAATAGATTAGTAGGTGTGAAAATAATATATATATTCGGAGCAGGAATGCAAACCGGAGCTCTTAGCATCTTTAAAATCCAGAGTGTGTTTGGTGTCTGAAGCCTAAACAGCCAGTAGCTTTTTGGACCCGAGCTCTGGCGAAGTGAAAAATAATATGGCTTCAGGGGTAAGAGGGAGTCAAAGCATGTGGGTTAGACTGCTGTGTTAAAAGCGGCTGAGAGAGTCCTGATGACTGCTGCTGCGCTTTCTCTAGAGAGCCATTTCAAAGCCATAATCTTTTCACATAGATATGAAAGCAACAATAATAAACACACTTCCTGTGTGTGTGTGTGTGTGTGTGTGTGTGTGTGTGTGTGTGTGTGTGTGTGCATCTGAAAATGCATTTTTTTGTCTTTTTGTCTAACATCAGCTAGCAACATCAGCTAGCATCAGACCACAATATTTAATGCACAATGCACTGAATGTACTGGTTTAAACCTTTTTCATATTTCATAAAAATTGTAAAGTGACTTTGATTAGATGATTAATATATTCAAGCTGCAACAATTCTTTTAATTCTTCTAATTTCTTTATCAACCTCCAAATGTTGGTGGTCCATGGTTATGGAAAAGATGAGCCAAATAATTTTTCTGCATTAAACAGCATTCAAATGCTGGAATTGGTTTAAGAACTGTCCAACACATTATTACAACCAGGAAATATAATGCTGAACCCCCAACGTCAAGAAAGAACTGCAGTCGGAATAACATCATAAATTAAAAAGTTTCTATTTCTAGATCATTTCTATTTCTAATTTAGATGTTTGTAAATTAGAACAACAGTGCATCACTCGAACAACGTCTGGTTTATTTTCAATGTAGTCATGTTTGTTTGCTTTTGCGGCATTTACATGCAGTGTTTTCAGTCACTCAGAAATGATATTTTTCCTGTTATACAAATTGACTTTAAATCACCAAGTATAAAGTGATAAAGTACAGTAGGGAAATAAAGTGGCCAGTCACTCCACTGTCAACAAATCTGAGTTATTAGTGAGAAGACAGCATACAAGTATACCAGTTAATCATAAAACTAAATGCCCAAATAAAAATCGATTCACAGAAGGCTTAATAAAAATTAATTTTAGCTTGGCTAAATAAAAGGAATTCAGCCTAGACTTAAACACTGAGCCTGTGTCTGAGGCCCAGAAATCAATTGGAAGGCTATTCTATAACTTTGGAACTTTGGAAGAATAAGCTCTGCCCTTCCTGTTTTTTTCATAATACACTGTACTGACAAGCAGTGAGCATCCTAAAACACTATCGGTTTATGCAGGTACCATGGTGCAAGGCCATTTAGTGCTTTATAGGTTAGTATTTAAAATTCAATACAACATTTCAAAGGGTGCCAATGCAGTGTGGATAAGATAGAAGTGATGTGATCATAACTCTTGATGCTACATTCTTGACATAACTGGAGCTTGTTTATGCACCTAGTGGAACATCCAGATAGTAAGGCATAGTAAGAACTATTTTTTTTTCCTGTATCATGTACTTACACTATATTTCTTATATTGGCAATATTTCTTAGATGAAAGAAGACTATGCTAGTAATACTACCTAGAAGATCAGTCGTATGAAGTAACTTGTAGTGGATCCACATCTACTCCATGCATACTCTCCTGAGGTATCCCACAAGGCTTAGCACTTGGACCTCTTCTGTCCTCTCTCTCGATACCCTGGCTCTTTGTGAGGTCATATGCTTGCATAGCTTTTCATACCATTGTTATGCTGATGACACACAACTTATTCTCTCCTTTCCTCTTGCAGACATGCAGGTTTTCATCCAGATCTCAGCGTTTCTCAAAACATTCCTTTCTGGATGACAGCTTAGCAGCTGTAAAACTGAACTGCTGTTTATTCCAGGTGATTCATCTCCTGGTCATGATGTTGTGATTACCCTGGACAACAATTGGATCACTGCTTCAGTCACTGCCCACAGTTTTGGGATAACTCTCGACAATCAACTGTCTTTTTCCCCACATGTTAATAACCTTACTCGCTTTTGTCAATTTCTTCTTTACAACATCAGACGAATCTGCCCAATTTTTTTTTTAGCACAGCTACTCAAGTGCTTATTCAGTCTCTTGATTTTTCAAGACAACTACTGCAACTCACCTATGGACGTTCTGCCTCTGTCGACCAGTTGTCTTCTGTATCAGCTGCACCTTGTTCCAAAACACTGATGCTTGCCTACAAAACTAAAAATGGGCCAGAACCCACTTACTCAAGAATCACAGCAAGAAATTTTACTGTTTATGAAACTCTCTCTCTGTCATAGTGGTGTTCCCCATGGTTGTGTTCTGTTTCTAATCTTTATTCTCCCCTTGGTCACATTTTTTGGGAAATTCAGTATACAATCTTCATTGTTATGCAAATTATACACAGCTAGATCTATCAACAAAGCCTGATTACACCCAACTGTCTCACCTGTTGCTTAACTGAAATAAAGTCTTGTTTTTTCCCTGCAAATTTCTCAAGGAAATGCTTGCTGGAGCGACGGAGAAACAAGCCAAGATTGAATTTTGAAACCCCGAGGCAACAACTTGAGCCTTGAAACGCTGAGATAAAGGTGTGGGCTTGGGCTCTTAGGAGTCGGCGGAGCTGCCGGCGGGTCCAAGTGCTTTTTTTTTCTGGTAACCATAAAAAGAACTTAAAATGCTCTGTCATTTTTGATCATGTATATAAGTTTAGTACATCATTTAAATCTGCAAAGGGTCTACTTTTATTTATGTATACTCACTATATGAACAAAACATTGTGCTTTTGTAAAATAAATAAAATAAACAGGGTGCGCTTTCAGCCGTCTCAGTCTCTGTGAATATCTTTCTGAAACCCGTCACTAAAATTAACTGAGACTCCGCGAATACTTCACACACCGACATGATATATATATATATATAT
>QMIH01000601.1:77696-88133 GCA_003987875.1 Clarias batrachus | reverse complement strand
TTTAAAGAGTTATTCGCTCCACCGGAGGAGGAGAATCCAGCAAGCTGTTCCCATGAGTGAGTTATTAAGTCTCATATAATCCTTATTCTGATAATATAAATCTCATATTATTTTATTTTTACATACATAGTGTAGGGTAGCACGTAGAAAACACTGCTATTCATGCTACCATACTGCCTTATGTAGCTTAGCACAAACATGCTAGCTCCCGGTGGCTAAAGCTAATGCCTCATGTGATGGTTGTCAGTATCAGCTGTGGTGTAAATATTCGAAATTATTTTACCCAGTTTTGGATACATTTAGCTTACGGTAGCTATTTGGTTCAGTTTTTGGTTAGCTTATGACACTGCTATCTGTGATGTTATTTAGCACAAACACTTTAGCTCCTGGTGGCTAAAATACTGCCTCATGTAGCTTATTGATATTCAGATAGAAGAATAAAAGGTCCCCCGCTTTTTAAAATTTGTTGTATAAAATATAAACAAATGTTATTAATGTGTTTTGTGAACTTATTTCAGTGATATTTTTTTGTTTCCAATAATCACACATAACTGTTATTTTTTTCCAAAATACAAACTTGTACATGCATGCCTCTCACGTATTACTGTAGCCCAGTTTTTGATGAATACAGTGTAGTTAGCCTTTAGACATTTATATGTTTATAAGTAACTGAAAAATGTACAAATGTCAGGACATGTCAGAACTTCTACAGTGCCCCAAAACACCCTCCGAGTCCTAAGGGTTAAATCAAAACCCTGAGATGAAGGGTTGATACTTGAAAATGAGACATAATCTTTGATGCTTAAAACCCTGAGATGAAAACTTATTCTCAGCCAAACCTGGCCTCACTAATTTAATTGTCCTACTGAGTTGTTAAACAAAATTAATTTAAATTAATAAATGTGCAGTTGTGTTGACTAATTTCAAACCATTAACACTGTCATCACAAGTTGTGGTGATTTGTTTCTGCTGTCAGCATTGATGGATAGCTCAGATATCACAGAGATGTTGATTTGCATGTGAGAGATTTTCCTACATGGCAAGGATCAGGTATAAAGCCATTTTGTAGGAGAGTTCTGAATCACTTATGCTCTGTGTGTATGCATTCTACACATTGCCATTACATGGAGCTTTATGTCAAGATTAACAAGTTCTTCACAGGTATGTTTGTAATTATTCTGTATTTCTGCTTTGATGGATCTGAAAAGCTAATATCCATGTGCCTTTTTGAGAGGTTACCAAAATGTATAACAATAGTTATATATGTATGTATATAACTTTTATACACAAGATCAGCTCTTCAACTCTAACATATTTATTAAAAAAATGAATGTTACACCTTATACAAGAGAGTAAAAATAGGTACATCTACAGAACATCATATTGCACTTCATTACATGTGCTACACACCCTTGTGATATTAATTACATTATTAATCTGTACCTGTAGCCTTCCTGTCCTGTGTAAGAAAATGAATACAACCAAACTGCATCCAGTAATTCTGGGTCTTTCATCACCCATTATTACGTTCTTCGAAAACATTAACTTCTGTGTGGGACTTCCTCTAAACATCTGTGTCGTCATCCTCCTAACCCGAGCTGGAGGACTGGATGGATCTCTGATTTTCACACTGAGCCAAATTACAGCCGAAATCCTCTTTGCCCTGCCAGCTCCTCTCTTTACCCTCTGTTATCTGAACTTTGAAAGCTTGTGCTTTTATTATCCAATAATATTTATTACTGGCACTTGCATGGCCTCGCGCTTCCTGTTCCAGTGCTGTGTGTGTTTCGAGCGTTACTTGGCAGTCGTCCACCCACATACCTTCATTAAATATAAAGCCATACAGTATCGCTTAGCAGTCTCGGGCATTATGTGGATAAACTCATTCACAGGTGGCGCTGTGTTCTTGGAAATGTTAACAAATCTTCTTCATAGTATTTTTGTAATGCTTTACATTATAACTCTAAGCATAATCCTGTTCTTCAGTTTCTCTCTCCTCAGAGGTCTGAGAAGACCAGGGCCAGGAGCAAGGGAAAGGGATGATAATGGGGTGAGCAGTGCAAAGAAAAAGGCTTTAAAAATCGTGTCTGTAAATGTTCTGTTATTTTTAATCCAAACTGTTGCAGAAACTGTGTGCTTTGTCATGTCTTGCACATCGTCTGAGGATACCTTTGCTCAGGCATTTTTTATTGCTATAAATATTGTCATAACTGTAGGTTTAGTGCAGCCATTCTTGTTTTTATACCAGAATGGAAAACTGACATGCATAAGGTAAGCCTAAATTAAAATAATTTCTCTCTCTAACATGCTGACCAAAACCTGCTAATCAAATTAATTTACAGTATTAAATCAGTTCTGGACAGGAAGTTACAGGTGAAATGTTATATGCTGAATTCCAGCCACCCCCAAAAAAAATGACCCTGATTACAAATTTCCAACAACTTATTTAGAAAAGTAACTTAACAATATGAAATAAATAGATATTAAACCTCACTTAACCTTAATTTATGATTCTTTAAAAACAAAAATTAAAGTTGCTCTGTTGCCCTTCTTGATAATATGTATGTAAAAAAAAAAGATGTATATTTTTTTTACATGCCACTGTATGCATTATAATCTGTTTCCATATGATGTATTGCCCCATCAGTTGTTTTGGTTCTGCATTGTTACTCTCATGAGACTTTCTCTCCAAATCATGAGGGAAATCCTGGTGATGAAAGGAGGTCAGCTGACCAAGTTTAAGGGGACGGCATGAGGCTGCCACTCCTTTGTTGTTTATACGCATACTGTATGAAGTACTTTTTGATGAATCGGCATTAAGACTGTGAAACCTTCTGTTTCTTTGTGGAAACATTAAAATTGGATTACTCACCACTGGGACATTATGACAGGACAGCGTTTTTACATCATTGTGCTGCTGGATTGACTTACAGAGCTGGTGAGGCCGATACAATATTCCCGCACCCGGTATACAAGACTTGGGAAAATCCGTCCATTCATATACACAACAAAATATTTTGTATAAATAGTTATTTTTGTAAATAGTCATATTTTCTGCATCCCTGTGTCTCTTTTGTATAATCCAGATTTGGGTTTGGTATATGGAGTGTTGTATTTTTGACAATCTACCAGATGTATCCGTGACTGGCTTGTTTGCCGAAACTATTTCACAAGATGAAGCAAAAAGCATCCAAAATTTTGGTGCGTAAGTTGAAAATCAGAGTGTTCGTATAGTGACGGTCCACTGTACATTACACTTACAGACCATGGCAGATGCCCTTATCCAGAGGAACTTATAATTATCTCATTATCTTCCATTTGAGCAGTTACAGTAAGAACATTGCTCTAGGGTTAAACAGTGGCAGGTAGACAGCACAAATATTTAATCTAATATGTGTAAACTGTCTTTGCTGACTAATGTAAGAGTGTAATAAAAGACAATAATAAACGTGTTAAAGTATTGAAGTGGTTTGTATTGTATACTGAATCAGACAGAAGGAATGATTTCATACACATTGCGTACAAACTTACTTCTTTTTATTGTGTAAAGCTGCTTTGCGACAATGTCAATTGTTAAAAGCGCTATATAAATAAAATTGACTTGACTTGACATGGTCTGCGACTGAGCTGCATGATGTCATTTTGCAATTGTAGCACGTACAGCAGGGCACAGATTTCCTTAAGTGACTTGTGGCAAAGGCCTTTTTAGTACAATCAGTGTTTGTCTATGAAAACGACATGGCTATGGGCGTAATTTTGTTAGCAATAGCTTTAGGAGGAAACCCACACTGGCCTCTATTTTCACTTTGACATGGAATAAAACCCTGTTAAACTCTGGTATAAACATGTCTGGAAATTTATTTCTAGCATTCCTTTGTGTAGAGCAACCCCTGCTTGACATTTTGATGTTAGCACAAACAGAAATTTAAAGCTGTCAGTGTTTCTGACCAAAAGAAAGGAAAAAATGCAGCAGACACTTAAAATAACATCATTTAAAACACAGTATGTTTTTTTAAAATATTAATAATAGGAAATACATAAAATATGAAATTAGGATTGTATTTCCATTTTAGATTTGATAGATCTGAACAATAATTGTGTAGTTGTACCATAAATTATGTCTTAATATTACTCTCATAAAGCTCAATAGGAGTGATAACACATTGACTGCCATAATATTGAGTGACATCATAGTGTGATGCTTTTGTACACGACCCAGGTCTTAACATGCTCAAAATGCACACGGGTTGTGTGGTGTGTCCGGGTGGCAGTGGCACATGTGTGTCTGGGCCCCGGGTCTTAGAAGAGCTTTTGCTGCATAGCTCATAAACATTTGCATGAATGTATGTGAAACGGTACATTTTTATGTCTCATTAAGCTGAACAATTTTTACTACGCATGTCACGGACTGAACTCAACAAATTATTTTTGACTTGTTCACGAAACACACACAATTAAATTTGATGTACTCCTCCTAGGGAATTTATACAGTCAGCACCAGGCCAGGGTTATATGACCTCAAGACATTGTGGATGTATATTTGTGGAGGGTTTTTTGAGATCCTAAGTGGGTTAGCTGTTACGCTGCCTTAATCTTAAGCAGAGACGTGGTTAATAACTTCGTGTGACACCATATTGAGTGACATCACATTAGATACCATCATAATGAGCTATGCAAAAAATGGCACAACAGCAGTGTCTCAAAGGCAGCAGATTCCACCCTGTGTGCTGATTTTCATGACTTTTTGAGAATAAGGTTTTAAGGCCCCGAAAAAGCCCTGGTTGCTTGATCATATTGGGTGACCTCATATTTAAGTAACATCACACTGTGTGACAACTTAACATAAGAAATGATATCATGATGGTATTGGTATGGCCCTTTTAAATGCATGTGCCCACTGTCTTTCTCATGTTCCCAGTGCATGCAAACAGTGATGTAACTAATTATTTGTTAACCTGATAGGTGCACAGTGCATCAGTAATGCAGTTTGTATTCTTGGTATTAAATTAAATAAAAGTCATTTATATAGTTATAATCTATAGTAGATTGAGTTCATGTGCACACTCATGGTTCGCGTTTGAATAACTCATAAACACATGGGTATAAAACACATGTCATAAGGGCAGAATCTCAACTTTGCATTGATGCTACACACATGTACAGATATGTACACTGTAAAAAATCATACAATGGCAATTAGAAAAACTTCAAAATACTGTGAAGCAATTACATACTTTTATACTGTATAACCATTTTATTACTTAAAATTTGTGTATAAACTGTGTCTTTCGCCTACATTGTGTCTACATTACATCACACTTTGCATAAAGATTATGAGCAAAGGATGTGTTCAACTCACATGTGCGTATACACACTTTGTGTCACTGAGGTCAAGTCAGGTCACTGAGAAGTGACATTGAGAAAGAGAGAGAGAGAAACTTTGGCTATAGATTTGCATACGCACACAGTAAAAGCCACAGTGTTGATGTATCAGAGTTTTTGAGTCTAAATGAATCCATATAAAAACCGTCAAATTTGCTGTGCATATTGCATTTTTATTCTGTTTCCAATAATTCACGTTGCTTATTGATTCTACAATAATTTATTTCCATTGGAAACTATCCATACATTTCTTCAAGTTACAAAGTCTCCCACAATCAGAGTTCTGCTATTGCCAGATTCCAAACAGATCTCGTCTACACAATAATGAAATGAAAACACAGCTTTAAACTGAAATAAACAGAGACATTTCATAGAAAGCCATATAGATTTTTTTTATACGAATGTAAATACTAGATCAATGCAAGTATTATGATAGAAAAATCTGGAATATATTAATGGCACAAGATAGAGAATGTATAGGCAGCTTTTAATAACACGAAGATATTTGCTTGAAAGTAAAAGGAGAACAAATTGACTCTGCAAATGGCTTAGAGCTCAAAGGGTTTAATAAAGAATTTTTACCCCATTTTTTTTTCTAAAATGATAACAGAACTGTGTAGATTTTATTTATCCACTCTACAGACCTTTTACTAAACGTAACTAAAGTTAACTTTTTCTTTTGTATCTGATCCTCTACATTTATTTATCAGAGTCTAAGCTTAAGCTAAGTTTTTTTTTTTATTTATTTATTTATTTTTTTTAATATAAGCATGGATGATGAAGTAATTACAAGTCATCCTTGTGTTCCTGGTAGAAGATGTTTTCATCTGGCTGCTTCCTCCAGGCCACTGTCGTGTTCTTGAGCATACCATTTCTCTTCAGACTCTGCTTAATCTGAAGAACAGAAAAAAAAAAAGAAAAAAAAAAAACTTCTTATTTTTGTTACAGGTCTTTTTGTTTTAACCTGTTTAACCTTCATGATGTCATTCATGCCTTGTACTGCAATGCTCTTGAGTCCTGATCGTGACATGCAGACATTCATTGTTAAACCATTTGAATGACTAATGTAAAGAAATAAGAACAGGCCCTGTGCCAACTGATGCATAAAGCTTTGAATAAATACATTGTGACATGGGTTAGCAATTGTAGGTTCAATTAAAGTAAAAGGTATGTAAGATTATAAATCATACATAACAACAAGCAGTTTAAAAAACAGCGAGAACGAGAGAGGGATAAACTCACCAGGTTTAAAATGTACAACTGCACATTAGGGTCAAACACACTCCCATCAGATTTCACCTTCAGTCTCACTATCTGCTTTTTTCTCTCTAGAATAACTGGAAGATAGAGTGGAATCTCAGAACGGGAAAATTCCGAAAGCACCTACGATCATCACTCACAACAAATCAATCAAAATATGTGTAAACAGCCAAAAGATCAATAACTAATCAATGTTTAACAATTAATTGATTAATTAATTACCAATGAATTAGGTGCTCTAATGTCTAATGGGTGTGCTTATGTACACAGTGTTATCCACTGTAAGGATCTTATGCCGCATTTCTAACTCAGTGTGATAAATTTGTGAAAGTGAATTTCAGTGAATAATCCCATGAGGTGACAGAGTGTGGCCTTATAATAATATAAAGCCACAATAAAATAATAATAATACTATATTTAGGGTCAAGTGTGCATTAAATACAATAACGTTATGTGACATTTAAGAAGCCTCACTAGACTGAGAGGTGAAGCAAAACGTACAAAAGACTTACTTCCTTCACAGATGAAGTAATCAGGATTACTGCATGGTTGATCACTAACCACATCAAGTTCCAAAGTCCCACAGTTGTTTGCAGAGTAAGAATTATTGGGCAGTCCAGAACGCCAGGGCAGGTTTGTAGCATTGGTCTCATCTATCCACTTCCAGGTGTATCTAAACAGACCAATCCAGGATTCGCCCTGACTAATTACCACCTGTTGCAGCATGTTGTTGTCATCTTGTATGAGCGCGCTGGCCAAATCGGTGTGAAATGTTCGGCAGTAATACTGAGCTTCAGTCCAGTTCATCAGAGGGCTGGGGACACCAATGAAACTGGCAGCACCACTGTTACTAGCTGCAAACGGTAATGATATGTTGATCAGGTTACACTGCAAACACCAAACTTTTAGCAAACTCTTTCATTGGATTTACTTTTGCTATCTACAATACTTTGCCAACCTTTAATCTGGTAGTTATTTAGGAGATTTTGTTGTCATTCATTCACATTAAAATCACAATATTGACTCACCATCAAAACATATAGAAGGTCTAGTATCTGAACAGCTCTGATCATACCAGAATCCATCGGTGGCCATCGTACCACAGGATTGATGACCATCGTAATTATCCGGCTGTCCAGAGTACCAGTTCGTCAGAGTAGCATTCTTCAAAGGGAAGTCATTTAAGGACCAGCGCCAGCTATCAATGTCATTGTAGAGTCCGATCCAGCTGCTATGATTCAAACCTATGCGCACACTTTCATTATACAATAGTACCCACACTTGATCAGTATTGAAGACTGCCAGGTCGGTGTACTGCGTTCTGCAGTAATCTCGTGCCTCGGGCCATGACAACTCGATCATGATTACATGATATGTGCGATAAACTGGTTGTGGAATGGATACAGTGACCAGTACAGCACCTGTGGGTGGTGATGGCAGATTATGGCTTAGTTTAAAGGTCAACAGTTATGACTCTAGTTTACTTACAGTACAGACCAAAAGTTTGGACACCCCTTCTCATTCAGAGAGTGTTCTTTCTTGTGTTCTTTAGCCCAAACGCGTCTCTTCTGCTTGTTGCCTGTCCTTAGCAGTGGTTTCCTAACAGATATTCTAGCATGAAGGTCTGATTCACACAGTCTCCTCTTAACAGTTGTTCTAGAGATGTGTCTGCTGCTAGAACTCTGTGTGGCATTGACCTGCTCTCTGATCTGAGCTGCTGTTAACCGCCGATTTCTGAGGCTGGTGACTCGGATGAACTTCTCCTCCGCAGCAGAGGTGACTCTTGGTCTTCCTTTCCTGGGACGGTCCGCATGTCAGCCAGTTTCTTTGTAGCGCTTGATGGTTTTTGTGACTGCACTTGGGGACACTTTCAAAGTTTTCCCAATTTTTCCGACTGACTGACCTTCATTTCTTAAAGTAATGATGGCCGCTCGTTTTTCTTTACTTAGCTGCTTTTTCTTGCTATAATACAAATTCAAACTCTTTGAATGAGAAGGTGTGTCCAAATTTTGGTCTGTACTGTATGAGGAGGTTGGGGTTTCAAGTCCTAACAAGAACAATTTAAAATTGTAAGAAAAAGTTGTGTGCATGATTTATTTTCATAACAAGGGCAACCAAAATATTGTGTCAACATTTGATGTCTATATTAGTGTGAAAAAAAAAAAAAGCTTAAACTCCACCTCGTTCACAGACATAAACAGGTCTGCAGTTATGTTTAGCTTTATTTAAGTATGCAATTTAGCATCAATGATAATCAAATAAAAGAAAGCAAACTCAATTCATGCATACTTTTTTTAAAAGTGTACAAAGAGAAAAAAAATATTAATTTAAAAACAAACAAAAACAACAACAGAGCAAAATAACGTTTGGAACCAACAACCTTGAATGCCTAAAAAACTATTTTCTAAATTCCACAAATAGTGTCATCTGTTTGTTTTTGACAATTCTTCATTCCTTCCATTATCTTTTGGACATTTTTTGTCATTAAAGCAAATCAACTCCTAAGTGCCAGAATGTCTTTGTCATTTTATTATACATCATCTTTATTTGAATGATCAAATATACGTTACTTAATCATTGTATTTCCAAACATACAATACATTAATAAATCATTTAGAATTTGTCTCTCACCAGTGAAACACAGGAGAATGAATTTCAGCTTCATGACAGATGAGTAGCTGTTGAGTATTAAAGAAACGAATCCACATCAAGTTGTAGTGAAAATAATCTATAGGTATCTTTTACCTTTGCTTAACATTTAGATTATCTGATCTAACAGTGTGAAGTGAAATCAAGATAAACAATCTTTTACAGTTTCAGGTAAGTTCATTTATCTAAGGTTTAACTTTATACTGACCAAATATGCCACGAGATTCAGTTGGAGAAATACCAATGTGAGACTCATATTTTGATGTACAACTAAATACAATAGTAAAGTTTGCAACAACTTCAGTGCGACACAGAATGAATATTTCCATGAATTCCTTTTTACAAACAGCACGATATTACATGTTCTTTAACATCGTGGCTTAGTAAATAAAAGTTGTAATTATTCAGAAGGATACTACAAAGATAACCTCGCTAGTCTTACATAGCTATTAAAAAAAAACATTATATATATTTATTTATTTTTATTTATTTATTTATTTATTTATTTACAGTCATAAAAGAGTAAAATGCCCAGGTTTTCATTCAGTCATGAAATTATATTTTGATATGTTCAGTTTATACTTACAGCCATCATAAAGCCATCAAATATCCAACAAGCATCCAAAATTAAAGCGTACCTGTGTGTAAGGTCCAATGCTGCCGCTTCCTTCCGATCTCTGCAGGTTCTTTACAAATGGGCATGTGTCTAACTTTTTAAATGTGTCATGCCTAAATGTGTAATTTGAAAATGAGCCTGACTTGCGCACGCTGAATTTTTTCATGAAAATCCTATATTTGTTAGTCACATTAGACATACCGGTGCAAACATGAAAAGTAGTTTCTGACTAGAAACGTAAATTATATTTTTATTACGATTTACTTATGTAAAAATATGAAATAAATTAAGCATGGGAAAAGATCACATGAATAAACAGGACATGAGGATAAGTGCACAGAGTATTTATGTACAGGTCTTAAATTGTTACTATTTATTCTGTATTGTGCTTATGGAGCATTGAAAAAATGTTCATCACATACAGCAGGTGTTCTTTCAAGGGGAATTTCCAGCGCAGATGAGTGAGTATTTTATTGATATGATGAATGTGACATGCAAATCACCACACACACACACACACACATATATAT
>QMIH01000601.1:35835-52976 GCA_003987875.1 Clarias batrachus | reverse complement strand
TATATATATATATATATATTAAAACGACACAGTTGGGCAGGGCTGTATAATAAATCTAATATCAGATGCTGAAGGAAGCATAAGTACACCTGCTAAACATCTACCTAGAAAATTTGAATTAATCAGTTAGTTTGTTTGCCAAATTTGAACAAATGACAGTTGCCATGGTAACCCTGATTTAACTTGAGACTCATGTCTTATCTTTAAACAGGCTAAGCTAGTTTAGGCTAAACTAGCAGCTGCTTACCGGGAGATAGCTTGTGAACATGGCAACGAATGATGTGCAACTTTTTTGGGTAGTAGGTTCTTTAAAAGGTTCACAGAAGCATTAATGGTCCATATTTTTCCCCAAGAAACAGTTTTATTAACCCAGGAGTCCACTGTTTTAACTGCAGAAACATGCGCTTGTTTTTACTAGTCCACATACAGTATGTATAGTAAAAACTCATGACTGTGTACCTGCTATTAAGGCAGCAGTAGATGATGGGGTTGTACATGGTGGAGCTCATGGCCAGCCACATGACTGACAGGTAGACCTGCTGGATGGACTTCTTCTTAACCAGCGCCTTGTTCAGGCCAGTGATCAGGAAATAGACGTGATACGGCAGCCAGCAGATGGCGAAGGTTATGACTACAATGATCATCATCTTCACCACCTGGGGAAGGGAACAGATTCACTGAAACCAACCTGCGTGAAATCAAACTATAGCAGCAACACCAACAACTACAGAGCTGCGAATCAGAGGCAGACTGTCAGATCGATTCGATATTTGAGGATTGCGATATTTTATCCAATTTAATTCAATAGCATTCATTTACTTTAAAGGTGGATGGATGGCTTAGTTGTTAACACACTCGCCTTGTACCTCCGGGGTCTACAGTAGGTTTGATTCCCGCCTCAGGGTCTGAGAGTATGGAGTTTGCATGTTCTCCCTGTGCTTTGTGGGTTTGCTCCAGGTAAACTGGTTTCCCCCCAGAGTCCAAACACATGCAGATTAGGCGAACTGGTGCTCGCAATTTGAGCGTTATGTGTGATTGTGTACAAAACCCCATAAATTCAAACCAAGAAGAAGAAGAAAAATAAGCAAAAATGAAAATGCATAAAAATCAAGGAGTTTGTACATTCTGCACAGGCTGTATTTTATATTTTAAGGAATTCATTGATTTTAGACCATGTAAACTTTGTAAGTTTACCTAAATAATAATAATAATAATAATAATTATTATTATTATTATTATTATTGTTGATCAATTCTAGACAGTCTGCTAATTCATCTCAGTGCTCACACTCATTCTCGCAACTACAGGCAACTTAGCAAATTAGCCTAATTGTCATGTCATGTTACACATCAATCAGCCACAGTATTCATTATGAATCCTTAAAAATTCCTTTAAACAGAGAAAATTTGATGGGCGGTAAAAACCGTCAAGAGCAAAGAGACATGTCTGTGTGAGAATGTATTTCCACTATATTTTGCTTCTACTGTATGCAGCTACATGGCAGCAATGACCAGAGCCGAGCTGCTGTAAACACTAACTGGCAGAAATGACTTCCTGTAGCATTTTTTTTTTCTCACAGCTAAAACATTTTCTTATTGAAAGTGCTCCGCTGTTCAGCCAGCAGTGTTGGGGGACGTGATTTTTTAAAGGAATTAATTACATTAAAAAATTACTGTCTTCAAAAAGTAATCAGTTACATTACAGCGTTACTTTCTGGTATAAATAACTAGTTCGAGGACTTTTCCATTGTATTTCCTTGGTGCTTCCTCATGCATGTTGTTTTAGACCTTTATAATTATTCTACCATCATCACTCAGTGAAGTTTGGCCCATAATCTGTTAACTACTAATACCCCGATCTCACCTACGCGGTTTCGCGCGGCAGCTGTAAGTACGGTTCATCATGATTCAGGCGAGTTTTGGCGCTGTGATTAGATTTCCATCTATCCGTGCGTCGGTCTTCGCATAGTCAAACCGCATAGGTGAGATAGGGGTGTAACAGCAGGAGTAACAGAGAGGGGGCGGGTTATCGTGGGCGGGGCTTGTAGGAAGACTTTCCCACACACACACACACTTAATGGATTGGGAATGATTGCTGTCTGGCTCACGGATTTACATAAATTGTCTGAATAACGGATTTTATTTTTGAAAAAGTAACTGAGTACTTGAATGGCGGAGCGAACGGGTTAGATTACTCTTTACATCAAAAAAGTAATCAGAGTACTCTAACATTTTACTTTGTTACTCATTTACACCCAACACTGTCAGCCTGTAGGTTGTGGAGGGGATGTGAGGTGTTCTCCATGATGGTTAACAGATCAGTATTGACTAGCCTTCTTGATGTGTCACTGATTTTTTAGAGTCACTGATTCTGATTCTGTTGCCCCAGCAGATTGAAGCAAAAACTTGACATTTTCATGTCTTTAGACATCAGAGCAGTTTAGGGTTAAGAGCCTAAGGCCTTAACACCGGCGACTTGGTGCTGCTGGGTTTTGAACCTGCGACCTTCGGATCAGTAGCCCAATGCCTCACCCCCTGGGTTACCCCTGGCATAAACATTTAATTGGACTGAATATGAGGACACATTCTTACCATTAATACACTGATCGGTTTGTTTTGGAAGAAAATGTGATGTTCAGGAAATAACCTCATTCGCAGCCATGAAAAACATAATAATCATAAAAAAGAGTCAAACAGGAAGGGCTCACAACAGCTGCTGACGCTGATAACCAGAAGTGCAGAAGTGCTAGCAAGCATTCAAGTGGACCTGAGAGCCAATGAAAAACCAAACCAAGGAAATAAAAAGTGCAGTAAGCCAAGGAGAAAGCAAACAGTGATTTTCTATAATAATTAGAAGTATATTTATTTATTCAGGCCAAAACAGGATAATTAAATCCTTAAAAATGTGAAAAAACGACATTTCTATGGTGCTTTGCTTTGATGAATGAAATTATTATCAATGCAGTTAAAACATAAGCAGCTGCACTAACGAGAGAGTTTCACTCAAATCATACCAGTTACATTTTTACCCCAGTGATTTCCTCCTCTCTCTCTCTCTCTCTCTCTCTCTCTCTCTATCTTGCAAAACCCAGACTCTTTTAAATCCGACTCCTTATCAGTCCCATCCATCGCTGTGTATTACCCAGCGTCCTCAGTTTGAGTGTTTTTTTGCTCTGTCGATTTCCACAGTCTGCTCCAGCAAATCCCTGCGATCAGTGAGTGTAACAAAGTGACAGCTTTCTCTGCTCTTAGAAATCATATGAAAGTGCGCTTTCATGAAAATACATAAATAAATAAATAAATAAATAAATAACGCATAAAACGCTCAAAACACTGGAGCTGGAAAAACAATAAATAAATAAATAAATAAATAAATAAATGAATAAATAAATTACACAATTGTTTTTATTTTAGCATTTAACATAAAAATACATTTTGTAAAAAAAACAAACAAACAAACAAAAACATTAACAATAATGATATAGTGTTCTAATTGTCTACACTAAATCCATAACACAGTCTCCATTACCTCCACTGATGTTATATTTGTCTTGTTTGTGTTCGCTGGGAGCTTTACAGCCTTGACACTTATAAAAAAATCCCGTCACACATCATGTCCTGCTCAGTCAGGATGTTAAAGGTGAAGTTGAGTTCATGGACTGTTTTTGAACAGAAGCTTTTGTGTGGTTCATAAACTGTTCACCAGATGTCCTGCATTGTTCATAAACTGTTCATTAAAAAAATGGATATTTCAAGTTCAAAAACACAACTAATGTGCTCCGCGTATTTTCAACAGGTTCTGTGCTGCTGATCTCACAACTCATAAGCATAAGCTGCTCGGAAACATACTAAAAACATACACAAACTGCTCATGAACAGAATTTGCTTTGCTGTCCATGAATCGTACATGAGCACAGACATGGCTGGTTGTAAACAGTGAACATAAAATCACATCTGAACGGTTCACGCTATAGCTGCTGTAGTGTTAATGAGCTGGACAGACGCCGTAACTGATCAGTTTTCAATTATAGACAATAGAATAAGAAACCCTGTCCAATCAGACCCCTGAATGCTAACGCTACTTTTTTAAGCTTATTTTTGAATCCTGTCATTCCTAGCAATACATTACACCACCTCTGGCAACTGCTTCATTCTTTTTTTTACGATACAATTTGTATTCAACCAACACATCATCTCCAGAATCTGTATTTCCAAATCAAACCCCTGCTCAGGCTTTCTCCTGCCCCAGCCCACCTCACTGAGATCCATCTTTCGCTCCATCCGCAGGTTCCATTCTCAACTTCTCTTCTTTGGTTCCTTAAAATTTCTACTCACACCAATTTCTAAGAAAGCTGGCCTTTTTCCTTCTTTTTTTTTTTTTTTTTTTGACATCTCAGACTATAACCTCTTTTCTGTTCTATCCAAACTCCTTTTTAGTTAGGTGTCCAGTGCGTGCTAGATGATAGATCTGTCTGCACTAATGACCTCTCTGAACTTGCTTTCTACCCACTGCAATGGCACTGAGATGGCTTGTGTAAGGGAAGCTAATGAACTCTTCTGTTTTTCTTGCTCTCAGCTCAGGCACAGCGAGTCATGACGTCTTTTTTTTTGGTCATTTCTTTTCCATCACAGTTTCAGCTGGTGCTCAGGAACGGTACTGTATGTCTTTTAGCCCTCTGTGAGTTTCTACTGCTCCTCTTTCTTTCATTGTTTGTGTATCCATGTTTCTAATGTATGTAAGTTATGTTTTATTCCGTACTCACATGCGTGCTTCTCACTCATCATCTACACCACTTTATACAGGACCCCTTCTCAGGAAACTTAAGGTACAATGGACAGGTTGCCAATCTACAGTCAATTTGAAAAAACGTCAATTAGTCTAATCTACATGTCTTTGGACTGTGGGAGGAAACTGGAGAATCCAGAAGAAAACCCACCAAGCACTGGGAGAACATGCAAACTTCATGCACACTGACTCCAAGGCAGGAATCGAACCCCGACCCTGGAGGTGCAAGGTGACAGACCTAACCACTCCACCACTGTGCCACGCCATGTGTGCGCCAATATACAGCAAAATATAAATATTTGCATGGTATAAAATATGTTAAAGGAAATGAATAAACAACAGAGTGGTGCACTGGTGAACCTAAATTTCCTCTTGAATGAACTGGCATCCCATCCGTCACCACCTCATGACTAGTATTATGTGATACACAACCCACAGCAGTGAATATGAATGAATACTGTACATTTAGAAAAGGATCGGATCTTTCATGCTCGATGTCTTGTGTTCTATAGATAAATCCAGTGACATCAGACATTTGGTGTAAGTGATTGATTTACTTATTATTAATTTACTTTTAACTTCCGGCACTCTTCTTGGTTCTTGCAAGAAGATAGATTAATCCTGAAATCCTGGAAGATCTCTCATCTCTGCAGCCTCCAGCAAAACCCTTAATCAAGGGGAACTTATTTCACACTCTACACTGGGATGTGCTGTAATATTCCCACATTATACCCTTTATCCATCAGTTCCACCGTCTGCCTGTGTCACCTCCAGTTTATTACCAACTCCTCCTCCTCCTCTTCCTCCTCCTGTTTAAGCCGTGATCTCACAGAGATTTTCCTCTCTTACGACACTAATCTTTTCCGCGTTCGGGGCTACTGATGATCCCAGATGAGACCGGGTTCAGCGGGAGGTGGATTGCTCCATACCGCGGCTCTTAGATTACAAATCCGTCCCGCTGGATCTCCCACTATTCTTTTTATCCTCGGTGCAAATCTCAGCAGATGATGTACAAGTTCTTCTTATGTAATTATATAAGAACTTTGATGGTTATAAATCATTATGTTGCTGTTAAAAACCATCACATGCGAACCTTGATGATTAAACATGAAATCAAACATCGAAATCTTTTGAAGCTGGAGATGTAAACAACCACAGAAACCTGAAGTCTTTAGGATACTAAACATGCCAAGAGCGTAAATCATCAGTGAGAAATTCTACAGTAGACGTGTGCAAACGAGCTCTAATTAAAGTTCTGCTTATATACGCGGATCATCTGAATCCACTGCTGAGGATCTCAATCCTGTTGATTCACTCCTTTCATTAAAGCTAACATGCTTATTTCATCTCTGCATCCTGTACTCTCTGACATCTGAAGGTCAGGGTGAGTCAGGCTCAGCCGTCCGTCTCTGACTGACATCACATCATCCTTTCTCTTGGGTGTTTCCCAGCAGTGTGCTGATCTTATCACGTCCCACAGGAGATGTGCCACTGTCACTATCTGCTCTCTCAGAAAGTCCATTACTACAGTAGTTCTAGTTCACTTATTCCTCAGATCAATCAAAGTGTATTAAAAAGCAGTGAGGAAAAGGTAAACAATGGAAGAGCGAATCAAGATTGAACAATAACACAACGGGAATTTAACCAGAGAAGAGTGAAGAGTGCAAAGGGGAAAAAGTCAAATGTGAAAGTAAAGGGAAAGAATGAAAGAAAGAAAGAAAGAAAGAAAGAAAGAAAGAAAGAAAGAAAACCACAATAAAGGATCAAAGTAAAAAGAAGAAAAAAATTAATCAAGAATTGAACATTCTGCACAGTATTGTTTCATGTTGGGTTTATTATTTGCACTGTTTAATTTCTTGAATGAATAGCATCTTAATATAGCACACAGTATCTCATATTGCATTTTTTATCAAATCATATTGTAGAATCTTTACGACTGTTTAATAATCTGACATCGATGATCAAATAGTAAGTCTATCGATATTGTGTTGCGCGCGCATTAGCTAAAACATCCTGCCCTTCCTGCAGAATCTGTGTGTGAGAAGGGGGCGGGGCCTGCGAATATACCCAGGCCAGAGATCAATCTGCGGACACCATGCTACCGTCGCCAGTGGCCTTGTACCCTTGTGATTATTCAATTCTGTTTTTAATCCTGAGGTTCTCAATAGCCTAATCTGCATGTCTTTGGACTTTGCTGGGAAACCAGAGAACCTAGAGGAAACCCAGCAAGCACAAGGAGATCATGCACACAGACCAGAATCTGCTGGAATTCTTTAAATAATTTGATTATACTGTATGCAAGAATTGGAAATATCTGAAGAGAATTGTGTAGTGGTTAGCGCTGTCGCCTTGCACCTACAGGGTCTGGGTTTGATTCCCATGGAGTTTTCATCTTCTCTCCATGCTTGGTGGGTTTCCTCCCAAAGACCTGCAGATTAGGCTAATTGGCGTTCCCAAATTGCTGATAGTGTGTGAATGAGAGTTTGTCTGTGTGTGTGCACTGCGATAGAGTTGGCACCCTGTCCACGGCGTACCCTGTCTCCTCTCCTAGGATAGACCTACTGGGGCCTCCGAGTGGCGCAGTGGTTAAAGTGCTCGCCCTATCATCCGGAGATCGCTAGTTCGAATCCCGGGTGGTGCTGTAACCTCTCGCAGCCGGAGGTCTAGAGAGAGCTGATTGGCCGAGCTCTCTCAGAGGGGAGGGATGAGAGGTACATAGTGCTCCCGCATTAATCACGGCTCTACAGCCAATCAGGGGCGTCTGTGAGCTCGCGCAACGGAGGGAGCGGATAGCGCTGTCCTCCGAGTGTGTGACTCCGCCCCCAACGGTGCGCGAGCGAGCAGTTCGAAAAGATGCGGTCGGAGGAAACACGTGATAGTCTTCGGCCCTCCCGGCTGAGTGGTAGTAGTAGCCTTAATGTGGGAGCGCCCCCTAGTGACGGGGAGGAATTGGACACGACTAAATTAGGGAGAAAATCGGGGAAAAATGCTAAAAAAAAAAGACCTACTGAAGGTCCCCCGTGAAAACAGGATTGAGTGGTATAGGCGATTAAACAGTGATGTATGGAAATATGTGAAGATTGGGTCTGTATACAGGTGGGAGAAGAATGATTCATCAGCTCACGCTGATCACAGAGAGAAACAGAACTTGGACCCGGTGAGTAGAAAAACCAGCAAGAAGATAAATTAAAGAGAAGAATGATTCATGGTCCATAGATACAGGGGTTCATACATATACTGTATGGATGAATAAACAGATAGATGGACCTGCGTCCTATTATATTGTATCCTATGGTAAATTATTGTATAATATGGCAGTGTGTTCATTCACATTGTCAAATACATAATTAAAACAGATACGTTACATCGAAGCCTCAGCTTTATAACCCTAATAAAACCCGATGCTGAACCGTCTCTGTCTCTGCGTCCATCATCCCAGCCCTTATCTGATTACTGCACTAATGAAGCTCATTACAATCTTGGCACTGCGCTAGACCTCTTTAGCGAGAAGAGCTCTCAACTGGAGAGAAAACAAGGGGCTGAGTGCAGAAACACCATCAGCGACCAACACACACAGCGAGCAAATCTTAGCCATGACAAACTCAATAATGTCTGACCAGCAGCACTCGCTGCTTTTACACAACAAAACCAGCAGACGCTAGAATTTATCACCGAGCATTAGCTTCTATCCGAGTGCTACTGTGATTTCCCCTCGACTCCACCTGGCTGATAAGATTAGTCCTACAAGAACCCAAAAGCTGTGTTAAATTAGAGTTTCAACTTGGCCAATTTAGCCGAAACGAGGTTTAATCCTCACTGGAGACATCCGTAAGATGCAGTTTGTAGAAACAGCGGGAAAGAGAAAAACAAAATGAAACAAAAAATCAAACAGAATTAAGAATTAATGAGCAATTCCGTTTATATGGTGCGCTGTGAAAGAAGAACACAACAGAATGAGAATATTAATATAAACCTCGGCTGCCGTCATAAGGAATTGATTCACCAACACCATGAGAATCAGAATTCGTCTTTGGAATAAGAATAAATGAAATGTTTTCGTACTGGAGGCGTCATCCTGTACGATCATCTCTCTTCCCACTCGCTCCACTCGCGCTCCTCGCTCTCTGTTTACTCGGAAACCCTCTGAAAATAGTGTCCACTTTTTCACTTAACAACTCGTCTCTCTGCAATCTTACTCTCTCCCTCTGTCCAAAGGAGCGGAGAGGACAAATTGAGCTGTTTTGCTCCTGATAGCTCATGACGATTGTCATAAATAGGTCATAAATGTCAGCAGCACAGATTACCGTATTGTGTTTAGGTGTCGTATGTTTCTGATCAGGAAGACCAAAAATGACACAGAGGAAGAAAAATAACTTACACTAACATACAGTACATTCTCTGACTTCAAATATACTGTATAATTGTTGTTTCATACTGAAAATGATGAGCTTAGTCAGGAGCTTGGTCCTTCTCCACACCTCCCCCACCCAGGGAGACGCACTTGTCCAAACGATGGACGAGCTGGTGGAGAGCGTCTTTGAAGGAGCCTTCTTTTTGGCTCTTGAGGAAAAGTTTTCGCACTCCATGAGTTGAATGGGCTGGCACATTGTCATGAAGAAATTTCACCCTTTCCTCCATGCTGCACCTTGGTTTTGACTTTCTAGCAAATTTTGAACAAGGTTTTTTTTTATTTTTATTATTTTTTTTATACAAGATGAAATGTTCATAAATGTACTGTACTTGTGCCTGAATACATAGTTTTCAGTTTTTACATACGATAATTCGATTTTTATAACCACCCCTTTGTATATAGATACAACCAGCCAAAATTTTGGACACACCTTCTAACTCTTATGGAAGGATTTTGATCACCTTTGAACAGTTGAAAAGAAAGAAAGAAAGAAAGAAAGAAAGAAAGAAAGAAAGAAAGAAAGAAAGAAAGAAAGAAACAAAGAAAAACAAGATGACTTCCTTATTTCAGTAAAAGAATGACTTTTAGAAAGAAAGAGAGAAAGAAAGAAAGGTTCTACAGATATATTACAGTATACACATCCTTCTATGTTATGGCTCTAAACTTTGTTTTTAGGATAAGATAAGATAAAAAAAAAAATTAAGACATCCTTAGCAAAGGTGCCAATAATTCTGGTGACGACCTCATGCAGATGTGGAAACTGACCACGCCTCTTTAATATCCCCAGTTATTTAAAGATCACGCCTGTTCTTCAGCTTCTCTGCAGTTTTTCATACACACAAATCCAAGATGCGCATGAGCTGCACCGAGATGGAGGTTTTCTTGCCGCTCCATTCACAGATCAAACAGAGACAGGAAGTCGATACCCGGCGCTTCCTTCTCATCTTTTTACAGATCTATATACATTAAAGCCCTCGAGTGCTACTTCAGGGGAAACTCGTCTCCTCGAGTGATTAAGGTGCACTGCAAAGGTAGAACATCTTCCTGCTTTCACGTCTCCTTAATTTTCTGTTAAAGTGGAGGAATTTGGCAAGTCTGAGGCAGGTCTACTTCTCTCCACACACACACACACACACACACACACCACATAGAGAGAGAGAGAGAGAGAGAGAGAGAGATCAAAGCAGTCTGTAATAGAGGAAAAGAAAAGGAACCTGGGGATTGTGGAGAAGATCCCTGGCAATTCCAGTGTGTAATGAGTGACATTACTTTATCGAGTGTGAGAGCTGTGAGTGACAGCCCCTGATCAGGGAAGAACCATATGCAGAGAACTCTGAGTCTGTGTGTGTGTGTGTGTGTGTGTGTGTGTGTGTGTGTGTGTGTGTGTGTGTGTGTGTGTGTGTGTGTGTGTGTGTGTGTGGTGAAAAAGCAATAAAACCAGACAATCTCCAAGATGAGACATTGCCTGTTTTGCAAAGTGTTTTGAAAGAGTTCATCAAGGTGACGCATCGACTCTCGCTTCCATCCCGACAGAAAAACAGGAGAAAGCCGTGAAGCAGCACGCCCGCTTCCGAGTAATGAATTCGAGAGTCTGCAAAATGTCTTAGTTGCTTTCAGTGCCGCCTTGCTTCACACGGTGCTTTTAGAAGGCACGGCGAAATCATTATCCGCTGCATCAGTCTGACTTTAACGCCGTGTTGAGATTTAGCTCCAGAATGATCAAGTGCCCACACGGGAAAAAGACTCCATTTAAAGGGCACCTATTATGCAAAACGTACTTGTTAGTCATCTTTAGATGTTCAGATGCGTCTTTAGTGTGTGTGTGTGTGTGTGTGTGTGTGTGTGTGTGTGTACAAAACGTTCTCTGCTTTTTGCGTTTCCATTTTCTTATTGACTGAAGCTTAAACAAGCCAATTAGATTTTCTTCCCCCTAATGTGACCTCAAATAAGAAGAGCCCACTCCCTGGTCTGTTCCTCAAGTCTGCTATTCTCTGTAGGGGCGTGGCTAAGCAGTAGCTCATTTACATAAACACTGAACGCCACTTTACAGAGTCTCTGAGATGTGTTTAATTTTTTTTTTTTTTTAAGTAATAGTAAAATATGGGACCTTTAAAGGTGATGGTTCTTTGTGTGATTTATGCTTGTTTCTGACAATTTCCAGATTCTTCCCACAGCAGAAAAGTCCTGGAACGTATAATAACAGAAACCCGGATGTTGGTGGCAGGTTGGCTTAGTGGTTAGCACTTGCACCTTCAGTCCACTGCATGTTCCCCCCTGTGCTTGACGGGTTTCCTCTGGGTGCTCAGGTTTCCTCCCACAGTTCAAAGACATGCAGATTCGACTAATTGGTGTTCCCAAGTTGCCGTACATTGTAAACCCTAACGCTCAAAGTAGTTAAACATATGGAGTACTGTTAACTTAAACAATTACAATCAGTTCAAATTAATAGACCTTGATGTGTATTCAGAACTTTTTGGTATTTATGAGTTTATTTTCAAGTTAGCTGAACAAGTTTGATATTGTCAGCCACAGTAACTGTCTCCTTAAACGGCAGGAAAGTCACAGATGTCTGCTTACTTAATATGATTTATAAGACGTCAAAGTTAATCAAATATATTTCGTTTTTGTCCGTCAAAACTTTTTTGGGCACAAAACTAGACCGAGCATGTTGCTTTTCTAGTCTGTTTTCAATTCGCCGAACAAAAGCACCCTAAGTATTATTTTTAACTTCCTGTTCGGACACAAATTCCTGCCCTCGTTTCCTTCATGAACACCTGGATGTGTGAAGACTAACAGCTCTATTCATCTTTCCTCGCAGCAGAATTGCGCGCGCGGCCGTCTCCCTGATAATTGGTGTTTAAAGATTTGCTAATTACTTCCTTGCACATAATTAAAACCATGTTGCAGTGCTAATGAGATATCTCTGCCTCCCTTTTTTATTTATTTATTTATTTATTTTAGCAGGAGGAGACTAGACTTTGAAAGAGAGACTACCTCCGCATGGCACGGCAACCTAGAGATGAAATGAAGAATGCAACGAAACCTCACCCTGGGCAGCTCCACTCTGAAAACAATCATCCAGTCTCATTTTGTCGACATGAGACAAGAGACGAGGACGCGGGTGAGTTTGGCATTTAAGTTCGCGAAGTGATGCTCTACTGTCTGAAAGGTGTAGAAGAGTTTCTCCATTAGCACTTAAAGACATGTGGAGAAGTGCACTCGCAGATAGAGGGAACATCAAGTCAAGAAACGTTCAGATGTACAGTACAGTAGTCTGTGTAACCCTGGAAAATCTTTCCTTTTGGTTTGACGACCAATGAGAGGTTTATTAAGTAAAAAGAAAAGACTGCGACTGTTATGCTGGTCACCAGTGAACGGTTCTGTTTATCCAGGATATACAGCACCTGCTACAGCCATAACATTGTTATTATTGCTAAGAAAAAATATTGTAATTAAAACGAACGTTGGTCATAAGTTGAGTCCTACTCCACATATCCGCTACGTGAGGTCACACGCAGAGCATCTTTAAAGAAGCCTTCATTTGAGCCAAGTCATTTAGTGGATCCTAGTCATGTGTTGGAAGAGGAAGAGGTCACAGTTTTACCGTTTTGTGAGCTGAATCAGCTGGCACACTGTTTGTCAGGGGACCACCAGAGGGCGCCAAAGCGCCCACTGACTCCATTTTGTGTCTTGTTTTTCATTTGTAGTTTTGGACTCAAACTCCCAGAATGCACCTCAGTCAGGTGATGTGGCGCTCACCTGAACTGAGGCTGCTAATTAGTGTTTTGGTTATAAATCTTCCTGAGTTCTGTCTTGTCCTGGTATTGCATCTGTTTGTGTAGGGTTACTGTTTGTCCTGGTATGTTGTCTAGGTCAATGTTCTTCCTGGTTCTGTGTTCCTAGCTCTGTGTTCTCCTTGTCTGTCTGTCAGTCTGTTTGTAATGTCTAGTCTGTCATGTTTAGTTTACTCCTGGTTTAGTTTGTCATGTTTATAGTTTGTCCTGGTTTCAGTTCATGTCTGTTCTTTTGGTTCCCGGTTGTGTTATCAATAAAGTCTTTTGATCACTTTCACCTCTGCTTTCATGTCACTCTTTTGTCCGGCAAGCAGTAACCGTGACACTGTTATGAAGGAGACGCACTCCAATTCTTTCTTTTGGTTTTGACAGAATTTGGCCAAACAGTTTCATTTCGTTCATATGATAATACAAATTGGATACAAATACAATATACAGTACCTGCACAAACTACATACTGTACCTACAGTACGAACCACAAACTGTTCCTTAGACATTGCACTTGGGTAATTTTTTAAATATGCCACAATCAGCAAATAAAAGACTCAAAACTTACACAAAGTGACGTACAGAAATTTTGGCACCCTACTCCAAAACACACCTGTCCATATAGATAGATAGATGGATAGAAACAACTTTATTGCCATTGCATAATACAGGTTCCCGGCAATAAAACTGTAATTTACTATAGCATGAACCAGAAGTCGGACTTCTCTATTGGACTACACAGGCCTGTTCCAGCACATTCAGGGAACTCGGTGGGATACACCCTGGCATGACATGCATCCACTCACAAACTACCTTTATTTTGGAAATGCCCATTGGTCTAATCTGCATGTCTTCGGACAGTAGGAGGACATACTGTAGCAGTTCCAGCAGGAATCGCACCAAGCATGGGAAGAACATGCAAACTCCATGACCTAGAAGTGGCCAAGACCACAACGTCAACGTTCTACTTTTTTTTGCATTTTTCTGGTAACCAATATCAGGATGCAATTTTTTGTTTTGTTTTTTGGTTAGTTGTTCAAGTAAAGTAGTTCATCCACTAACCTTCCGCTTGGCGCGCAGTTGCCCGTGATAATTGTCAGACGAGTCTCCGGGAATCGCACCTCCCCAAAGCGTCACGCCGATGATGGTGTATGTGATCCCCATCACCACTAGAGGCAGCATGTAGACCAGCAACATCACGATGATATGGTACCTGTTCAAGCACGGCAACAAATTCAGAATAAGTAAGAAACAATTCAGGCGGAAAGGATTTGATGTTTATAAGGAGCAGTGGCTGAGATCAGACATCTCAGGGTTGGAAAATGAAACGAATAAAAATCTGAAAGTTTGTATATATTGTTTTTTTTTTTTTTCAAAGTAAACTAAGCTGAGAAGCACTTCTCAAGTTCTAAAGTTAAATTGCGTTTTATGTTTAAAATGAATTCTGGTAAAAATGACACAAAAGAGTGTAAACTCCTCTCTATCCTAAAGATTACAGCTTTACCTCTGATCGATACAAAGCCCTGACGAGGGAGACGCCTTCCATCCATCCAACATAATTTTAAGAAACCTTCAATGTCACTGTCTGTGTCCCTGTAAATAAATTGTTACTATGGAAACAGATTTGTTTAAGTTCATTAAAAATAACCCTGCTCTCGACCTTCTGATCAATCACAATCCAGGATGTAAGTGACTCTTACATAAAGGGGTCATCCCCAGGTTGAGGCCACGCCACGTAGCACAAAGTCCTCTTGGGTAATTTCCTGACGGTGGAGAAGAAGCAGAGCGGGAACGCCAGCACCACCGCCAACACCCAGATACACACGATCACCACTTTAGTGGCCGTAGCTGAGAGATGAGGCTTCAGTGGGTGGATTATGGCCATGTACCTGTACAGGATACACACACACACACACACAGGATGTTAGCAGGACAGACATACTAGATGGAGATGTTTTGTGTCCTAACACACCAACTTAACCTTACTGTTACCTGCTGACATCAAACTTGGAGAGAAGATAACACAAGCTGACCTGATTGTTCCCCCTCATGTTTATTGGTGCCCTGCAGATAGTTCCGCTTTATCCTCTCACCAACAGTTTCAACACTGACACGTGCGTCCACATGAGGAGGAGGCGGTGTTGTGTGGAATTTGCCGCGCCCTAGGCAACTTGCGTACTGAGTGCTGCTTTGCTCATCGGTATTGTAAGCTCACATTGCTCTCTCTCTCTCTCTCTCTCTGAGTTTAATCTGCTCTGGCGCCATGCCGGTAAACCATGCAAGAAACCCTGACATAGACACACACTCCAACATACACACACACACACACACACACAAAGCACATGCTTCATCAGTAAATTTCGAAGCTGATGGTTCCTGAAAGCGTAAAAAAGCGATTAAACAACATCAAAGCTTTTAAATTCCTCCTTCTTGAGAAACATCTGATTTTTAAATGCTTCCTCGTCTACACCGAGTCTTTATTCTGAGTTTACACGTTCGACTGCTTCATCAAACCTGTTCCTGTTGTTCTAAGTAAATGTGGGCCAAGCTATGCAAATGCTCAGTGGCTAAGCAGCGTCAACCAAATCAAATCTGACATACAAATGATTAGATTAAATGTGAGAATGTGGCACCTGGAATGTTTTTGTATGTTTATTCATTTCATTTCCTTTCTTTTATATATCTTCTTTGCCAACTGTAGGCATGTGTAATTCTTTCTTTTTCTTTATTTCCTTCTTTCTTTTTCCTTCCTTCCATTGATTCATAAAAAATGTGAGCAAAAATGTGTATTCTTTATTTCTTTTTCTTTATTTCATTCCTTCGTTATTTTTGTTAGTTTGTTTGTTTGTTTGTTTGTTTGTTTTATATTTCTATCTTCCTTTGCCAACTGTAGGCATGTGTAATTCTTTTTTTTTCTTTATTTCCTCCTTTCTTTATTTATTTCATTTTTCCTTCCTTCCTTCTCTTGATTTATAAAAAAAAATGTAAGCATGTGTATTTCTTTATTTCTTTTTCTTTATTTCATTCCTTGTTGTTTTTGTTTATTTGTTTTTGTTTGTTTGTTTTTGTTTCTTTCTTTCTTTCCTTCATTTTTCCTTCTTTCTTTCTGCATCTACTTTTTTCTTCCTTTCTTCTTTCCTTCTTTTTTGATTCATAGAAAGCTGTAGCCATGTGCATTTCTTTCTTCATTTTATTATTTTTCTCATTTCTTTCTTTCTTTCTTTCTGTCTGTCTATCTCTCAGACAAGAGGCAAGACCCTTGAAGTATGAAGTGTCAGTGCCAACCACTAACCGACTGAATGCCAGCATCTAAAATAAATAAATAAAAAAACTCTTAAATAAGGCTACAGTTCCAGTGTGTCGTCTGTATATAATGGTGCTCATTCATTTCTTGTTCGTCTTTTATCTTCTGACTGAATACAAAATCATTAAAAAAATGACAGCGCTTAGATTCATGAAACCAAAAGCTGAAACGGATCTCATGGTGTGTTTGTTGCTGTAATGTTCACGGGGGACGTTTTCCCGCGTGTAGAAGTGGAGAGGTGACGATCCAGTGTACAGTCAGGGTGCCATTTAATCTGAAGCTAAATGAAATCTGACATTATAATCAATGTTGCGGAGATGAACATTGATTGCGAGTAAACGTTTGCGTGTACTGGAGTGTTAATGAAGTCGTCTACGTCGATGAAACCTGATAGCGAGCTGGACTGAGGCGTCATGTACCTGAGAGTTTTATTCCTGCTCTATTAACTTGCTGACATCTCATCAGCTCACGTAGAAACTCTCATTTAAACCACGAACAAGGACACATGGAAAGTCAAATTCAGAAAAATGAAACTTAATAACTTTATCATGTGATAATAATAATAATAATAATAATAATAATAATAATAATACACTATGCACAAAACCCTGAGCATCAAACAGGTGATTGATTACATTTGTACTAAAGTTAAAGATTTTCAGTTTGCACAGTTCCATATTTCACAACAGTTTGCGCATCATATTTATTATACATGAATGCAAAATATCACTGCAAGTGAAACCATTTCAGATTTAGACTAAAACTCTTAAAATATCTGGATGGAAATGTTAAACCTTGACTAATTTAAAATAATGGGTTTCTGGGTTCATGTTTTTAATTATTATTATTATTATTATTA
>QMIH01000601.1:20426-35732 GCA_003987875.1 Clarias batrachus | reverse complement strand
AATAATAATAACAATAACAATAATAATAATAATAATAATAATATTTTTTAAGAATTTAGAAGTGGTAAGTGGTAAGTGTCAAATAAAAAGCAGTGACAAGAGGTGGAGTTATGTATTAAGTTAAAATTTGTATATTTTATTCTATGGTTGTTTGTTTGTTTGTTTGTTAAACAAGTAAACTTGTACAGTTAAATGTTTTTTTAAATAAATAAAATAATCAATAATTATGATTGAGATTTCATTTTATTTTTGTCATTTCTACAGAGCATAGAAAGTGTAAAATTAAATTAAAGTGTCTATTCAATATACTGTAAATGTAACAAAATGTAATTAGAGTTAGTTTTTCTTTTCTACTTTATAGTTAGTTTATAGTAAGTAGTTATAGTTAGTTAGCTAAAAATTTAAACCTCATTCTACATATTAAAACTTTACAACGGACTGTTTATAATTTTGCTCAATCTTTTGACTAAATCATGTTTCTTAGTCATTTAACCTCAGTGATTTAATCCATCCATTATAATTAGAACGTAGAGACGTTACAGGACCTCTGTACAGGAACTCTATAGCTGATGCGAGCTGCCGTCCTCCAACATCATTTCATTAAAGTAATTTAAACTTTTCAAAACAACTGAACACCAATGGTAATTCAACGTCAATAATGTTGCCAGATTAACTGTCACAATGTTTTGACAAGGAAAGTTCCTGCTGGTGTCCTGCTGTTTCATTAATAACTTTTTCTTTCTTGGTTACGTCCCGGCTATTAGAATTTTATTGTGTTCACTCTCATGCTTTTTTTAAAATTTAAATATGAATGCGTAGCCTGCGTAGTCATCTGTAACATTGGTGAGCAAATCATTGAGCCCAGTATTGTGTTGGTTCCCCTTGTGCCTTGTGTTCTCCTTCGGGTCATGACTCCACCGGACCTCTGGTGTGCTTTGGTGCCGGATAGGGTGTGATGTTGGCTGTGGATCCTTTGTATCTGGGGAGTTAGAGGACAGGTTGTGGTCTTGGGCTCTTTGCCTGCTGGACCACGTGTACCATGAGACATGGGACACTGGGTCGTCTGGTGCTTTTTCTTCTTGGCCAGCATTGACTTTTGTCTCTTTTCGCAGCTCCCCTGTGGTACAGTATCTCTGTTTTGGTCCATGCGGACATGGGTGAGCCTGGATGCTCATGATCCTGTCACCAGTTTACTGAGATATAGCTGATCGGTTTATATTCTTACATTCGTGTGAGAAGCTTGCACTATTTTTATTTTTATTTTTTTTCTGTCAGACTGCAGTACCTGAGGTTGTCAGCAGGACAGATGATGAGCTTTATGCATCTTTCTCTCTGAACCAAAGGTCTCCAACACAAACAGGTAGAAATAGCTCATCATCAATCACACTCTTAAACTGCTCACCCTGCTCACTCCGACATCACTCCGGCTTCACCCTGGCAACAATCCAGCATCACTTCACCATGTCTGTATAATTCAACCACTGATCTGTTGCTCATTACTCTGCTATCAGGAGACACTTCTGCCACCATCTCACCCTTGCAGCCCAGAGTGTGCAGAGTGATTTCCTGAAGTGGAGTCTTTAGCACTTGTTTTGCCGCCAAAGCTCTTTAAGCCAGCGGTAGGAGTGAGGTTCTACTTGGAGCTGACGGTGACAGGAATATCAATCATTTTCCTAAATGACATAATGTACTACTGCGCTGTTGGTTTCCTACTGTAAAGCAGATTTCGTGAGAATTTACAGTATTACATTACAGTACATCAAAAAAAAAAAACAAAAAAAACAAGCAAGCTGTTTCCAGAAATCAGTGTAATGACTTTCAGACGTTTCTGTTTGGCTCACTGTCATGATTAGGAGTGCATGTGGCTGCTGATAGGGACAAGTGGCTTTCTGGACCTGATACCAAGGGAACATCCAAGAAACTGTGCCAAGAACCCAGGAGAAAACTGTAGACCTGAACATGTCCAGGTTCATTCTGCAATTTCAGTCAAACAACTGAAATCATTGTACTGCATGCAAATCAATCCCTAGACAACTACAAAGGATCAGGTGAAGGAACTGGAGGTCTTCAGATACCAACGTATGTACATCAGGAGGACTGTCTCTAAAACATGCCAAAGCTATACCTCAGGACAGCCAGACAGAACAGGAGGTTTAATATCTGAAATGTAGGATGTGGTTAGGGTCTGAACAATCAATTTAAGGAAAATAATCATTATCAATAATCAAATCTATTGTGTTTGCATTTATACTTGTTGTCTCAGGCAGCAACAGCATTTCAGTTGCAAACCACATGAACAAAAAAAAAAAACACATGATTGTATTTACTATTTTAAACATTGTTTTTGATTAAACCTTGTACCCTATTGCATTTGTGTGTTATGTTGGAAACGATCATGGAATGATAATCTAGTCTAAAGAAACCTTAAATTTGTACTGCGTGGCTCTACATCCAATAAAATCATCACCATGTGTTTCAGTCGAGGAAAATAATTGTGTTTTGTCATGGATGAATTGCTGCTGCGTCTGTAGTGACAGCACACACATGTGCGGTGGGAGTGTGTGTGTGTGTGTGTGTGTGTGTGTGTGCGTGTGTGTGTGTGTATATGTGCGTATGTGTGATTTTAAGCCCTGGGAGAAGTCATTAAATAAATGATTAGGGGTGGATGATGTGGGGTCATTTGAGCTTCTTTACTCTGTTCTTTATGAGGAAACACAAACACATTGACTGTGTGTGATGGATAAAACATAAAAAAGGATGATGTGGGTAATAAAATGGGAGTAGTTTCAGATAAACCTCTCTCTCTCTCTCTCTCTCTCTCTCTCTCTCCATTTTACTCAGCATAGTTTTCTACAGTTACTAACCATTAGGGATGAGAATCACTGGGGCTCAGACAATCTGATATTATCAAAAAACCGAGTGGCCAATATATAATAATTTATTATAAAATAAATTATATAAGTATAATTTGCTCCTCCCACACAGAACACACCTCCTGTAGAATTGTAAAGGAACTGCAATGCTTTGCTTCCTCAACTGCAAATATCACTCACTCACTCACTCACTCACACACTCATTGTCTACACCGCTTTAACCTGTATACTGAGTCCCGGGGAGACACTCTGGTTTCTTCCCACAGTCCAAAGACATGGAAATTAGTTTTTTTAAGTTTTAGGTAGGTGAAACCTTAGGTACTGTCAATCATTTCCTTTGATAAAAAAAAATGATTTTTTTTCTGAATTCTAAACAAACTAGGCAAATCATTCACTCCTTCCACAAGAATGCTGCTTGCCAATGTGTGAATAGTTTAGAGTGCACCACCTGTAGGATTATAAAGGAACTGCAATGTTTTGCCACCTCAAGCGCAAATGGCCAAAAAGCAGTACTGGTGCTGATTTAATTCTTTATCTCACTTGAAACAATAATCATTTAATTATTAATTATTTATATTTCCTTATGAGTATCGATAGTAAAATTAGTGGAAGCTTCTAAAAGCATATGTCCTGCGAAAGTTTTGCATTCTGTGGGGAAAAAAAAGGATTTTTTCAAGCAAAATAAATAAATAAATAATAATAATGTATTTTTTTTCTTTAAATTTAATCTTACCAATTTTGAATTTTACAATAAATATAATTTTTAATAATTTTTTTTTTTTTTTTAAGTGTATGTCTTTTTCATGTGAAATCTAAATAGGCTGCATTTCATCTGAGTGATAATTAAGATCATTGAACGATTTTAATTCAAAAAGGTTACGGACACTGCAGTACATAAAAGTCCATAAAATTGTATTTTGCAAATGTGTTTCTTTTTATCTGATAAAAATCTAAATATGTATGTGTATTTACAAAGAAAAAGCAAAAAAAACATGGATGATGGAACATCGGGAGATGCAGAAACGTTAAGTGTTATGAAAAATTATTGGTTAAATGATCCTGTTTGAGAATTCACTTTATCACTTTACCACAGTTGGGCTGACACGTACAGTATTGCATAAGACAAAAAATTTACATATATATATATAATTTTATTTTATTTATTTATTTATTTATTTATTTTATCAGACTACCTACAAATGTGTTTTGTCATACTTCCGATCAGCCCAGATGTTTATTCATCACCTCTGTCCTGTGACTACTTCACTTTACTCCCCCAGACAGACACCGGTTGCCGCAGTCCGGCACGCGGAGCGGGGAGCCCCTACCTGTCCACGGCGATGGCGCTCATGGAGTAGATGCTGGCGAACACCGAGGTGACCGGGAAAAAGTTGTGGAACTTGCAGTACGCCTCTCCGAAGTACCAGTCCCCGTGCGCGGCGTAAACGAAGTTGACGAGCGTGTTGAAGGCGGCCATGGAGGCGTCGGAGAAGGCGAGGTTCAGCAGGAAGTAGTTGGTGACGGTGCGCATCCTGCGGTGCGCCACGATGATCCACATGACCACCAGGTTCCCGAACACGGCCACCGCCAGGATGGTGCTGTACGCCACCGACCACAGAGCCACGCGCCACGGCGGCTGCGCGAACGGATTGGTCCAGTTCCCGGTCAGGTTGGACGCGTTCTGCGCGGAGACCATGCTGCCAGGGCGGGAAACTGAGCCGCGACAATCACACCAATGTTCATGGGGCGAGTTTGCAAATGGGACACGGGAAGGCGCACCGAGGTTGTCCGGCGGGCGCGGGGACGCGCATCGGGTGCGCGCGTCAAGGCGCAAAAACGGGGGGAAAAAAATGTAATATATCCAGAAATGGAGGAGGAGGTGTGCAGGGCTGAAGGGATGGAGACACGAGTGATCCGTGAGTTGCCGGAGATTGTGAGTCTCTCCCTCTCTCTCTCTCTATCTGTGTGTGTGTGTGTGTGTGAGTGTCATGCGTTTGCGCAACCGCAGGAGAGAAAGAGGAGAAAACTCGCCTGATTGATTGAAACGCGGCCGCTGACACACACACACACACACACACACACACGAACAGGATCAGATGGGCTCCAATCGACCCTGCATTAGGATTAGATAATCACTTTATTACAGCACGCGGAGTGGAAATGGAAAAATAAATAAATAAATAAATAAATAAATAAATAAATAAATAAACGTCTCCATGGATGATTCTGAATGATGGAATTTGGGGATTTGCTTCACTACACTGAACACTGTACAGTACATGTAGAAGAAGTCTCTTTATATATATGAAAGTGTAGGTCGGTCAGAAGTGTGATATCTTTACATTTCATATCCGGTAGAGGAGCAGAAAGCAGTCTCAGAACAATGTCTGCTTTAAAATAATCTACTAACTGCTACTGTCTCAACAAACACCTGCACCAATAGATATTAATTAGAAAAGATAAAATGAACATTTTCACAGTGAGTGATTACATTTTAGCTCCTATTTTGAATAGCTCTTTTTTGTTGTTGTTGAAAACACCTCCAATTTTCTCTTCTGGAATGTCATCAAGAGGAAGCTGGAGGCACAGAATGTAACAGAAATGTGAAAAAAGAAAATGATGAGATGAGAGCCAAAACAGATGAAAGCCGTAATTGTAAATCAGGGTTCTTCCACCAAATACTGATTTCTTAATGTTGTTTAGGCAAGAATGAACACAATTTGTTTACACATTATTTGCATTTTGTTTTAATCGAGTTATTAAAGCTGTTACTGTGCAATTACTGAATGACCTTGGATTATTTTGATGTGTTGTGATGTTGTCATTTCCTTTAAATATACACAATATTTATATTTTGAATTTAGAGAAACGAAAAAAAAAAAAATGACACAAAACTGTTCATCTCACCATTATATAAGGAACTGATTATTTTCCAGTTGTTTCTTGTTTTTTTTGTTTTGTTTTGTTTTTTTTTGTTTGCTTTTTCCAGAGCTGGAGACACCCACTCACAAAAGTAAGTACATCCTCTAATTTCATCATCAAGAAATGCTTGACTATATATACATATTTTGAGTAGTTCATGTTCAGCCTGTATAACAGTATATATTTACTGTCCTCTGACTATAACTCATTATTGTGGAAACCAAAGTGAGTACGCCTTATATGATAACAGCTATGCATTTTTAACCATGCAAAGTCACATGACCTATTCATCATGTTCATGTGTTTGTCACTGGCTGAGTTTGTCTCCAGACCTGAGCCCTATTGAGCACCTGTCGGGGCGTCCTCAAGCGGAAGGTGGCGAAGCGTCGTGTGTCTGACGTCCAGCAGCTCCGTGATATCATTATGGAGGAGTGCAAGAGGATCCCAGCAACAACATGTGCAGCGACGGTGAATTAAGGCTGTGCTAGATAACGACGGTGCTCACACGAAATAGTGACACTTTGGACACAGTTTTGACATGTTCACCTAGGGTGGACTCATTTTCATTGGCAGTTATTAAGACAATAAAGTCGGCATGTTGAGTTATTGTTAACGGATAGCAGCTGCACATTAACCCCTCTAAAGTATGTCCAACTTTTAATTTCTATTGTAAAAAATCCCAGTGTATGCGCCATTACTGTAGAGCGAATAAAATGTTGCAATGTGGTACAGTATGAATAAATGACATGTATAATATTGGAAAGCACTCAAAGAGGCAGAAATCAAGCAGATTATGTACGTGATTTGAAAGACTAAATAAACTGAGTGAAGTAAATGATGAATGTAAACAGAGCTCATGCTCACGTTAATACTGTAAAAAAGAAAATGTAGTGTCTCGCATGCTGTCTCCTTCAGGGAAATTTAGTCTGCGTCACACTGCGTCGTTCCTGCAGCTGAGATAAGAAAAGGCTAAAAGGGAGAACGGAGAAAGAGAGAAACAGAGAAAGAGAGAGAGAGTGGTTGTCATTAGGATTAAATTCCTCCTGAGAGTAATGATTATCTGTACATTAGCACTGGTTTCTCTCATGAGCTGTCACACTACAGATTCAATCTCTGCTCATGGTGTCAAGAACATTGATGTGGTATTAAAGAGGAGGTGGAGATTTACATGTTGTCACTGATAGAGATACGGTTCCTACAACAACATATCCATCATCATAAGGAGGATAAATAACTACAGTACGCAGAACATTATGGTCACTTAAGGTTTCAAATGTACCCACTCAATTCATGTAGTCTCATCCAGTGGAACATATTACAGCCAGAGAACCCTTAATCCAGTCAACATTTAAATAACACTTTTTAGAGGATGTACCAAGATATGCATCATTTCCTACTGATTTCCAGGTCGAGCATTTCACATGTTTGTCTGAATGCAAAAAACCTTTTTTTGTGAAAGCTGAGATCTCTCAGTCATCCGGTGAACACTTAAAGAACCCAATGCGGCAGAAATGAATTAATCCATTTTTGACAAATTCAGAATCTTAGAAGTGTTTCCCAAGCAGAATGTATGTAGAATGTTTTTTAGGGAGTTAAGAGTTATTCATTAAAGGCTCCTAAAGGTGATGTTACTGACCTAATTGGGTCTTCGTTAAATTCTCCATTTGCAATCAGTCTAGAAACACACTGTTATTCTCTTAGTAGGAGGCTTGACCTTAAATGTCAAACAAAAAAACCTCAAACAAGTTGTTTTAGGATAAGGTTCAAGTGGAAACCCTCTTTTTAGAAGTGATGAGTCACTGAAGAGCGTACAGGTTATGCAGTAGTAAAATGTCAAAGGTACTAGGAAGCAAGGAGGAAATAATGAGCACTGTGTTTGCACATCTTGCACTTATTCCGTTGAAAAAATATGTTCCGTAAGGGTTCTTTGTGTTGTTCTTGTAATTACACTGTTGAATGGATTCTACTTAAAACTCAGTTGAAGTGTGTGAGTTAATGGAATTAATGTTTTGGGAAATCTTAGATTAAAAGCAAAAGACTCTTCAATGGATATGTACAATTTGTTAGATAATGATTGGTTCTTCACTTAACAAAGGGGGGGGGGGCAGGATCATCATTGGGTTTTAAGGGTTTATTTGACATTAATGGATTCTTGTCTTCCAGGAAAAAAAAAAACGGTTTACATAAAACCTGATGTATAGAAACACAACAAAACCCTGTGCTGGTTCTTTAATGAGTTTGTGATTTGTATTATTGTATCTATATTTTTAAAATAATTTCCTTATGAGAAGCATATAGAAATCATAAATATAAATCACTGACATTTTAATTAACTTCTTTGTCAGTCCAGTATTGTTGTTTTACATCCCCATGGTATGACCGCTATTGATAAACCCATCAATATCACACATTAAAATAAAGGTCTTTTGTGCCACATGTCTCTGTAACTAAGATACGCAAAGCTTAAAGCCTTATTGCTACAGTAGTGCGTATTAGCATGCACCTAATTACAGCTATCTCTAGGACACAATAACAGGTTCTGCCATTTTATAACCGACCTGTGGAGAGCTCGTGACCCCGAGGTGAATAACACAATGGTGAAAAGGTCAACGGGAATAAAAGCATCGATGACAAAGGTGTATGAAAGGAATTTAATTATGGAGAGAGATGAACTCAGGGTTTTGTTCCAGCCCTAAAGGAGATCTAAGAGGACCAGGCTGAGTTTCCGAATCAAATGGAATCAGAAGCGTCTTCGGATTGACGTGAATATAAACCTGCAGCTGCTCTGGATGAGAACAAAGAGCCGTGTTGGAGTCAAACACTGATTAACGGCATTGAGAAATCTGTGCAAGTTCTTATGTTGTAGAATCAGTGACCAGGATCAGTGAGCAGCGATTTTGTTCTTTATTTTAATACAAAACTGAAGAATTTTAACTTCATTCATTCATTTATTTTGTGGCTTCACACAGGGTGGTTTGTAATGCTTTGAAGTGTGTATTGAAATGAAAACAGATTTATTTTTTAAATGGTTGGTTTAATTTCCATATCGCATCGGTTCAGTCCAGCCATGCTACAGTGGAGGGGGGGGGGTCGTGGGGTGCCAATACTTTTTTTTTTTTTGCAGGACATTAGTTAGTAAGTATACATCATGAATATAACCTACTGTACATGTTTTTACACCATCAAAAAGTTCACTATCTTCACTGATCCTACAACATGTGTTGCATTATTTACTAATGTACACTCTAAAAACTGCTGGGTTAAAAAAACAACCCAATCATAATCCAGCTGCTGGGTCACTATTGGACAGAATGCGCAGCTGGGTTGTACCATTTAACCCTGATTTCTGGGTTGTTCATCTGACCCAACCAGTGGGTAAAATTAACACTCTTTCTGGGTTGAAACATTCCATTTGATTTTTTTTTTAATTTTCAAAAAGACACAAAATCTAAAAATGTCAGACAAAACCATATAATCACAAGCTGACCATTTGTTAAATATAAAATAAATGTACTGTCACATAAACACTCTGTAACACAAAAACAAGAGACCTCTGTAAATCTGATTTGAATTGCTTTTTTTTTGCACTTAATACAATGTTTAAAAACTTTTTATATAGATGTTTTCAATACAAATCTTATAACGCCCACATGACACAAATACTGTATTTCCCATCTTAATATTTTAACTATCTGTTATTTAACTATTTCTATTTAATTTAATTCAAAAATGACATTAAAAAAACAAAAATGATAAAACGTTTTTAAATATTATTGATTAAATGTTGGCTGAAAAAACTGTTGTCCCCAAAAATTTAATGTCACGAGATGAGTACTCGTGTCCATCAATCTGATCTACAGTATGCTGGAGAAACTCCCAAGTGAGAAGACACTTCTTAACATCAATGATAGAAAAAAAACGGCCTTCACCAAAGAGTCTGTATCAATAGCGTTGCCTCCAACAATGGAAAAGGTCGGTCAGGTCCCTCTTGTCTCATACCCAAGGAACAAAACATGGAACAATGCTCCAGTCATCTCCATATTGTGCAGATATCATCCTCATCATGTTGGTCCACCTGTGGATTATACAGCATCACTTAGTGTTGCAATATAACTAACATTTACATTCAGCATTTTTGTTAAGGACATACAGCTACATATGTAATTAATGCAAAACCTGAGGCTGAGCTCTGATTGCATTTTGTCAAATCATCCTTCGGGCGCGGCACTGTGCACCCTGACCCCTCCCACTTTTGTTCTTAATATTGTTCTTAAAGATTTGGGCTCATGTGATTGGACCATTTTCAACAAGTCTTTTCCAGCACTTTTTATGGCAAGCGGAGCTGCTGACGTGAGTTATGTGAGTAATGCTTTTATTTTATGCTATACTAGTAGTAATGATGCTTAATCACCTGATAAATGCCTATTTACAGGCGACCCCCCCCCCCCCCAAAAAAAAAATGTTTGCACCAGCCGCGACTGGTCTCACAGCCACGATATATTATACTATAACCGTATTATACCAAAGATTACTTATTAGAAATACATCAAATGAAAAAAATCTGCTGTTTTAACCACTGCAGAGACACCACAGCCAGCGGTCGTTTTCAGACGTTTCTGCCAATATGAGGCTGTGTTGGGCGGCTACATGAACGCTGAGCACCGTAGGATTGATGTTTTGAGCTGTACACACATACATTCTCGCTTAAACAACTCTTAAAACTACACTTTGTGACACAATAAGAGTAATATTTCAAACATTTTGCAGGCTGCCGTTTGGAGAAATAAAGAATAAACCAGTTGTTGGGTCAAAATAACCCAACCAGGTGTTCATGTGTAAATGACCCACTACATCTCATCTGACCCAGCATTACCCAACCCAACCATGTGTTTACAAGAAACAACCCAGCATTTTTTAGAGTGTTCGGTATTCTTCAGGCACACAGCAGACAGTAAAGTGCTGTGTGATCTCGTTCAACATCATGTGCACTGACTCTGTATTACAAATGAAACATATTCCACTTCTCCCTGTGAGCAGCTCAGAATGTCTAATCAGCGAGCTACGAGGTTAGATCTTGTATTTAATGAATGCATTAGCGCGAGCTGTGTGAACAAACAGCACAGAATCAAAACCCATAAGAATCAGCACGACAGGATCTCTGTGTTCTCAAATCTTAGACCTGAATGTGCGCTCGATGGAAATGGAAACATCACGGAGCAGCTGCGATGGGAAATACAGCAGCATGAAGGAATCTGCTGTTTCTGAAAACTGTAGTGTCTGTGAAAATGAAAAGAGAACAAAAAACAATATATCATGCGGCTGATTTAGAAACATAAAGAGGTTCCTCTTGTATCTTGTTGGCAATCCACACAAAAGGTTTCTTCATTAGAGGGTTCTCTACTGTCCAGTTTTTATACGTGTATGTGTTACACGACATTCACAAGTCACAATCACAAGTCACTGATCCTCTGACTCAGGGAACAAGTTCAAGTTTAAGGTCCGGACACATGCCGAGTTCGAGGGATTAACACACCACAGATGCTTTTATGTATTTATTTATTTATTTATTTTTTTTTTGGGGGGGGGGGTATTTATTTGTTTATTTATTTATTTTCCCAAAAAACTGAAATAAGGACTCAATAACCAGGACAGAGAAGACGACAACAAGCAATGGCGATTACTGGTAGGAGAATACTGTATGTTTCATTCATTCATTATTTTGCCTTACCAAGCAAGCTACAATAGTTTATCACGTCCACTAGCCCCAGACTCACCGATGCCGTTAGCACAAGCGCTCGGGATGACTGCTGTGATTTTTATTTACCCTAATTTAAGTTCATTATCACTTTCAATCCTGCTTTTCTGAGTCGATTCTGAAAACCTGTCGAATGCTTGTGTCATATTAAACTATAGACGTTATTTAGCATTTATAAGCAAGTTTTGAACATGAATTCTGATGAGCTTTCGTACATGCTCTATTTTTATGTAGAGCATGTTGCCTGAAATTGACGTCATCTTCTGTCTCCGTCAATCAGCGTCGTGCACTTTTTCCACAACCAGGTTGTGCTGCAAGATTCCTGATTGTCTTTCTAATTTAGTCGTATCCAATTCCTCCCAGTCAATAGGGGGCTCCCACATTAAGCCTACTATTCCCAGTCATTCAGGGAGGGCAGAAGACGAGCTCTCGTTTCCTCTGACCCACATGACGCTAACCGAGGACGTCAAGTCAAGTCAAGTCAATTTTATTTATATAGCGCTTTTAACAATTGACATTGTCGCAAAGCAGCTTTACACAATAAAAAGAAGTAAGTTTTTATGCAATGTGTGTGAATCAAGATTAGATTGGATTGTCCCTGATGAGCAAGCCGAGGGCGACGGTGGCAAGGAAAAACTCCCTGAGATGGTAATAGGAAGAAACCTTGAGAGGAACCAGACTCAACAGGGAACCCATCCTCATCTGGGTGACAACGGATAGCAGAGACTGATCAGCATAATAATGTGTACTGGAAGTTCAGTGTAACAGGAGATGTGTTAAAATTAAAATTAAAAGGAGTCCAGTTTGAATCTGAGGCTCAGGTAGACAACTGTAGTCCCAGGTCCTCAGAGCATCAATCGAGGATAGGACAGTCTTAATGGAAACCATCCCCAGCCACCATACGAATCCAGTCAGACCACACGGGGCATCCATGCGACGAGATCTCCAACCAGATGCAGGACTCCAGGACGGGTTAGACGACTCCAGAAGGCAGAGGGGTCTGGATCACTGGCAACTCAGGAGCGAACATGTATAGCTCGACAGAGAGACAGAGAGAGGGAAAGAAGAGAGGGAGAGAGAAAGAGAAGAGAGCAGAAAAGGAGAGAACAGAAAATAAGGAGAGATGGCAGTTAGGTATGGTCACAGTCAACATGTGTAAGGTGAATGTATATTAGTGCAGAGTGCAAGCAGGGACTCCGGCAGGACTAACTATAACAGCATAACTAAAAGGGAGAGCCAGAAGGAAACACAGACATGAGGGCTCCCTGAGATGTAAAGCAACCGATCACCTCACCGTCAACAAACCTGAGTGATCAATGAGAGTGGAGAGGACAGCATCTAAACATACCAGTTCACCAGAATACTCTACGTCCATGAGTCCCCCAGATCTGCTCCTTTACCTAAGGTTAATCTATTTACAAAAATGCTTGGCTAAATAAATAGGTTTTTAGCCTAGACTTAAACACTGAGACTGTGTCTGAGTCCCGAACATTAATAGGAAGGCTATTCCATAACTTTGGGGCTTTGTAAGAAAAAGCTCCGCCCCCTGCTGTGGTTTTAATAATACGTGGTACTGACAGGCAGCCTGCATTCTTTGATGGAAGTAGGCGTGGCGGATCGTAAGACACTAACAGTTCACTCAGATACTGCGGCGCGAGACCATTTAGTGCTTTAAATGTCAAAAGTAGTATCTTAAAATTGATGCGAAATTTCACAGGGAGCCAATGCAGTGTAGATAAGACAGGGGTGATGTGCTCGTATCTTCTGGTTCTAGTGAGGACTCTCGCTGCTGCATTCTGTACTAACTGAAGCTTGTTTATACACCTAGTTGAACAACCAGACAGTAAGGAGTTACAATAGTCCAACCTAGAGGTGATAAAAGCATGAACTAGTTTTTCTGCATCATTTAGTGACAATATGTTTCTTATCTTGGCAATATTTCTAAGGTGAAAGAAAGCTATCCTGGTGATATTATCTACATGAGCTTCAAATGAAAGGCTGGAATCTATAATCACACCGAGGTCTTTTACTGTTGCACTTGATGGAACAGAAAGGCCATCTAAAGTTACAGTGTGATCAGAAAGCTTACTTCTAGCTACTTGTGGTCCTATGACCAGAACTTCTGTCTTATCAGGATTAAGCAGAAGAAAATTAATTAACATCCAATCCCTTATGTCCTGCACACACTGCTCAATTTTAGTAAACTGGTTTTTCTCATCTGGTTTTGCTGAGACATATAATTGTGTGTCATCAGCATAACAATGAAAACTAATACCATGTTTACGAATTATGTTGCCCAGAGGAAGCATGTAAAGGGAAAAAAGCAGTGGGCCTAAAACTGAACCCTGTGGAACACCAAACTCCACTTGAGAACATGAGGAATGGTCACCATCTAAATCTACAAACTGATAACGATCAGTCAAATAGGATCTGAGCCACAAGAGGGCAGTTCCCTTAATTCCTACTACCTTTTCTAATCTGTGAAGGAGAATACTATGATCAATGGTGTCAAAAGCTGCACTGAGGTCCAGTAACACAAGTATAGTGACGCAACCCTGATCAGAGGCCCATAGGAGGTCGTTTACTACTTTAACAAGTGCTGTCTCTGTGCTGTGATGAGGCCTAAATCCTGACTGATACAGTTCATTTATGCTATTTCTGTGTAGGTGTGAACATAGCTGCTGTGATACTACCTTTTCCAAAATCTTGGATATAAACGGAAGGTTTGATATCGGCCTGTAATTAGAAAGCTGACAGGGGTCAAGGTCAGATTTCTTGATTAGCGGTTTAATAACGGCTAATTTAAAGGATTTAGGGACATACCCACTACTGAGTGAACAGTTAATTACTGTCAACAGGGCTTCTGTTATTGCTGGTACTATCTGTTTGAGAAAATGTGTCGGTATAGGATCTAATATACAGGTGGACGTCTCTATCTGCTCCTTCCGCTTGCTAGACTAGAAGTAGAGCCGTGAATGATGAGCGAGCATCACGTGCCTCCCATCCCACCTCGCTGAGAGAGTTTGTCCAATCAGCTCCGTCTATGCACTCAGCTGCAAAAACCTACACCATCACCTGGGAATTGAACCAGCAGCCTCTGGATGATAGGGTGAGCGCTTTACCACTTTTATTTCATTTGCACTGTACGACTGCAGTGGAAAACAACAGTCAAAGTGGCCTTTATGAGTAAATTAATATGAATAGTGCTGTTATGACACGGTAATGATGTTATAAATGTTGCCTTCAAAACTATTGCATTAAGTCAGAAGATTATAAACAGCTTTTCCCAACATGAATTGGACTCCCACTGAGTTATGAATGAGTCTCAGAAACAGCAAAGAAAAGAATGGAGAGTGGAGTCTTCAATCAGTCTTTTTCTGAAGTGCTCTAATTAGGCATGTTAGGGAGTAATGGAGCAATTACCCGGTCACATTTCTCTTACCAGCACCATCTGATTGTGACAGCGCAAAGGTAAATGATTTCACATCCTGAGGGCCGAGTGGAGAGATAGAAGATGCAGTGCAGAGTCGGTGTGATGTTTCTTACTGTCATGTGGCATTAAGTGGAGCCTAAAGCATATCTTATATATAAGATATATAAGATATATATATATATATATATATAAGCATATTTATGACTTGATTAATTATATAAATCTATAAAAATATAAATATTTAATAAGAAAGAATTCATAATTTATATATTATAAATAATCAAGTCAACAACGACAACAACAACAACAACAACAATAATAAT
>QMIH01000601.1:0-11972 GCA_003987875.1 Clarias batrachus | reverse complement strand
CTTTTAATATCCTTGTGAATCATGTTGAGGTGCATTTTACATCTGGATGCTGTAATATATTTTTTTATTATTATATACATACAGGCTCTTGGTGGAGAGTGAAATGTAAAATAGATTAGCATGTAATTGTTTTCTTCTGTTGATTTACCTAAATACCTTTAGATGTTAATCAGACAAAAAGCTTTAAAAAACAATGCAAAAAACATTATAAGAAGACGATCTTGTTGATGTATCTCTCGCTCTCTCTCTCTTTCTGTGTGTGTGTGTGTGTGTGTGTTTGTGCGCGTGTGTGCGTGTTTGTATGTGTGTGTGTGTGTGTTTGTTTGTTTGTGTGTGTGTGTGTGTGTGTGTGTGTGTGTGTGTGTGTGTGTGTGTGTGTGTATTTGCTTTCCTCATGCTGACAGTATTCATCAGTATTGTTCCACACTGAGATGTAATTAGGCCATGATTATAAATCAGTTTAATCTGATCAGTCTGGAGCACTGAGACTCACCATCCACTGACATTCCACAGTTTGAAACGTCTTATATCACCTTTGTCTTTAAAAAAAGTTTTCAGAATTAAAAGATGATTAATACAAATCTGTAATATGTATATATTAATGTAAAGAGCACAGCCCACTGCAGTTAAACTGAAATGACATATACTGCATTAGGATTAAATTCTGTGTTTTATACCTGTAACATCAGCTGGTGATATGACGCCTCCGCACCAGCAGAGGGCCCTCTTTCCCAAGCACTAAGTACCCTTTCTTGGTCCCCATGACTTCCTTTTCAAGGACTATATACTGTAAGGAGCATGAGATGCTAGTTATATAGTCATATATATAGTATGTATAGTATATATATAGTATAGTATATATATAGTATAGTATATATATAGTATAGTATATATATAGTCTGGGAGCATATCCAGTCAGTTTGTGAGGTCTTGCTTGTTTCCTTTGCGTTTGCAGTCACAAATCTTCACAGCAGTGCAGTTATACTTCTAAAGATGAATACATTTGTCCTGTTACTTACGAACCACAAAGCAGGAACTAACCTATCCTAAAGATTTATTTCCATAGGCCTGCCACAGTATCAACACTGACCACCACATTGATTTTTTTTTTCTTATCCAGAGCGACTTACATTTATCTCTTTATTCATCTGAGCAGTTGAGGTTTGATGGCCGGGCTCAAGGGCCCAGGAGTAGCAGATTGATAGTGCCGGGGTTTCAACCTAGCAGACCTTCCGATCAGAGCGGAAGGTGAAGTGTAATGCAGGCAGGACGAATCACTCCAGAGCTCACGAATGAAACCACGGAGACCCAACTTAAATAAATCATTAGCAAGCATGAACAGCTTATAAGGACAACTAGGCTAAGTTTAGCATACAGCTGGGTTGTCGAGGTTAGCAGGGTGATTAAGTACCAATGCATGTGCATGATCATGAAGTTAATTATTGAACTATGTCCAGGGAATATTGAAAAAATAGACTTAAAAGGGATCACCAAAGAAGAAATAACAGAATTTAACCAGAGAATTTAGCAAAGCGGAAAATGCTATGAAATAATATGTTAAAATAAAAGGCACTAACAGGTAGCTGTGCAGCAGTCACTTAACAGGTGAGATTAAATTAATTAAAATGAAAAATGTCATTTTCAGTATAATTTTTTTTCTTAAATAACTGTATCAAAACTCTATTAAACAATGTACACTGGGGTACTTTATCATTATCATTATTAATATTATTATTATTAAAAAAATGACGTGAGGGTGTACTCGAGTACATGGAAAAGAAAAAAAAACACACGCACAACTCATTCAATCTTATTCTGTGTCAAACACTAAAAGTAACGGCGCAACTTTGACTATTACAAAGTGATAACATACATTATAGACATCTCACTCTTTATCTGTACTGCTTTACCCTGAATGGGGGGGGGGACGTGGGGGGGGTTCACCTTGGAAAGGGCGCCAATCACAGCTTATAGACATCTCCTTACCTAAAAAAGGAAATAAATAAATAAATAAATAAATAAATAAAGTAGTGATTATCACTTGCACCACCAGGGTCCAGGTTCGATTCCCACTTCAGGTCTTTGTTCATGAGATTCGCATGTTTTCCCTGTGATTGATGGGCGTACTCCCACAGTCATGCAGATTAGACTAACAGGTGTTCCTATTTGTCCATAGTGTGTGAACGAGTGTGTATGTTCCCTGCAATGGATTGGTCCTCCTTATGTAAGATCCTGTCTCCGCAAGCCTGTTCAGGATACATCGGTATAGACGACGAGTGACTGATAAAACATGACCCACATTAACAACATTTTTAATCCATCCAACCATATGTGTAGTTATCAACCTTTAAAACCCAATAATATTAAAAATAAGTTAAAGAAACGTAACTTTATTTATAATATGGTTTCTGTAAATCTGTCTGTTGGAAGATGCTTTTGTCATTTTCTATTTGTTTGTTTGTTTGTTTGTTTGTTTTAATACACTGTCACATACTCTCTTATGATGAAATTTAAGATTCCCACCTGCAGAGTCAACATTCAACATTCAACATTCAACATTAATATAGATGAATGTAGGGAGTTTTACATTAACAGTAACATTTATTATCCTCCTCAGTATTTCCTGTAAACCTGGCTAAACCATCGTTAGCATAAATAAAGCCACATTAATGAGTTTGTTGTTTTCCTCTGCAAAGAAAACATTCATCCAAAACACTAATGAGCTCATTCAGTACGCATAACATAACTCCAATTCTCATCTCTCCTCTTGTGTAGACGTAACGCCATCATGGAGATAATTAAACTCTTTTTAGGGCTGTGAGTTTATCTGTAAAGCACAGTTGGGTTGTAGTTTAAAAAACTTAGTATACACAGTATATATATATATATATAAACAGCTCCATGTGGGATTCTCCTGCTCGTAGGATCGTTTATGGTTTTCTGCCTGAAGAAATACACAGTGTTTAGCACTGAGGATGTTTCTGAATATGTGTTTGAATTGCAGTTTAATGGCAGAATAGACATTAAAATGGATAGACTCCATATACAAAGGTAAGTGGAGGGCGTTCCAGCATAAAGTCACACAAAAGAAAAGAGTTGCATAGTAAATGAATAATTCATAACGAATTCATGAGAGCTGTCTCGCTGCTCACAGTCATCTAGAGCTCTGGTTACTCTGTTTGTGTTGAATTTATCTGAATTAATAGAGCTTAGATTTAATATAGGTGCTTTAGAAACCTTCATCTGATAAACAAATGCATTCTGAATAAATGCCATCACTGATATCAACTCAGGACCATGTGATATTAATTTATATTATAAAGTACCTAAAGAACAAAATCATTCACTGTACAGTTTACACTTACACAAGTCATCAAGTGAAATTCTTAATACAGACCATTTATTACCATCAACGCTTCAAATGTTTTACAAGTCCCAGACATCAGCTTATGCATTTTGAGAATTACAGAAAATGTAACATCTAAACACAACAAAACAATTATTTGAGGGGTGTTCAAGTCAAAGCAGTACTTGTGATGAAACTTACAACTCCCAACACCAGCACTGCTGCTCACCTGAATGCTAACACTTGGAACTAATTACCTGACAAATATACCTTTGCAAAGTATACGCTCCCTGTGATTAGCTTGGTTGTAACCAAGCTGTTTTTGAATGCCCGTTCTGATATTGACCAGTTTAAATCTAGGCATTTGGCAGACGCCCTTATCCAGAGCAACTTACTTTTTTTTTTTTTTATCTCAATATACATTTGAGCAGTTGGGGTTAAGGGCCTTGCTCATGGGCCCAACAGGGACAACTTGGTGGTAGTTGGACTTGAACCTGGGACCTTCCGAACCGTAGTCCAATGCCTTAACCACTGCGCTACCCCTGGCCCAGTTTACCCTGATCCCGTTTACGCCCTTGCTTGTTTTCTTGACTCTCGATTTTAGATTATCCTTACTGGTTTGTTGGACTTGCTCTTAGACACTCCTGTCCATAAGTATCTTAACTGCACCTGTGTTCTCCGTGAAATGAAAGTATAAAAGCAAAGACTTCAAGTACAGCATGCTGAGACTCTTAGCTGCAATAAAACATGCGAATGATGCAAACGTTTTAAAGCAGGCTGTGTTTTCATCTAGGAAGTGACTCTGAGCCCACTGCTGTCATTGCCGAAAATATTCTGGCGGAATCCCTGGTGCTTGGCGCTAATTTGTGGAGGAGATGCACCTTTCTGTGGGAACTTTACACACAACACCACTTCACATTACATCAACTTGGCTGGGAGTTATTGCCTCATCCCTCATACAGCCCGGACCTCAACCCAAGCCATTTATTTCCAGCCATGTAGGGTCTTTAAAGGAGATCAGCATTTTACACATGAAGAAGGTAGCCAAATCATGGCTACAGTGTACGCAGAAACCTTTTTACAGTACCCTAATGGTAGCCAATCACTAATGAAACACTGGGAAAAGGGCACAAGTGTAGCAGGGGATTGTATAGAGAAATAAAGGGAGTTTTACAATTCACAATCATTCGAATGCCCCTTATGCATTATTATTACATTCTTAGCAAATGTTCTTCATGTGTTCTTTCAAGGTTTCATGAGATGCTACAATTAAAAGTTCTCACCATTATAACAGATTTCTACTTAAATCTCTTTTTAATAGACAAACATGTTGGTTTAATATAATAAAGACCTTAAACTCTTCACTTTTCATCCTCCTCTTTGACCTCTTCCTTCACTTCCTTCTCTCCATCTTCATCCTCCTCCTCATCCTCCCCAGCATAGCGTTCTATCCGAGCAATGCGCTCTTTCAGCTGTTTCTCAGTTTTCTCATAATCCGCTAGCAGTTTCTTTACTTTGGTCTGCATCAGCTCCATGGTGTTGTAAATGCGGTTCACTCTGTCCTCAAGGTCCTTCTGGTCGGGCTTCAGGTTAGCTGGGTCTGTCTCAATCAAGCCATCTTTCATAAGGATCTGCCTCCCTTTTTCCTCCAGCATGTTTTTGGCATCAGGGTACTCGGTCAGCGCTTCCATTAAGTCATCCTTGGACAAGCAGAAGATGTCTGAGTATCCGATGCTGCGGATGTTAGCCGTCCTGCGGTTTCCTGCTTTGCTGCCTTTGATGTTCAGGATGCTGATCTCGCCAAAATAACTTCCATCACCCAGGACACAAAACTGCGTGACACCATCATCAGCCACCACGGCCAGTTTTCCCTCCTTGATAATGTACATCTCCCGGCCAATATCACCCTTGCGGCAGATATAATCACCAGGGCTAAACACTTGAGGTCGTAATTTAAGAATGAGCTCAATTAGCAGTCCTGCTTCACAGTCTGCGAAGATCCTCACCTTCTTCAATGTATCCAGGTGAACGTTCATACCGATCTCTGCTCGCAGCTTGTCCGGCAGGTACCGCAGTACTTCCCTTTCATCCTGTGCTTTCTTATTGGTCCACAGATAGTCAAACCACTTGATGACTCGCTTTTCCAGGTCCTTGCTGACATGCCGCACTTGCATGTACTGCTTGATGCTGTCTATGCGTGCCTGAAATTGGGCTTGGGCCGCATTCATGTTGGAGATCATTGTGGCAATATTTCCAACAATAGTAGCAAAGATTAGGACACCAACGAGAAAGTCTACAACATGAAAGAGGAATTCAGAGTCAAGCTCAGGGGACGGTGTTTCTCCAATGGTGGTGAGAGTCAGTGTGGACCAGTAGAGGCTGAAAGAGTACTTCCTTAACAAGTCCCCAAACTCGGGTTCAGTAAGTGATGGGTAGACCCAGGGATCTGAACCAAAACCAATAGCTTTAGAGAAGGAAAAGTAAAGGCAGGCATTCCAGTGAATGATAATAATGATATACATGACCAAGGTGCAGATGCGGAAAATGTTGGGGTAGTTGGTCATGGTCTGTGAGCGGTCAAAGAACTCAAACATACGGCTGATGCGTAGCAGCTTATTGATGCGGATCTCAGGGTAGTCCAGTCCGAGGATGAAATACAGCACATCGGTGGGTACCATGGAGATTACATCAAGCCAAAATTGAGTGCTGTCCTTGTAGTGCTTGATGAGAAGTTTCTGATCTTTAACAAGCAAACCCTGCTCGAGGTAGCCTGATGAGAAAAATCAAAAAAGGAGAACATCAATCTTTTCTACCCTGTACATAGAATGGAATGAAATCTATAGTGTGTTTAAACAAAAGTTCTCACCAGTCCGTGTTCTAAAGGCCATGTCGGCCAGGTAAAGGAGATCAGAGATGTAATCAAGAAAGAACCAAGTGAACAGATATTCATGCTGCAGTTCCTCAAAGCAGGCTCTGGATTAATGAAAGATGGATTATTGCAATGTTTTTCCTTTCAAGTAACAAAAGGTAGTTAACAAATTTGCTTTGGTTAGGTGTCATGGAATTCCCTATATTTGTTTCTGTTTTGCCATTTCTTTTGACATTGGTGTTGTATAGTACAGTACTTTACCCACATTACGGGAAGGTTTAGGTTTGTTCTAGACAAGGTACAGTTTGATAAGTTTGTTAAGTGTAATCATCAGCACCTCGTTTCGTCTGATTGGTTTATTTATTTATAGGCTGAGTTTCAATTTTTCCAATTGACTGTAGTTATCCTGTGTTTCTCTGTGCTGTTTTTAGCAGTAACTCCATCGATAGCACATAGCATTAGCATTAACATTAGTTTCTAGTGTGTTGCTCTTTGCATTTTGTGTTTGTTTCATATAACGTTAAAACTTCTCATTATTAAAGAACAGGTTACACTTGCATCCTGCCTCAAATCCCTACATGACATTATTGTACAGTAATCTTCCCAAAAGGTATTTCACGTAATGTGAAACGTCATTTTTAAAAGATTGTTTTATTTTATTTGATGTTTTAAATTTCCTAATCAGCATAGCTTTTACATAGTGTTTACAATAACACGTCAGAAACATGACTCTTACAAATGATACAAAAATATGTACTGTTATAAAAACCTAAAATTGAATTCATAATTTGTTTTGCCTACAGTAGTAAAGCAAAATTACAGTCATGCTCAGTAGAATGCTTCTTTATCAGAGTTAGTCTAACTTACATCTTCTTAAGGCGAGCTGTGCATGTGCTTGAGATTTTCCATTTAATGTCCAGATGACGTGTCTTGAACTCAAAAGTAAGGAAAACATTCTGATTGTGCATCTTGTTTAGACAGTGCTACTGTAGCAGAAGAGAGGGCCTACAGAATGGTTCAACTTGGTGCAACACAAGCGGACATCACCAGATGGTTTGGGGTTGCTAGGAAAACACTTTGCAGGCCACTGGGACAGATTCTAAACAACTGGTTCCACTGCTGATCGCCCTGGGTCTGGAGGAGGCCAGTAATGACCATGCCAAGATGAGATAGATTAATCTGATTACCTCATTTGTTAAATCTTAGAGAAAATGCTGGCAACTACTGCTATTCCAGAATTACACACAATAAGTCAGACTACTCAGGGATGATGGTCAGGACTTGCTGGACGTGTGAGGAGTCTGTATCAGGGGCCAATGTTGACTTCTACATGTTATTGTCAGAGTAGTCTGAATTTTGAATGTCTAGTGCTGATGAACACTGTTTTTGTGTAAAAATATGAAATTTATTTTGCAGGAAATGTATACGTGCAACATTTGATTCGTGCATAACCATCATCTCTATTTGTAGTTTTATTTATGTAGAATTTAAAAATCAAACCTGAAGACAAATGTTGAGTTTTAAGCAACAAGCATTTGATTGACACATAAAGCTACAGACACCCACCACATTTAAACCCCATCTGCACACTGCTCATGTACTTTATGCAAATTTTCTTAATGCCTTCTTGATAATCATGCTAATGAAGTATTTTCCTTGAGCCTTATTTACCTCGCAATGATCATGGTCCAGTTGTACATGACAGGCAACGTGATGAGAACGAGCCACTGGTAATACAGGTTACTGGCCGGGTTAATCACAAACACCTCTCTCGGCCTTCAGTGAGGACACAATCAAGAAACACTGATGCGGATGTGAACAAACACAATGCAAACGTAAAAGAAATGAAATAAAAGTATGAATTTGTTGACCACTTACGCGTCCTTTTTCTCCTTTTCCTTTTCCTTATCTTTCTCTTTTTCTTTCTCCTTTTCTTTTTCATTCTCCTGCTCCTTCTCCTTCTTTTTTTTCCTCTCTTTCTTTTCTTTTTTCCTAATGAATGAACCGAAAAATTTAAAAAGTTAAATCTGGCCACACTAGATGCAATCTTTTATCTAAAAGGATACTTACTTGTTTTTCTCCGTTTTTAATTTCTTCTTCTTTTCTTGTCTAACGAAACAAAAAGAATGACATCACACCAGATCATATGATTATATAAACATGAGTAACGAATAAAATTTGTGTTTATGTGTATACAGTGGATGTACTCTTCATTGTTGTTGCAGTTGTTGAGGTTATAGTGTGTTATGGGGATGGGAGTAGGATCTTCATCGCTGTCGTCATCGGGAGTTATTCGGGGAGCAACTGAGATTCCTGAAGTAGTCACGATCATCATGGTGCTTTGTATGATTTTCACTTTCTTTATCTGTCAGTTTACACACAAAAACAAATATTTGGAAGATTTTACAACAGGAATTAAACTTTATGCTTCGGCCAAGTTTCCTAACGATCACTATATTATATTGTACATGTATTATGCTCTATGCTGTATTGTACTTGTATGATGGGTTTGTATACAAAATAATAACTAATATTAACCTTTATATTATTTACTACTGTTTATTTATGTTCAACTTATATTTTACTTGAGTGGAAATTCAGTGGATATTGTATGCTGATAGACATTTTTTTTTTCAGTGTGTTTCCTTAAGTGCAACATTCAAACAAACAAACAAACAAACAAACAAACAAACAAACAAACAAACAAATGTTTTCAGTGGAAGTTAACCAGCGCAATCAAGCACCAGTATAGAAGTCAACCACACTGAACAGCACTTCCCCAAATATTCTATTCTATAGTGTGTGCTGGACATTTCTCTGAAAACGAACCGTAACCATAGCAACAAAAAACATGTTGATTATAATATTGTAGCTGTACTACTGTCAGAACTGCTGTTCTAGAAAATTATTCAACAAACAAACAAACTCCGGTTAAAATTGCATAAAACCTGTTTTAACTTACCAAGTTTATGATCTCAGTGTGACAGAGCTGATGTTTGTAGATTCATATTCATCCATATGGCTTTTGTTGTTATCATGTGCACTAGACGTGTTTGTCCTTTTTGAGTGAAGGTGCTGGTTGAGTTTCTTGACCCTGAAAAGGATTGCGTGATTGCTAAGAGGATGAAGTGACAGTTGCGAAGTCGGCGTCTCTCTCTGTCTCTCTTTCTCCCGCTGAGAGTGTACAGTATATGTTGTCAGTGCTCTTAGCACACACTTCTCCAGCAATAACTGCTGTATGACAAATAATTAAATTATTTTTTTCACGTTTTTGCTTTTTTGAATTTTAATAGAGATTTCTAGATTTAAATCTGTTCTTGGAGCAGCTGTGATCTTGGAAACACCTACAGTATCTACACATCTGTCCTGCCAGTATTATCTTATTCATTCATTCCAAAGTGTTTACTCCCGCTAGAACATGTGCTACATGTGTTTTATCTATCTGTGTGAATGAGGAAAAGCCGCGCGTGGTTTACCCCAAGCTGAGAAACTTGCTGAGTCTGCAGATCTCTCTGATCCTATTAAAGCAAGCTGCCTCCCCTGTTAACAGTTCTATCCATCATGTCTACAGCAAGTCCACGCACAGAGTTACTGCACAGTGTTAACAAAGTCATTATCATTTAAAACGGCCAGTAATGTTTCTCAGAGCAGGTCTAATTAGAATGAAAATTAAACTAGTTGAGTGACTCAAATAATTAATTCAAGAGAAACATGAGTGATGCAACTTGATGTATTCTGAGTTCTGCTTTGGTAGATATTCAGTCTGAGCTGGTTGTAGAAAGCAACCAATAACAGTAAAACATTCAGAATAGAGAACGAGCTCAAATCTAATCCAGCCTTCTGGAACGTTGCGTCTCAGTTACTCATGATTAAATATGTGACTGATTAAAAGGCATCTTTTTATTATTATTTTTTTTTTTTTTTAAGGAATAGAAAAGACTTAATCAGATGTGTACAAACAGCTAACTTTCAGTTAGAAATACGTTTTTCTTAAAAAAAAAATCTAAATTCCTTTTCAAGGGAATAGATCAAAAAGCATCTTTCCAGTTTCTGACCAACAATTTTACATCTCCAACTTAAACACACTACAACAACATATGAGAAAATGACTTTGACCTTTATTACAATAATGTGCCTGATTAAAACTGATTTCTTTATTGAAAATATGAAAGAGGAGATTCTGTTTCAAAGCCATTTGTCTCTGGATCAAAGCCATGTGCAACATTTACTTCAACATTAGGAGCACTTGTTGCTAGAAAATAATCGAGAGAAACTTCAGGGTCAGCCGGGGCATCAATGGACATAGCAGCAGGGTCAGTGAAGGTTGGATCAGGAGTGGGTTCCTCAGCTGCTGCCTCAGCACCTTCAGCACCTTCAGCACCTTCAGCACCTTCAGCTCCCTCAGCACCTTCAGCACCTTCAGCWCCYTCAGCACCTTCAGCACCTTCAGCTCCCTCAGCACCTTCAGCACCTTCAGCTCCCTCAGCACCTTCAGCACCTTCAGCACCTTCAGCTCCCTCAGCTTCTTCTTCTTCTTCTTCCTCTTCCTCCTCATCAGAATTTAGAGGAGCAGCAGCACCCAGCTGGTTGTGTCCATTAAACTGAGGATATGGATATTGTATAAAGACAATTGTCGAATTACTCCATGAAAGAAAGCAAATGTTAACTAATGTGCCCATGGAATGTATTTGTGTTTGAGTGCTGTTTCCCTGTCATTAGAGTTAATAACACTAATATGTCTGAAAAATAGAGCTATTCTGTGGTTGCAATTGAGCAGTTCATCCCTGATGAGGAAATTCAAAAACCTGATTTAATGATCAAATAAACCCTTTTGGCCATAAACATGTTCAATCCCCAAGGAAACATCTTCATCTAGTGTAGCAACTCATTAGCTGTAAAGATGGATCATCAGGGTCTCTTCTTAGCCATGCGTCTTCCCACACACTATTTCCTTTTCCAACGGAGATCAGATGATCAGAGTATAATTGTTAGTAGAACTCATGTAAGTGATCAGCCTTGTGGCTTTATAAAACTGTTGTAAAAGTCTATGAGGCTTCTCCGTTCATAATAGAAAGTTGGAGGGTCTAAATAAACTTGCTCTGTCCATTTTCTAAGCTACACATGGTGGGGCGTTTTGTAACTGTATTGGATGTGGGGAAGCACAACATTACCATGATTTCCTACTTCAGACGTACACATTTCGGGAAAATGGAATAAAATCACTGCTAAGAGAACATTTTATGGGTTCTTCATTTCATCTGACCAATAAGAATCTAGAATTTGACTGTGATGCTAAACAAGCTTGTTAAAGTGTTATTAAGGCCCAAGCACTATAGGGTGCGCAGGACCATCTTGATTTTCTAAGGGTTTTTTTTTTTTTTTCATACTTTTGCGCTTTTTGGGAGTCTTAACATGTAAAATTCTCTGTCTCTCTCTCACACACACTAACACTCACAGATCTCACACACACACACACACTTAGCAAATATTTTCGGGTCTAATCAGCCCTATATAATGTGTGATGTGTGCAAGTTGTGTGGTGCAATGGCTAGTATGTAACAAACCTGCTACTATTAAAAATAATAACTGGCCGTTAGCAGAATCAGGGTAGGATAAGGACCACCAGAAATCAATATTTGTGAAATCAAAAGTGTATATACATTTATTTATAGTGTCACCCCATTCACTCGCCGGCCTTGCACACCACATTCATACAGCCCGCAACGTTGGCAAAGATTTTGAGTCCTTTCTCTCCTT
>QMIH01000600.1:294402-334511 GCA_003987875.1 Clarias batrachus | reverse complement strand
TTGTTAAAACAGATTGTGTTACCTGAAATATACTTTTTCGTAATTAAGCTTCAATTTATCTTCATGCAGAAATGTATAATTTCTTGTATAATCTGAATACAAAATCTCCAATGACTTCCAATTCACTATATACAACAATCAGCAGTATAATAAAAAACACCTAATAGTGTGTAGGTTCCCTTGGTGTCACCTAAAGAGCAGGAAATGCTCAGTCAGATTGAGATTAATAATTTGAAGGTCAGGTCAACACCTTTAACTSTGTCATGTTCTTCAATCCATTCTTGAACAATTATTATGTAATAAATCATGAAAGTTTTGAGGTCAGACACGCCCTCAGTCTTCTCAGTTGTGTTAAAAGTTGAGGCTAAATTTGACCTGATTTTGCACAGGACCCCTACAACAATGTGATCCGTACAGTGATCGAGGCCATGGCTGCAGTGTTTGGAGGTACACAGTCACTTCATACCAACTCTTTTGATGAAGCACTGGGATTGCCCACAGTGAAGAGCGCCCGTATCGCCCGCAACACCCAGATCATCATCCAAGAGGAGTCCGGCATCCCGAAAGTAGCTGACCCCTGGGGTGGATCCTACATGATGGAGGCGCTTACAAATGATGTGTACAATGCAGCCCTTAAGGTCAGAAAGAAAGATATCTAGTAGAATATCTAGTAGAAAGATACGTAGGATTATGTGTAGTTATCTTGTATTTTTGGGACCCTTCATCTGCATATGATCTCCTAAGCATGGATATATAGGAATGCATTAAAAATGCAAGGAATGCATTTTCCTGTAAACTAATATTTTCAAAATGATTTGCACTCACATCTTTAAAATTTGGTAAGGGCTCAAGCCATTTCCCACCATGTTCCAGATAAAAAGTGACACTACGATAAAAATACTGTCTGAGCAAATGACTAACTAAAATGCATTCTAAAACAGAACACCTTGTAATCCTTTTCTGAGGATCTGGTCTTTTTTATTTTTGCTCAGCTCATCAATGAGATCGAGGAGATGGGAGGAATGGCTCGAGCTGTGGCTGAAGGAATCCCGAAACTACGAATTGAGGAGTGTGCAGCGCGCAGACAAGCTCGTATCGATTCAGGTAAAATCATAGACAAAATAAAAAGCAGTTCGAATATTTATGTAAACATGATGAGTCAAACCATTTGCTCTATCAGCATTAAGAGTGATTACAGTGTGCATATGATGTACCACAAGGGGGCAGAACAGCTGCGCTCAACAGCAATAGAACCCCTTTTTACAGTATGATGGGAATTCTGAACCATGAACAAGTTTATGATGTGAATTATGAACCGTGAACACGCTGCCTGGTGTATTGATAGAAATTGATTGTATTTGACACTTAACTATTTTGGGCTGCTTATTTTTTTAATCATTAGTAACTTAATGTGAGATTTAAATTTTTTATCATGTACACCAGTGTGCTCATCTCTTCAGATTGTTGCCTTGTAGGTGGAATTTTTGCTCTTATCACAAAGCTACAACTGACATTAGATGTTAAGTGAAGCCTTATCCAAGTCTGGCATAACCTTGATCTCAGATACTTTATCTGTCTGKGTTTCCAGGGACATCTGCTCTGCTCTATGCTTTTATGTTCAGACCTGCTGTCAGCTGCCGTATTTTGATGATAACTGATAATAGCTGTTTGACAGGCCTATGAAAGCAGCAGGTCTGTAAGGGTAGCGGGGATTTAATTCACTGCGAGGGTTTGTATCAAKGGGCAAGATTTCTTAAAAATGAAGCCAACGTGCGCAAACCAAAACGTGCAGTTCCTTAAATGTCCACTGGGGTTGGCTCTAATTCTGCAACAGAAGTAAACATGTTTGCAGTCTGGCACAAAAAAAACTGTTTTGGTCTCCATAGCGAGATAGAAATGTACAGGAGACCAATTTGTATGTAACTAATTCAAATGATATTAAACCATAAAATTATACCTAATTAGGGGCTTGGCCAAATTAAGTGATTGGTGCATTGAGACAAAGACGGCCAGAGTTACCAGAAGTTGTGCTTCAAAACCTCTTTTCAGAAATCCTATCGGTGAGGTCATGGATGGTTTGTCCAGTTTTTATACAAGCTATGGATGTAACGCTCATGTTTTCAACCAGAAAATTATCTCAGTGATTGCAAATAATTATTCCATTTGTATTTCTGACCTATTTTTGGTATTTTGGTCTAATAAACATTTCTTGACAAATAAAACTGAACTGCATAGACACTGCTGATTAATCACGATTTGTGTATGAMGTATGTTGATTAACATAACAGCATATTGTAGTCTGTGGTGCTAAATAGGTGTATAATTTTATTATAGTATTTATATGGTCTGGACTCACATTTTCAGCAGTGTAATAGCCTGAGATTACTAAATGGCTCTTTTCTTCTTAGGACTTTCTCCTTAGGCCTCAGTTACTTTTCTGCAGGATTTTTGGAAGTCTTGTGTTTGAATGTTTGGGATGTTCTGTACTGTGTCTTGGTTTCCAGGGACATCAATGAGATCTGCTGTTGATTAAGGTCTTCAACCTCTAGGAAAACTATCCAATGTGCAAAATTTCTGTGTTCATTTTTTAATTGGGTCTAATGCTCATTCCTTATTCAGGTTCTGAGGTCATTGTGGGGGTCAACAAGTATCGTCTTGACAAAGAAGAAACTGTGGAAGTTCTGGCCATTGATAACACTACAGTGCGACAAAAGCAGATAGAGAAGCTGCAGAAGGTATCTTTAGCCGTTATTAATATGTATAAAAGGATTAAAACCTTTAAAAGGGTAATTGAGCAGCCTATTTTGAGGTGTAATGGTTCTTGATTAAAGTTCACTCTGACTAATAAGGCTTTTTTGTATCTGAAGCCATTATAGGTGCTTTTGCACAACAACTTTGCATTAGAGAAAAATATTCTTCATTTAAATGTAGACAGTCATTGCCATGCCATGCCATGCCAGCTTGAGTGCAGTCTTTACTTGTTATGATTAATAACATCAACTGTAATGAAAATTGTGTTAAATTAGAAAGCATGCAAACTAGATTCATTTTTTACTGTACTGAACCCATGTATGTCAGACTTAAGGTCAGGGGGCTGGACACAGCACTTAAAATCTATGTTTGAAAAAAGATTCGAGGGGCATGTCCAGCATTACAGATGTGACATTTGGTCTCATGTTGGTAAACAAAAAGTCTCAGAGGACAAGCTTAGTATCAGTGAAATGATTTGCATAATTTTAATGTAATCACTTCAGCTAAGTACAAACCAATACTCAAAATGTATATACTGTAATCATTTACACCTTGAAAATATCTAGCATTTTATCAGTATTATGGACATGACATTAAATGGACGAACTTTTATGAGAGAATACAGGTTTCCTACTTACTGTGTGAAGTTTAAGGACAACTACAGAAAGTATTACACTTGTTGCATGAAAGAGACTTGAATGAAAACAAAAAATATAAATTTCATAATGCTTTTCAATTTTGGTATAAATGATTGCGAATAAACTGGCGTTATGGATATGACATTTTCACCTTATCAGTGTGACTTGTCTGAATCAGCCCTCTACTAATTACATTAATTTATAATATAAAATTTTTACATGCAACATTTAAAACAGCAATTATGAAAAACCCAACTGTGAAATTATTTAATCAGAAATGATTGCTAACATTTTTCTTCTGGTCTTCTCTCTTGTTCTTTTAATAATTTTTGGACACTCTCTGTGTGACCTAATTAATTATGCTCATGAATTATGCCTACTTTTCCTTTCTATGGCAAGGTTGACCTTTGCTTGGAATTTTCCCAGAAGGACATTGGGTGTTGCCATTTAATATGCTTTAAATGTGTRTGTCAAGTTTTCATGTTCTCCCCATGCTTGGTGTCCGAAGATTAGGTTAATTATCGATCACAAATTGCCCATAGCATGTGTGGGTGTGTGTGTGATGGCTTCAGGCTCCTGCGTGTAAGCCGTATAGAAGATAAATGAATGCTAGAGCCATGAAGACAGGAGAGACTTGGACAATCTGGACATTTTATATTTATTCCCCTATTTGTGAAGGTGCTCTACGACAATGACCATTGTTAAAAAGTTTTATTAAAATTTAGTATAATAATGAAAACTAAAGTTATGTAGACACTTGAGCATCACTCCTATATATGATGCATCTCCCAAACTGCTGCCACAAAGTTGAAAGCACCCAGTTGTCTAGCACACAATTGTTTCCCTTCACTGGGGCTGAGGGGTCCAAAACAGTTCCAGCATGACCATGGACAAAGCATATTAAATCCACCTCCATCTATTAGACGTATCTCCAAGTGTTCTTACTCGGGCACTGKTTGRATGCCTATAACTATACCTATAACGGGCTGTGATGAGAGTTCTGTGTGCTTGTTTTAAAGGTGAGGGAGAACAGAGATGGCGAGRTGGCRGAAAGGTGCCTGGCTGCTATAACGCAATGTGCTCAAACCAGGGATGGAAATCTGCTGCAGCTCGCTGTGGAGGCTGCTAGGGCAAGGTGAGTCAGACTCATTAAGCAGGCTTTTCTTGACGCTATGTAAGAGCTAACAGAGCAGCCATGCAGCAAAATAAAGACTTTTCAGTATAGACGATTGAAGAGTGTTTTACATGCTGGACTGTGCTTTGAGGATTATAACACTGATTGTAGAACTGTGTTTTAAGAAGGTAAAAAAAAATCAGCAGGCTTATGTGTAATTAAAAAAAAAAGATAAAAATAGATGCAGATTTTGATTTCATTTGATTTTAATAGAGAATCGCATCCACATTAATGTCAGTTGCATCAGTATGCACAAAGAGAACAACATGGTGTCACAGCAATTAGTTGTGATAACAAATATAGTGGCCATATAGTAATTATGGATGAGAGGAAAGATATTAAATCACATATGAGTTTATTAATTTGTGAATAAAATAATACAATACAATAGAAATAACACAATACAATTGTCTCTATTTTAATGTTTCCCACTTTGAAATTTTATTTACTCTATGTTAATTTCTCATTTTATAAAAATGTAAAAAAGCAATATAACACTTTTGTGTTGTGTGGTTCAGACCTAACCACTGAACCGGTCCAACTGTGATATTGCTTAATTGTTTTATTGAGTTGTTTTTGGTGACACTAGGTTTTTTCATCATTTGTTCATCTCCTTTATCATTGAATATGCAACCTTGACAGTCAGCGAGCAGTTGGGCAGTTATGTTTATATACAGTGTTACTCCCAGTTAGCCAAACTGTCACGTACATTGTTAACTGGCATACATGCCTTAGACCCCTTTTTAAAAAATACCCGATAGTCACATGTACAGCGAGGTGGGACTGATACAGCAAARATGACTCTTGTTAGAAGATGAATGAGTGACAAAAGCAGACGCAACAAAAAATCCTAGCAACATTGTTTATATGATGAATGCTGAAAAGAGAATACAAAATAATAAAATATGTCTTTAAAAAACTATTTTTACCCCACATAGGTKTTACATATATTTTAACATCACATATTTACAGTGCTTTTGAAATCATCTCTGTCTCAATAAGCTCTTTCAGTAATCATCATCATTTTAGCTACATGATTGTAATGGTACATTTAGTTAGCTCAGTATCATTGATATTGCAAATAAAGTTCTGAAAGTTGTTAAAGACAATGTTTGGTTTTAAATCTGTGAGCTTGAGAGGTTTAGATACTGATATACTGTTCAGGTCAATCTACGACAAATACTGTATAAGGATAGCTTACTATCAGTTTTTCTGGCTAGCTAATAAAACTCATTATTAGTRTGGTATATTTGAACCGATGTAATTTACAATTACTACTAAACAATACAACTATACAAACTACAGTATAGAGCAAGACTAATTAAGGCAATGATACACACAGGTGTTTACAGCTAGATTTCTGGATTGAAAGACATAAGGTACTTTTCATACAGATTTTTTAAAGCTGACTTGAAGATACTTTGTCTAGGTTTTCAAGATTCTATGTTTATTTGTTTGTTTGTTTATTAAGGGCTTCACTATCAATCGAATTCTTTTTTCCTGTAGATAAATGATCAACAATAATTAAAATAAGTTGTCCCTAATATAATGCAAAGCAAAAGTATGATGCAAGAACAATGCCAAAATCAGCGAGCACAAGTGACACATATTCGCATTCTAAATACATATCGTATTCTAAATAAATGTGATTACACATAGATTAAGTGCTTTGTCTGTCGCTCAGGTGTTCTGTGGGTGAGATCACAGATGCTATGAAAGTTGTTTTCGGGGAGCACAAGGCCAGCACGCGCATGGTGAGCGGAGCATACCGCAGCGAGTTCGGTGAGCAGGAGGAGATCACCCACGCGTACAATCGGTGAGAGCCTGAAGATTGTCTTTATGTTTCCCACTCTTAAATGTTTTAATCTCCAGAGATCTCAGCTTTTACAAGACATTCAGCTTGATTTGTCAGATAGCTTTAAAGCATTCTTTACCTTAATTAACAAACTTAATCTCAGGTCTCTTGCGTTTGAATGCTATTTTTAACTTTGCCTATAAGAGCAGCACTTAAGCCACCCAGGTGAATAAAAAACCCTTTCCTAATCCTCTCCTAGTGGTAGAGTGTGTGTGAGTGGCTTGCATTCTCCTGTGATTTATTGTTCAGGGTTGTGCAATTTAAGAAGCATGAAGGCAGAAATCCTCGTTTGCTGGTTGCCAAAATGGGACAGGACGGACATGACCGAGGGGCAAAGGTCATTGCCACAGGATTCGCTGACCTAGGTTTTGATGTGGATATTGGACCACTTTTTCAGGCGAGTCACAAATCTACAAAATTTATGTTATGTTATAAAATGTTAAGGATTCATATTTGACACAAATTACAACTACTTTTGAGTAAAAACTCGGTGTGGGACTTGAGCAGTAATGGTCACCGAGAGGCACATTATTCTACTATATTTTACAGTATATTTGTATTAACTTATGAATATAGCTTCTGTACATCTTACGACACAGAATACTTAACAGACAATATATATAAGGGTCTTTCATTTTAAATGTTTCTTTTTCTGAGCATGTGATCTTTCTGCTTTGTGACAGCACTATGCATCCATGCACAAATTGGCTGCATTGTTATTTTCCTCCCTTTTGAATGTCTTTCCCAACGGGTTTGGGTTTAAAAGTGTGCTTTGTTTTTTGGGGAATTCCAAAGCAGTTGCTGTAGGATTCTGTTCATGGGTGTACAATAAGAATGGCCAATTATGGTAGAGTGCAGGGTAGGTGTATGAAAGACAACCAAAAACTCTGATGATGCCTGTGTTTTGTCTAACTGTGTTCTGTTGTTTTCACCCTGACAGACCCCGCGAGAGGTGGCTCAGCAGGCTGTCGATGCAGATGTGCATTGCGTCGGTGTCAGCACCCTGGCAGCCGGACACAAGACCCTCGTTCCTGAGCTCATTAAGGAACTGCGTAATCTAAACCGTCCAGACATCCTGGTGATTTGCGGTGGCGTCATCCCCCCACAGGTAAACATGACTATCCACAGCCAGTACTTAACAGATCATGTGGTCTGGAATGATCAGTATTGATTTAGCTTGTGCTGTGACTTTTAAATGAAAATGTTAAATTGACATCTATCACTATGCCTCACTTAATATGTTATCTTAAACTGTAGCATTGACTAAACGCTGCACAGTATGGATTGTCTAATCTATCCATTTTTAAAATCCACTTGGTAACACATCACTAAAGCTAGTTCACATACAGTAATTTGAACATTATATGATGAAACAAGTTATATTTTACTGGAAAATATTTTGATGATCTTCTAACATGGATTCTCATGGACACATAATAACACACGGCAATAACAAATACACCTGCCCCCTGTCTTTTCTGGTTTTTAAAGCATTTCTAAACATGTATAGCTGAGCAATAGATGCACTGATCAGCCATAATATTAAAACCACGGACAGGTGACGTGAAAAACAATGATTATATTGTTAAAATAGCGCAGATCAAAGGGTGGGATAAATTAGGCACCAAATGAGCAGTTGGTTATAAGTGATGTGTGTCAAATGTAAGGATCTAAACAACAAAAGTGGCATCAGAAAAAAATCAGTGAGCATCAGAACTGGCCCAGTGAGCAATGGAGAAAGGTGGCCTTTAACTGCATTAGGTGTTTATCTAAAATATGCCTCATCATCAGTTTACAGGGGTACATCTGAATCAGACTATTAAACTAATAAAGTTCTTAAAATCTTGAATAAACCTTGTACAGGTCCAGTACATGTCTTCTTCTAATTGTAGCGTACTGCTTTCTGGCTTTTCCTGCTTTGTTTAAAAAAAATAATAACATGTTTGTGTCATATGTCATGCAGGACTACGAGTTTTTGTATGAGAGTGGCGTCTGCTGTATTTTTGGTCCCGGGACCAGAATCCCTCAAGCTGCATTGGAGGTCATCGATAACATAGAGAAGAGTCTGGAAAAGAATCGCCATGCTATGTAACTAGACCTGAACAATACTCTGTGCACTACTTATGATGGAGTATGATTTCATCCAARTTGTAGAAATCTGAGGGAATGTGGTTATTGAGCATTAATGTGTCACTGTTTCATATTCCATGTTCATATTTAGGTGTTTCAAAAACACCTAAACACATTCTTCTGAATAATTACTAAGAAGTGATCATGAAAGCTATCATTGCTTAATTTGTGCTATTTCTTGGTGTTTAATTTATGAATGTTACTGTTTTGATCACACATTACATTTGATTGTTTTACCAACTCTTTTTTTTCCTTGCTCAGAAGCATCATTTATGACTTTTGTAATGTCTACTAGATTAAGTGAGCACATTTGATGATACCCTTCATCACTATCAATGGTAAATGGCCATATATAAACAGGATATTACATATATTTATGGCCACTATACATGCAACAATTGTATGCATATGATTGTGGATGAGTGTATTAAATAATTCTTTATAATAATGTAATTTCATGGTATTAGTATTTTTTTTAGGTCTCATAACTTTTTTTTATTTATTTTTGCCTAATGTTTTTATTACTACTGATCATAATCACCAACAATATGAATGAAAAGTAGAATCTTACAAATATTTTAAAAATTTTGCCAATTCCTTTATGTCCCTTTTGTAATGACAGCATGCATTTTAGCTGAAACAGACACCAGAAGATCTTATGGCCATCCATATTACGTATCATGGCTAATTCCCACCCATGAAGACCCTCTCCCCATCTCTTGACACCAGATGTTTCAGAAGTACACAAACTCAATACTCAAGTAAAAATACAAGTACTTGCCTAAAAATGTACTCCACTACAGGTAGAAGTACCACCTGAGTCAATGCTCTTAAATGTACCAAGTTCAAAAGTACACGTAGATCACAAAGAACGATCCCAGGAAGACAGAGTGACAGGTCTATTGACTCTGCATCATGTACACATATTAAAACAATCATTGTCTGAGGAAGGTTTTGACAGAGTTTGGGCATAAGTGGATAGGAGTCCAAGCATCTCACTGTAACAAGCACTGTTGATTGTTGCACATTTTGCCTCATAATGTTCCAATAATGGGTCTTGAGAATAAGAGTTTTCTCAAAAGTGCTGAGAAGGCCATGTGCGCAACATACATTTTAACATGGTAGAGTGTGGATAATATTTGAACATAGCAAATTCACCAACTGGCATTTTTTTGGGAAGTGGGAAGAAATCAGCGAACCCAGGGAAAACCCATATAAACCACAGGACCAAATTTAGCCCTTGGACTATGAGTTTGGAACTAACCAATAATGTCAAAGTAAAATGACCAGTGACACTATATAAGCTTATAGGCTGCCTTAAAGAACATGGCTTTTACCTCTAATCTCTCTTTCAGTCAATAAAATTAACACCCTTCATTTGGATTTATTGCTGTATTGATCAATCTGTGACTAAATTAAACATCTGTAGAATGACTGTGGACATAGGCCCTAAGTAGTAATTATTCTGCTAAGCATGTTTGTGGTAGAAGTGACCCCATAAGGACCCATGGGTAATATGGCTGTTGGTCACGCCGAAATGCAGGTTATCAATTTACTTTCACCTTTCGTCCACGCAGATATGAAATCTCAGTTTTGAAGATGAACTGATTATGTGCACAATTTTGGGCAGCCTGTTGGTCGGATATTAAGATCAGAAAATTACAATGACTAGTTCATGAACTGCACCTACTGCATATTTAGTTACACCATAAGCATTAATATAAGTAATATCATCTTTACAACAGATGGATGCAGATGGAGAGGTACAGAGAAGGTAATAGTGAGTTGCATTGTGTCTTTGTAGGATTTAGAGGAAGTGTATGACAGAGGGCCTAAAGGGGAGCTTTTGGTATTGTGGAAGTCAGGTGTGGCAGAGAAGTACTGTATGTTAGAGTGGTGCAGAACATGGATGAGATCTGCAAGACATTGGTGTGATGTGCTGTAGGTGTGAGTTCAAGGTAGATGTGAGTTCAAGGTAGATGTAGGTCTGCATCAAGGATCGGCCTCTGAGCCCCTTCTTGTTTGGTCTGGTGATGGACAGGATGACAGATGAGGTTACAGGAGTCTCCATAGACAATCATGTTTGCAGAGCAAACTTTGTGCTTTGTAGTGAGACAAGGGAACAAGTGGAGGAAAATCTAGAGAGGTGGATGTATGCCCTGCTAAGCAGAGGAATGAATGTTAGCTGTAGCAAGACAGAATGCATGTGAATGAGAAGGACCCAAGTGGAGCAGTGAGGCTACAGAGGTAAAGAGGTAAAGAAGGTGCAGTACTTAGGGTCAACGGTCCAGAGCAGCAGAGAGTGTGGAAAGGAGGTGAAGAGGCGTGTACAGGCAGGTTGGACTTGGTGGAGAAAAGTGCCAGCTGTGTTATGTGTTCTGTGTTATATCTAAGTGAGAATGAAAGGAAAGGTTTACAGGACAGTGGTGAGACCAGCGATGGTCTACGACTTAGAGACAGTGGCACTGAAGAAAAGACAGGAGGCAGAGTTGGAGGTAGCAGAGATGATGTTGTGGTTCTCTTTGGGAGTGAAAAGGATGGATAGGATCAAGAAGACTTCATCAGATGGACAACTATTAGATGACTGTTAGATGTTTTGGAGATAAAAGTTGGAGATAAAAGTTTTGGAGAGAGGCCAGAGGACTTTTTTTTAAAGAGAGAGCACAGAACAAAGAAAGTCGTATGTATTATGATCTACAGTGGAACGTTGGATGCGTGTGACTTGGTCTGCAAGCGTTTTGCAAGATGACCAAATGTAAAAATATATTTTAACTTGTTAAACGAGCCAGGTCTTGATATACATAGTATGTATGCGCTTTGTCTGCAGAGCGTCACGTGATCACAACTGAGCCAATGGTACCTCTTTCTCCTGCGTCGAGGGATTGTGGGTAATCGTCTCCCATGCTCAGTCTCAGTGTGCGTGCATCATTTGTATAGTCAACATCTATGTGTGCATGTACTGTTTACTATAACATTGTGACTACATGTGTAAAGCTTTTTTATTTTATTTTGTGTGCAAGGTAGCGACTTTACTAACTGTATGGCGACAACGGCCTCCGTGAAGAGGCTGTAGCAGTGCGGGAGATGAATCTGTTTAGAGGAGTGATTCCGGTAGTGTGTGTGTGTAAAAGTCTACATGGGAGCCTATCTTACACGGTAGCCCCCTGCTTCTGCTCTCGTCTAATACCAGTCATGAGTCTTTTCAAAGGTAAAGTGCAGGTTAATTTGTTTTATTTTTACTTCATATTTTGTAATAATTATTTTAATATGAATTTTTTTGGGTTGTGGAACGAATCATCAAGTTGTCATTATTTCTTATGGGGGAAATTCACTTTGATAAACCAGTGCTTTGATATACAGTACAAGCATGCTTCTTATGCTCACAATCCAAGGTTTAACTTTATACACTATGTAAAAAAATGGAAAATGCATTTTCTATTTGCACAGACTGCTCACATATAAGTGTTTGCTCTCTCAGTGTAAATGAAGTATTTACACAGAATGGAGGAAGAGTGTTCCACTTTCTGTTCCAATCACATTTTTTGCCATTCAAAGGAGAGAGACGATTTATTCATCATTACTGATAAAACAATTTGCATGGCTGCCACGTAAACCTGAATGGACTTTGTACATTTGAGGTAAAGCAACAACTGGCACATTAATTGTGATTTCTATGAACAAATCTTGGTATTTTGCTGAATGGTTGTAACATGTTGATAATTATAATAATATGAGTCCTATGTAATTTACAAGTATGCTCTGTACTCATAATTGTTCAATTATATAATTATAATTAAAAGTATGTATAAATAACTAAATCACTTATCACACTTTAAATAAAGACATCTACTTATTTTCCACTATCTCTCTAGCACACCTGGAATTTATGCTTGTTTTTTTAACTGGTCCATTACAATTCCTACCATCACATCACACTGTTTGATCATATCAAACAGCAAAGTAAATGATTGGTTGGAAATCCATTTAATATGACAGACAAGGCAATTGGTGGAGCTTCAGTGGAAGTGCCAGCTGTGATAAGGTAAGCTTTTACTTTCATTAAAGGACTTGCTGAAGATGTGATTGGATCCATTTATACTGTACACAGCAAAATCCTTAGTCTTGAATAAACACCCAGGGTGTTGATTTAACACTTTCAGACTACATTCGTGACCATTAGGTCAGATATAAACACTTGGGGTGTTAAATCAGCACTGGGAATTTGGCAGTGTATGATTATTTGTCAACACTGCCAACTTAAGGGTGTTGTTGGTCACAATAAATAGCTGGGTAAGCAAAAAGACCAATAAAACCCTGCAGTACATAAAAAGAAATCCCAGATTTATTGATATCCTTAGGTATGAATTTTGCATCAACTTCTGACTCTTTGGTCTTGAAATGTGTTCTCCGTATAGAGGTCTTCTTTGGTTGTAGTTCCTTTACATACCATGTATATTGCATTCTCTGTAAGATTATTTGACTGAGACCCACGGGATACCTGGGATCTAGTGCATACCTGGAGAAAGCGCTTTGCCTCCTGTTTAAAAGACTTGCTGTAGACGTAATAGATTAGTGGGTTGTAGACAGTGGAAGACTTGGCAAAGAGGCAGGGCAGCATACTGACATAGGGGGTGATGGAGGACGTAGAGTACATTGACCATAAACTCACTATGCCATAGGGAGTCCAACAGCCAATGAATCCAGCGCTGATCAGAACAGCAATCTATAAGAAATATGTTAAAGAGTTGTTGTTGTTGTTTTTTTAAACTTGCATTTGGTTTCACATGCCAAGTGTAATTAATACCGCAGATATCCTACAATATTAAACACTAATGAAAGGTGATGTATATGATCTATGTGTATCTTAGATGATGTACAATGTGCCATATACGACAAATATGACCATTGACTATTGGCTTATTACCAAGAATCAGTTATATACGGTTTATTAAGAATTTATTACAATCATGATGAAATTCATATTTCAGGGATGTACCAGTCCAGCTAATATACACTTACTAGATACTTTATTAGGAACACCTTTAAACCTAATCATTCATGCAACTCTAATTTACATTTCAGCATTTGGCAGACGCCCTTATCCAGAGCGACTTCTGGATATCTAAGCAGTGTTAAAGGGCCTTGCTCAAGAGCTCAATGGGGTTTGAACCCGGGACCTTCCGGACCGGTGTCCAACGCCTAAACCTCTGACGCATTCTCTAATCAGCCAATCACGTGACAGCAGTGCAGTGCATCAAATCATGCCAACAGCCTCAGGTAAAGTACACATCAGCCTTCAGAATGGTGGGGAAATGTATATTTTTTGGTTCATTGTTAGATTGTTGGTTCCAGATGGGCTAGGGGAAAATGCATTTTTTATTACTGCTAATTTCCTAGTGTTATCCCGCACAAGTCTTTTCAGTTTATTCGCATCATATATGCGAATATGATCAAATAAATAATCATCCAATCAACTGCAGACTGGTGCAAGCTCACAGAAAGGCTACAGTAACTCAAATAAGCACTCTGTACAACAGTGATCAGCAACAGTGTCACAGAATGCACATCAGATAAAACCAGGTTACAGCACTTTGGGTTCCAGTTCAGCTTTCAATAACAAAGCTGAGGCTTCAGTGCACACAGGTTTATCAAATCAGTGATGGAAGGAAGTGATGGGCAGATTTTCACTAGATTAAATGCAGTAAATATAAATTAGAGGTCTGATTTTTATATTACAGTACATAACTCACCAACATGAGACGACGCTGGATTTTTACTTTGCGCCGGATGATGTTGGCATTTTCTAAAGTCTTGTAGGATAAATGGAGTCGAAGGATGATGCCAGAGTAGCAGCAGATGATTATGATGGCTGGTATGGCCAGGTTCATGGCAAACAAGCTGATGACAAAGAAAGGGCTGCGCTCCTTCATTTCTGCCCACGCCAGTGTGCAGGAAAGACCAAAAGGTTCAGGGCCATATGTACCCACACCAAGCAAAGGAAAAACAGCCCATAAGAGAGCATAGAGCCATGTACCTGCCAGCAAGACCTGCACCGTCCTTTTACTAATTTTCTCTGCTAAACACACAGACACAGACAAATATGCACACAGTGAAGGATTATGGAATGAAGAGTCAAAAGCAAAAAAAATGAAAAAAATCACTTTGCTTGTTAATTACAGTAATTCATCACATTCTTAGTCTAGTTAAGGTTTTGTCAATTAACCCGACTGTCAATGTATGCATGTAAATATATAGCAATTGTCACTAAATATAAAACTCATATGAGCACCTACGGAACTGTACTGTACATATTTAACATTTTCTTATAACCGGCTGAAGAATTTTTTTTTAAATCACTACATGCTTCATAATATAAAAAGTCACGAAACAAACACGGGACATGAAACAAACAAGCAAACACCAGAAATTTTCTAGATTTGCATGCTAAATTAGATTTTGTTTGTTTGTTTAGTCATTTTTATTTCCTATTTCTTTGGCATTGTATCTTTGGGAATTGGTGTTAAATGACCACATTAAAAAAAAAACCCATTAAGAAGAACAATACAGTACTAGATTTCATCCCCAGCATCTGTGTTCATGTTCTCTTTATTTGTATTAGTTTAAATAGGGAGACAGATAATCAAGGAATTTAAATTCTTGTCATATTTGCAAGCAGCTAACACCACTTAAAAGCCTCCACCAACTATCTAGGTAGCAAATAGAAAATTAGGCTTTGGAAACGAACGTACTGTAAGCTGATATTTGGAACTCTAGGAGAATTATTATGCTCGTTTCACAGTAAATTATATGAATATGTTATTGACACATCATAAAAATTTGAGGAAGTTCTGATTTGCACAACTTGAAAGATGGAGTTCTGCAGTACTCACTTTGAGACTGTAGTGCCTGGGATCCGGAGAAGCGCACTACAGCCATGACTGTCAAGGTGGCTATGCTGGCTACACCAAAGAAGAACCCCATCCAGCCATAGTACATACACGTGGCTTCACCTCCTAACCATGAATGATTCCATGATGATGCTACAGCAAGAGGATACATTGAGACTGCTGCACCAAGATCTGTCACTGCCAGGTTCACGCTGAGGAGCTCAGGGGGCTTCATGTGAGAAGATCTCTTGTATGCCAATAAAAGGACCAGGAGATTCCCCCAAATGGACAAAAGAGCTAAATATGACACAAAAGAGAAAAAAAGCACATTTTATTTTAGTGCCCTTGTAATCAAGTACAGTATATGTGGATCAATATGTGGACTCCCAAATTCACCATCCTTCTCTATTGTTCTGTTATCATCCCTTTGTGTTTATGGTTATACGTCTTTTCATGCCAAGTTATTCAGTTTGAAAGGGTCGGCCAGGCAAGGCTTACAGTATTTCTATACACTAAACTGGATCTGGTTTGTTTGACATGAAGTCTATTCCTGGAGTGTACAGAAATTAAGCTGCACAAATATTTGTATTTTTATTTCAAATAGTTGTGAGTCGCATTTAAACTGATTAAAAAAAAAAAAGATTTTAAAGATTTTAAAGAGTAGAAATAAGCATGCTAGCAGTAAGTTAGCTGTAGAGTAGAGCCACTTAAAATGTGAATGCCATAAGTTCTATTTTTTAAACAAATTTCTAAGTGTTATGGCACATTATAAAACAGATCAAGCAAACTGACTGAAGAAAATGCACACACACACACACACACACACACACACAAACACACACACACATATATACACAGTGGAGCTGTTTGCTTTTTTGCAAAAAGAATGGTATAAAGTTACCCAACAGCAATGTGAAAAACTGGTGGAGAGCATGACAAAACGCATGAAACGTCTAATTGCAAATTGGGGTTATTCCACCAAATAAATCTGTCATAACTGAGCCAGTTAGCTAATTAGATCTCTTAGTTAGCTAGCTGGTTYCGGTAAAGTGCGTTGTTAATATATGTTGTTGCATGTATGTAGCACTTCGGTCCTGGAGGAACGATGTTTCGTTTCACTGTGTACTGAACTGTATATGGTTGAAATGACAATAAAAGCCTACTTGACTTTACTAGCTCAAAGCCTACTTAACAAATACTCATTTCTTAATGTTATTTAGGCAAAGCATTAACACAATTTGTTTACAAATGATTTGCATTTTGTTTTATTTCATTTAATAAAGCTCTGCAAATACTACATGATCTTGGGTTATTTTGATGTGTTGTGATGTTGTCATTTCCAATTTAGGAGAAATATTGTCCGCCATTCACAACAAAACTGTTCATCTCACCTGTTTTTTCGAGAGCTGTTCTGACAAAACATACACACACTATATGTACACATATTTCACTCTGTTTCACAGACTCTCTCAGCAGCAACTCTTATTCAATTCTATTTTTAATTATTGCTTACTGATACAATTTTGAAGCCAAAGGTGCTTTTCTGTTTGTTGATATTGTATAAATATTATATATTTATTATCTCATTTGAAATCTGGAAGGTGACCACAGTCCCAAAGTCTCTTTTTAGAGAATTTGCTTCATTCCAACTGTAGAGGGCTGTGTAGTATTAACTATTAGATCCTCCACCAGCATGGCTTTAGGCCTAGCAGAGAGATTGGGAGCTGATGAGCAACTGTGGTTATGTTAGTGTTAGTGAGAGATATGACTAACCAATCTCATCTCAGGACATTACAACAGTATCATTTTTCGATAATAGCTTTAGTGATTAACTCATAAATGAYTAACATTAGGGTTAATGCTAGCTTTTTGTCCTTTGCTATCAAGAAATTATTTTATGTGTCAGATTTGTTGGAATTTTAGTTAACAATGTCAATTGTACATCCTTAAAAATAAATGAATTAATAAATGAATTAATAAATCCCTGTGATATCTTCAGCATTCCACATCACATCACAACCATGCTAATATTCAGCACAACAACATGACCTTGAGTGCAATATTGATTAACTACTGTATAACACATTCATTTAAAATTAGTCCAAACACATACTGTATGTTATACATGATATATATTGTGTCTTATTATGTGATGTCACTGCTTACTGTAGTTCTGATCTGGCTGAAGAGTTGTGTTAATTAAGTGCAGCAGGTTTAGTTCATGGATGGAACAAATACTGTATTTGGCATGACTTTTACTTTCTAAAGGTAATCACGCCAACATAACAGAATGATAAAGCAATGTTTCCAACAGCTTGTGAAATCTATGCTATTAGGAACTGGGGTTGGGTTGAGGGGAGTGTAGTATTAGTATAGTATTCCTAATAGTGTTCAGTGAGTGTACAGTGTAGATGAGTCATTAACAAATGACTTGACTTCTTGTACCAGCTTTTTTATTTAACATTGACAGCCAGTTCACATTTTGTTTTCAAGACAATGACAGTAATTTAATCAAAACACATTCAAGAAAACTTTTCAATATTTAAGCGTTTTGTAAGTATGCTCTTTTATCCCAAAAGGAAAAACAATTAGTTAATCTATCTATCTATCTACAGTATACCATATTTTATAGTTCTTCCTATCCAAAAACATGTGATGTCACTACTTCCTGTTGTTCTGATCTGGCTGAAGAGTTGTGTTAATTAAATGCAGCTGGTTTAGATCATGGATGGAACAAATATGTGGCATGACTTTTACTTTCTAAAGCTGGAGTGTCCACCTCCCACAAAAGTGACTAAAACTCCTGTGGCACATAATGCTCAGGAAGCAATCAAGCAGGCATGGATTGAGAGAGGCGACCCCAGAGTGCTGCAGACGTCATTCTGACTCTATGCCCAGGTGGATCAAGCAGCTTTTGAAGGATAAAGTTCTTAATATTAATTTTTTTTTTGTATAGACATTCCATTGCATAAAAGAACAAATTATTATTCTTATTATTATTGTCTTTTTTAACCAGAAAAAAAAACATTACTGACATTGAATTTTACTTTTGCTATAATATTTTTGGWCMACTGCTATTATAACAGGGTATTCACAATAATAAACAAACAAAYAAATAAACCATTATTGTACAATTCATTCACATACAAATAATAATAATGCAAACAATAAAATAAAATATCCAGTAATAAAGACAATAAAAATTAATATGCTTATAATGATATCACTATAATTAGATAATAGTTTTACCTATTATGAGCAGAAAGGCTCCGACTCCATAATCCACCGCGGGAGAAAGTTTGGATGAATAAATATCCATAAGGAAACTGGAGCTGCGTTTTCCTAAAGCGTGGAGAAGGACTGCGGCGCCTCGAGAGAGAGAGAGAGAGAGAGAGATCAGTGTGATTGTCAGTAGTGTCAGTGTACGGGTCGACTCTGAGTCGGATCTTACAGGTGGAGAAGGATGGCAGCCGACTCGCATTTATAATATACTCTGTCTCTGTCTTCATCTGCGGAGAATCCACCAGCTTTGAGTTCATTATTCCCGAATGCCTTTAGGAGTTTTATCACACTGGATTAGATTTAGCGCCAGTTTTGTGCGCGTGAGCGCGTGCAGTTGTTTGTGTGTGTGCGCGCGCGCCAAACTAGTGTTTGTTGCAATGGTGTGTCTAGAATACAAGGGTGAACAAAATAATTCAAATAAATCATGTTCTTGTATTATGGGTAAACACAGTAGCACATAAAATGTTACTGCAAGAGCAGTAACACCTTAAACACCTGCATTTCAGAATGCACATGATACGCCTTGATATTTTTATTTTTTTTACACTTATTTAAATCTATTTGAAACATCTTTATTGCAACATTATTTTATTGCATTATTATAACGACAGCTATATATATCATTTTTAAAAACAGGTTTTGATTAAGATGCAGCATGGTAGCGTAGAGGTTAGCATTGTCTCCTTGCACCTCCAGGGTCCGGGTTCGATTCCTGTCTCAAGGTCTGTGTGCATGTAGTTTGCATGTTCTCCATATGCTTTGAAGATTTCCTCTGGTTGCTCTAATTTCCTCCCACAATTCAACAACATGTAGATTAAGCTAATTGGCGATCCCAAGTTGCCGCAGTATGTGGGTGTGCCCTGATAGATTGGCATCCTGTCCAGGCTGTAACCTGCCTTGTGCACCAAGGCTGGTGGGATAGATGATTGTTGGTGCCAGATAGAGTGGTAGGAGTTTTGCCAACTTAATCTGTGATTTTCAAACACACCCGTATCTAGAGTTTATAAAGGAGAAAAAAAAAGTAATAAAGGAGGGAAAAAAGCATCCAGCTGTCCAGGCTGGTGAATGTGGTGAACTGGTGTGGAAAATGGTTTCTTGGAACACTTTGGGACCAGTAATACCAATCGTTGCTTGAATCCCACGGTGTCTCTGGGCCACCAGATTTCAATCCAGTAAAACAGGAGGTTGTAGAACAGAAGTTTTGAGACATGAAAGTGCATCGGAAAATCTGCAGGAATTTCAATAGGTACAGTAATCACGCCAGCATGACAGAATGATAAAGCAATGTTTCCATCAGCTTGTGAAATCTATGCTATTAAGTATTAAGGGGTTGGTTTGAGGGAAATGTAGTATTAGTATAGTATTCCTAATAGTGTTCAGTGAGTGTACAGTGTGGATGAGTCATTAACAAATGACTTTCCTCCTTGTGCCAGCTTTTTTATTTAACATTGACAGCCAGTTCACATTTTGTTTTCAAGACAATGACAGTAATTTAATCAAAACACATTCAAGAAAACCTTTCAATATTTAAGCGTTTTGTAAGTATGAACAATGAGAATGTGTAACTGAAGCTGCACAGCAGTATTAGGGGARACTAATTGGGGGCCTGGTAGTAACACAAGCTCACTGTAAGACTCCCCAGCACTCACCAGCATCTGCAAGGTAAAMATTCTCGTTGCAACTCAAGTTTTGAAATAATTTTTTTTTAATATACTGTAACTTTGTCAATTTAATTATATTCTCCACATGTAACTACTTGGCTCAATTTTTATGTATGTATGTATGTTCAGATACAGATTCTTAGTAAACTCAGGCAAAGCAAACATAATGCATAACGAATGCAGTGACTCTTACTGTATGCACACTGTCAGTGCCTTGATAATTTAACAATTTATTTTCAAACATTATTACAATTTTTAATAATTAATTAGGTTTAATTGTATTAACAAGCAAAACAGTATTGGTGCTGATTTTATTTTATTTWATTTTAATGTTATACAGTAAATATAATACAGAAAATGCGTGTGCCAAAGAAGCTACTTCTGAAGTTTATGCAAGATGGAAGTGGCCAATCGTGCTTCCCTAAAAATTTCAAGTTGCTAACTTCAGCCATTTTGGAGAGATGATTTTATATGTTTCCAAGTTTAGAAGTAGACTCAAGACGCATCTCTTTAATCTGGCATACACCTAATTCATCCCATTACCTCATACCCCAGTACATCTATCCTGAATGGCAACTACGCTAATTCTTTCCACCTGCTCTTTATTTTTCTGCCCACCCCAAGGCATCTGGAGATTTTGCCAGCTTCAGTAGAGTACACAGAGGCCAAGCATGCGAGGACCCTGAGGCATCTAGAGAAGGACCGGCTCCAGCTGGATTCTGCTTCATGGTAGTTTGGAGCTACACATGCTGCCCCTGAGCTCCCAGTGATCCAGACCCCATCTGCCCTCTGCACCTGCTGACTCACCCCTCTGCTAAACTGGACTTCATGTTAATTTAAATAACTTCTGTTCGAACTTTAAACTGCATAACACATAATGTTATATAATTTCTGTTATCCGTTATCACCCAAATGAGGATAAGTTCTCTATTGAGTCCGGTTCCTCTCAAGGTTTCTTCCTAGTGCCATCTCAGGGAGTTTTTCCTTGCCACTGTCGCCGTCACCCTTGGCTGGCTCATCAGGGACAATCTCATTATCTAGACAGATTTTTCTCACATATACACACTTCCATGAATTTTCTTTTCATTTTTGTGAAGTTGCTTTGAGACAATGACCATTGTTAAAAGTGCTATAGAAATAAAATTGAATTTAGCATTTTTCAGCATTACAATGTGTTACACTAAATACTATTTAAAAATGCAAATTATTCATATTTCTTTGAGTATTAATAATAAAATTGGTGTAATCTTCTAGAAGCATATGACCTGTAAAATTGTTGCTTAAATTAAAGCATTCTGTGCAAAATTAAGGATGACCTCAGAATCTAGAGCTATTGGAGTAAATTAGGCTTCACCTTCTTAGAATTAAATGATATATTTTGGTTTGAAAAATAGATTTTTTAAAAATATGTTGGCTATTGCTTTGTGCACTGGTGTGCAGTCCGCAGTTATGTTAGAACAGGAAGGGGCCATCCCTAAACTATTCCTACAAAGTTGGGAGAATGAAATTGTCCAAAATGTCTTGATATTTTAAAGCATTTAAAGTTCCTTCCAATGGACGTAAGGGGCAAAGCCCAATTCCTGAAAAGTAATCCCACACCAGTTTCAACATGACTGTGCATCAGTGCACAAAGCAAGGTTCACAGAGACATGGAGCATGAGCATGTTTGATGTGGAATTACAGTACTTGACTGACATGCATTGCTCTAATTTCGCACTGGAGTACGACAAGCTGTAAGTTAGTCAGCTGTATTGGTGGTCCAGAATAAGGACGAAAGCCAGATACCTGGTTTTAGCTGTTTTAGGAGCTTTTGCTAATGCTGCTGTGAAACCCCTGCAATTCCAGTGCAGGCAAGCAAGTTGCATGACTTCCAATCTGCCCATTCTCCAGTGTCCTCACACAATACAATGACATGAAGATTAGGCTAATTGGKGTACATTACCCATAGTGCGTGAATGAGAATGAATATATCACCCCATATTTCAGTACCATGTAAAATCAACTTTAGCAACAATAATGTCAYCTTTTTTAATATTTAATGAAATACAATTTTTTTTTTTACTGTCTTATTCAGGTCAAGTAGGCTTTTATTGTTTTTTCAACCAAATACAGTTCAGTACACTGTGAAACAAAAGAATGTTACTTTAGGACCAAGGTTGTACATACAAAATAAATTAATAAAAGAAATTAACAAAATTAACTAGCTAAGACTACAAATTAATACCATAAGCATACAAAACTATCTAAGAACTATACAAAAGACAAAAAAATACAGCAAGAGACAACATAAAGTTAACATACAAATGTGAAAACAAGGTGCAGTCCAGTTCCTTTTTTACTGAGGAGTCGGTTGGAGGGGAAAAAGCTGTTACACATTATTATTAACTCCAATATAATAAATAATGGAATATTTACAGTTCTCTGGTTTATTCATAGATCAAAAGAGGTATATAGGTTCTTAAGCCTATACAGAGATTAAGCACAAAGTTAATAGGTGGCCCTATCGGCACTACTATACATCATGTTCTATACTAAYATTTACTGCATTACTGCATATATTGGCACAAAGCAAATATTTGCACTGTTTCAGATACTATTTGCACTTCTGGTAGATATTAAACATTTCATTGCTGAGAACATGGAACATGCAACTATCTATCTATCTATCTATCTATCTATCTATCTATCTATCTATCTATCTATCTATCTATCTATCTATCTATCTATCTATCTATCTATCTATCTATCTATCTATCTATCTATCTATCTATCTATCTATCTATCTATCTATCTATGTCAGGGATAACCCCTAGAGGGCGCCAAAGCGCCCTGTGTTTTTTGTTTGTAGTTCCTTTTGTTTAAAACTTCATTTCCCATGTGGCAACTCGGTCAGGTGACCAGGGGCGCTCACCTGAACCGAGTTGGTTATTAGTTTTATTATAAATAGTTTGGTTTCCTTGAGTTTCTTGTCTTGCGTCTGTTGATTTAACCCTGTAAATATCTACCCAGTTTAGTTCGTGTCTTTCAGTGTTTTTATACGTGTTTTAGTTTCAGTTTCCCTTAAAGTATTCTGTTTATTTGATTTCCCTGAATTTTGGTTCAATAAACATCGTTTCCTTTACCATCTGGATTCTCTGCAATTATGCCTCGCACCACAATTCRTGACAATCTATCATCACGGCATACTTGTTCTGTCTTTTAAGCAACTTTGCAAGCAACTTTTGTCTACTGAAAGACATAGTGTAAAATATTTCAAATATATTCTGAAATCTTTAGGGGTATATTGCAAAGATACTAACAACAATTAGTAGCCTAATAACATTGAAAGTTTACCAACTGTTGCAACTGAATTTCGAAAAATTTCTAAATTGCAAATTGCATTCTATCTAAATACTCACACTCACTCATTGTCCATACTTCTTTATCATGTATACAGCCTCATTCTCTATACCACTTATTGTGTACAGGGTGGTGAGAGGCCTGCAGCCTATCCCAAGAGACTTCCCAGGTTACATCCTGGACGGGGTGTTTGCGTTTACCGTCCACGCAACACGGTCTAACTGCTAAGGCTACTGTGTTCGTCCCTCGGTTGCTCGTGGCAGAATGACGGAGTCCAAAGCAGTACGAAGGACTGGCTTCGCGCATCAAGGACAAGCTCGTCGGACGAGAGCTTTCGGCTACACTGGAGGGTTTGGTCCAGCTCGCCCTCTGGATTGACTAGCGCCTGCTCGCTCGTCCAAAGCCAGCCCCTCGAACCCTGCCGCCCATCATGCCCCTTTTTTCACCATCCATGCCCCAATCACCAGCTTTCACCACCACCACTAGGGCGTCTGCCGGGTCTCCACCTCCCGCCATGGTTGACACGGGAGCCCGGGAACCCATGCAACTAGGACGCACCTCCTTGAACCCTGAAGAGCGAGAACGACATTTCAGGGAGGGACTCTGCGCCTATTGTGGGTCAGCAGCACACCATAGAGCTATATGCCCTTCACGCCCGGGAAACGATCAGGCCCGGTGAGTCAGGGGGGCAGCTCACCGGGTCACCTCCATCTCGCCGCCACCACACCCAGCATCTCGTGTCTCATGGTTCAGGTACACCTCCAATTTGGCCACAGACGAGTCAAAAGTTTCGCGTTCATCGACTCCGGGGCCGTCGGGAACTTTATTGACTCCTCCTATACCAAGAGATTGGGGGTGGAGACTGAGGCGTTATTTCAGCCGGTTTGAGTGACGTCCATCGACGGTCGGCCCCTTCCCTCAACCCTATCACCACCCAGACTCGGCCCATCACCCTCACCATTGACCAACACCACGAGGAGAACCGCTTCCACCTCACCTTCATTTCCTCGTCACCCGTCATCCTAGGATACCCCCGGTTACTCCAGCATGACCCTCTCATCTCCTGGTCTCAAAACCGGATCCTACAATGGGGCCCAACCTGCCTCAAACTCTGCCTACAGGGACGTGCTCTAGGGAGTCCGAGGCCCCCCGATGTCGACACCAACGTCATCCCTTCAGCATATTGTGACCTGGCTGAGGTCTTTTGTAAAAGACATGCTAACTACCTTCCTCCGCATCGCCCCTGTAACCTGCCAATTGAGATCCAGCCAGGCTCCACTCCACCCTGCGGCCGTCTATACTCTCTCTCTTCCACCGAGATGTGGGCGATGGAGGAGTATGTGTCCTCCGCTCTCCATCATGGTACCATCCGACCCTCTTCCTCACCCGCTGCCGCGGGGTTTTTCTTTGTAAAGAAGAGTTCGGGTTAAACAACATCACCCTAAAAAAACGACACCCGCTGCCGCTTACCAACTCAGCCCTGGACGCCCTCTCTGGTKCCACCATTTTCTCAAAGTTGGACCTCCGGAGCGCCTACAACTTGGTGCGTATCAGAGAGGGCGATGAGTGGAAGACGGCCTTCATCACCCCTACTGGAACACTATTTATACGGTGTTCAAGTCTTTGCGTTTTATCAGTKTAGGTGGAATGAATTTGTGGATTATTATAACTTTGATGAAGATCAGACATATTCATAATTTATTCATAATTCTCTCATTAACTCATTCTCTATACTACTTACAGGGTCATGAGAGGTCTGCCTCCTATCCCAGCAGACTTGGGGCACTATGCAGGATACACACTGGAGCGAGTGGCAGTCCATCACAGGGACAAGCACACACACACACACACACACACACACACACACACACACACACACACACACACACACACACACACACACATTCACTTAAAACCACATGCAATTTGAAAACGAAGCAGTCTAAAACCCTAAAATGTATTTGTGCACATTTTTCTTTCTTTAACTGTATTTTGTGCTTTCTGAAAATGCTGCTTGACGTCAGCACAATGACTTTGTCTTTTCTTTTCTTAACTCATCGGAGCATCCATCATCCATCATCCAGGGTGATACAGGGTGAGTTTGTGTCTTCACATGCCTTACTTCAAAGCAGTAGATTCATGGCTGCTCAGATCCATAGGGGTCAGGCATAACATTTTCTATTCTTTTTACACTCTGACACACAGGAGAAAAGCAGATACAGGTATAGTTTGTGGACTTATCAGTAGTGGTTAAAACAATAATAGCTTTTGGCAGTGTAATTCTTTTTATTCTTGGGTATGTTGTTGACCTATTACATAATTTATTTTTCATGCATGAATTTGTAATCATTTTAATCAATTTATGATGCTCATGTTAGGGGTAGTATTAGCTCAAAGGGTTAAGGCTCAGGGTTATTGACCAAAAAGTTGGTGGTTCAAGCCCAAGCTCCACCAAGTTTCCCTTAACCCTGTCTGTATCACGGCTGACCCTAGCCATGCATTCCAGTATTGACAAACTGCTTTTATATTATTTGTGCTGGTATTCTGGTTCTCAACTTATTGTGTCATACTTTTATTCTAACCATTCTCACTTAATTCTGTTTGCATATTACATGTGCCTATTTCCCATTTATTCATTTCAGATTTGTATTTTGGATTGTTTACATGAACCTAAATAAACATTTATACTGTAGTTCACCAATCATGAATGCAGCAGGTCTTCCTTAATATAMAGTACAAGGTCTCTGTGTCATAAAACAAGACCATAAAATTGTGATAATCAGTGCTACCCTACACAAGCTCACTATCTATCTACTACATCTGTATAACACACCTGGCAGTCCTTAGTATTATGCTCCAATTCTCAAAGTACACCAGGGACCCAGTGAAGTGCAAGGACTTTCTGCTACAATGCACCCAGTATTTATTTAGTCAAGAGAGGACAGACCAACCAAGTGGTTCAGTTCTTTAACATGTTGATGGACAAAGCACTCACCTTCGTTAATGAAGAATGTCAACACTAACTAATTTTATTTGAATATGCATTATTTCTGTGATTCTTTGATTACGGGCCTGAATACATGACAATGGCATCAGAGAGATGAACAGTATCTGAGTATGCTCTCGAATTCGCACAAACACTTTGCATGGGTAGCAGATAAAGTAAACCAGCTTTCAAGGCTGTTTTTTATCTGGGACCAGACATTAATTACATAATCAGTTAAAATTTGATTTGTCATGTAAACAAACAATATACACATCATGAAGCAGATTATCAAGAACTCATGGCTTTTCCTTAAACAATATCACACAAGAAGGAGTGCTGTTATAATGGATATCAGCATGGATGTGATGTGGTTTACAACTAGTGGACTATCAGTTACAGTAGCAGCCAACAGTTATATTAATTAACAGGGGTAAAAGTAGTTTTAAATTCCTACTGATACTACTGTATATAGCCAAAAGATGAGGCTAATGGAAATGCTGGACAGGCCTGAGTAACAAGAATTACGTTTTGTTTCAGGGTTGAATCCAAATAGCAGAAAATGGTTAGCTAGTGTATTAGAGTAGTACCCTTGACTAGAAATTAAAGAGGATTCAGCCATTTTAGCTAAWGTTATTTGTAAACAGAACAACATGGACGGATCAGGGGAGCTTCATTTTCTTGACTTATGACTTAGACGCAATCACTGAGGAGACCAAGTGTAAAGATGGCATAAGGTTATCAAATGCTTTTTGAAATGGTTTTCTTGCTGAAATTCCTTCTGTAACTGGTTTTGAATGTAGGTTTTGGCAGTCATTTGCTATCCCCTCTTCCCAGTACAAAACTGTATACCCTCTCAGCACTAAACTATAGAAGAACTTGAAAAAGTACAGTATAGTACAGTACATCTATCCACATCAAAATGTTATTCTTTCTTTATTCCCATTGATCTGCATTTATGAATGCCCATAAAGTCTTTTTGCATCACTTCAGGCCACAAAGAGTATTGCATCATGCCTTTCTGACCCTATAGTAGCCTTAGATGGACACCAACATACTGTATAATCTTTTCTCACTGTGCCATTATTTATTTGACCAAAATGAAGTCAAAAAGAAGGCCCCTCTGATTCAATAGCTTGTAAAGCTACCTTTAGCAACACTAAATTGTTTTGTTTTAATTCGTCTTTACAACATTATTTCAGTTCATTGGGCTTTAAGTATGCACAGCTCTCTTAAAGTCCTTCCACAGCAATTGGGTTGAAGTCTGGACTTTGACTGACCTATTCCAAAACCTGGATGCTTTTATTTTTCAGCCATTCTGCTGGATTAGGCAAAAAATTCAGGCATTGAAACCATACAATTTAAGTGATACAGATGATAAACTAACCACATCAAATCAGAACTTAGAATACTTTACTCCCCTTGAAGCRAATAAACTAATTTCACTCATCGCTTCTTCAAAATCGTCAACCTGTGAATTAGATCTCATACTGACACATTTTCTCAAGCAGATAGTAGCAGCAATAACAGAACCCCTGTTGAAAATAATTCACTCAGCAGTGGGTATGTTCCAAAATCCATTAACTTAGCAGTAATTAAACCGCTAATTAAGAAACCTGACCTTGACCCCTGTCAGCTGTCCAATTACAGGCTGATATCAAACCTCCACTTTATCTCTAAGATTCTGGAAAAGGTAATAGCGCAGCAGCTATGCTCATATCTACATAGAAATAGCATAAACAAACAATATCACTCAGGATTTAGGCCTCGCCACAGCACAGACACAGCACTTGTTAATCAGGGTTGCATCACTATACTTGTGTTACTCGGCCTCAGTGCAGCTTTTGACACCATTGATCATAGTATTCTCCTTCACAGTTTAGAAAATGTAGTAGAAATTAAGGGAACGGTTCTCTCCTGACTCAGATCCTATTTGACTGATCGTTATCAGTTTGCAGATCAAAATGGTGACTATTCTGCATGTTCTCAAGTAGAGTTTGGTGTTCCACAGGGTTCAGTTTTAGGCCCACTGCTTTTTTCTTTTACATGCTTCCTCTGGACAACATAATTTGTAAGCATGGTATTAGTTTTCATTGTTATGCTAATAACACACAGTTAAGTCTCAGTAAAACCAGATGAGAAAAAACAGCTTACTAAAGTTGAGCAATGTGTGCAGGACATAAGAGATTGGATGTTAATTAACTTCCTTCCGCTTAATCCTGATAAGATAGAAGTTCTAGTCAAAGGATCACAAGCATCTAGAAGCAAGCTTTTCGATCACACTGTTACTTTAAATGGCCTTTCTGTTGATATGTGATTATAGATTCCAGCCTTTCATTTGAAGCACATGTTGTAACACGGGTCTCGCAAGGGGCAGAACCACGCATGAATACTCTTCAAAGTTCCGAACAGGTAGTGGCGGGGCCATTTATACATGCGGTTTTCAGGCAACGCGTCATGTGCACTCTCACCGCGACCGGCACTAGGACCCGGAAGTAATATGGTTGCGAGTGAGGAAGCATAAAAGGAAACAAGATGGCGCTTCACATCGCTCAGTCATTGAGTTCGCCCATGCCTTGTCCGACTATTCTGTGAGTACTCACCAATTTGGGTTGATTCTTTGATTGAGTGTTTGTTGCTAGAACGCGGATTTATTTGTGTAGATCCTTGCTCTTCGCGTAAGAGAGTTCTTAAACTAAACGTGTGTTTATCCTGCCTACTCGCGCTACTTCCGCGTTTGGGTTTACCATCCACACTACACAGGCTAACTGCTAAGGCCTCTGTGTTTATCCTCCGGTTGTCCGTGACAGAATGACTGAGTCTAAATCAGTAAACCCAGCAAAGTTTGCTCGCCTCTGTGATGTGGTTGACCAGCATGCCGAGCTGATCAATAAGCTCCGTGGGGAAGTTGAGTCTCTCCGAAAGGATCTCCAAGACGTGGCGGCTTTACGCAGCAAGGTGGCGGAGCTACGGCAGGAGAACACGACCCTCCACAGGTCGGCTGCTCAGTCGGCTGTTGCCGCTGCGATGGGAGTGCGGCACCGCCAAACCCCCCACCCTGATATTTTCATAGCTCTACCAGATAAATGGGATRRMACAAATGGGAAGTGCAGTGTTTTTCTAACCGCATTGGATCTCGTGTTTGAGTTTAATTCTACCAGATACTCCACAGACCGACTGCGCATTGCGCTTCTCGTCTCGTTCCTATCCTGGATTCAGACACGGCCTACTCATATGGAGAGTTCATATCTATACGTCAACTAAAATTAACATTTAAACGTCCTGCTGAGGTGGAGACCGACACCAAATTATATCATCTGCGGCAGGGAGGGTCGTCCATGAGTCGCTACAACGCGGATTTCCGTGCAGACCACCTGGGGAGAGGGCGTCCTCCGGACAGCCTACTACGAGGGACTAGCGTCACGGATAAAAGATGAACTCGCTGGACGAGAGCTTCCCGTAATGCTGGAGGGATTAATCCAGCTCGCCCTCCGCATCGACCAGCGCCTGCTCTCTTGTCCGAGGCCAGCCCCCCGGACCCTGCCGCCCACCCCAGCATTTTCATACTCCACGCCCCGACCACCAACTGGTATCCCTCACGCCCCGGTTCCTGAGATTCGTCCCTCCTTCACCACCCCCACCATGGCACCTTTCGGATCTCCACCTCCCGCCGTGGTTGACACTGGAGCCGGGGAACCCATGCAACTAGAACACTAGAACAGCTTCCTTGACTGCTGCAGAATGGGAACAGCACTTCAGAGAAGGACTCTGCGCCTACTGTGGGTCAGCGGCGCAACACAGAGCCATTTGCCCACTTCGTCCGGGAAACGCTCAGGCCCGGTGAGCAAACGGCGCAGTTCACCGCTTGTTCACGACACCCAGTAATTCCTCTCCACCTCTTGTTCACGACACCCAGTAATTCCTGTCTCACGGACCAAGTACACCTCCGGTTTGGCCAAAAACGGGTCAGAAGTACTGCGTTCATCAACTCTGGTGCCGCAGGTAACTTTATTGACTCTTCTTTTGCCAAAGAACTGGGGGTAAAACTTGAGGTGTTGTCCCAGCCTGTTCGTATCACATCTGGTCGGCCCCTTTCCTCCAGCCCCATCACCACTCAGACTCCGCCTCTCACCCTTGTCATCGAACAACATCATGAACGGATCTGGTTCCACCTCACCTCCATTTCATCTCCCCCCATCATCCACRGACACCCCTGGCTTCWCCAACATGACCCCCTCATCTYCTGGACGCAAAACCAAATCCTGCAGTAAGGGCCGACCTGCACCGAACTCTGCCTGTGGGCTCCGGCAGGGAAGGGTTCGACACCAACGCCATCCCCGTCGCAGATCCTTGCTCTTCGCGTAAGAGAGTTCTTAAACTAAACACGTGTTTATCCTGCCTACTCGCGTTACTTCCGCGTTTGGGTTTACCATCCATGCTACACATGCTAACTGCTGAGGCTTCTGTGTTTATCATCCGGTTGTCCGTGACACAACGCCGCAATCAGCCTGGATTTGCCGCACCTGGTGTCATGTCTATTTAAGGGTCCTGATACCTCTGCACTTCGTGCGATCATTTAGGTAGCACTGCTAAGGTATCAGGGCCAAAGACAAAGAAAGAAAAGACAAAGAAAGAGAAAAAACAAGATAAAGAAAATACAAGCGCACAGAAAGTTGAGAGACAGAGGCAAAGACCCAGCCTCTTCCTTCCTAAGATGACAGCCAAAGAGAGAGAGAGAAAGAGAGTAAAGCACACTGTCCTTTAAGTGCGCGCTCTCAGGTTAAGTATAAAATGTCCACAAAACACACAACCCCTCTCTCTCCAATAAATCCTTGGTAAGGGCATAAGCCCTGAGAGGATCTTCAGTTTTATTTTTTTATTTCAGAGCCCCGTCTGTTCTCGCATAGATGGCAGAGCTCTGTTTATTTTTGTGTTTTCAGTTTTGTTTTATTTCCTTTTAAGTTCCCTAATTAATAATCCCACGCCATCTCCAAATGGAAGGGTCTTCCCGTGCGTATCGTAAGCACTCTCACCACCTTCTATTTCATTGACTCCCTCAGAAGCCTGCATAGTGCTCCTATAAATAATATTACATCTCGTGGTGCTGCACCACATAACATTAAAGATTTTATTACTAGGATAGCATTCTTTCATCTCAGAAATATTGCCAAGATAAGGAATATATTGTCACTAAACTATGCAGAAAAACTAGTTCATGCTTTTATCACTTCTATGTTGGACTATTGTAACGCCTTACTGTCTGGTTGTTCAACTAGGTGCATAAACAAGCTTCAGTTAGTCCAGAATGCAGCAACAAGAGTCCTCACTAGTACCAGAAGATACGAGCACATCACCCGTATCTTATCCACACTGCATTGGCTCTCTGTGAAATTTCGCATCGATTTAAAAATACTACTTTTGACGTATAAAGCATTAAATGATCTCGAGTCGCAGCATCYGAGTGAAGTGCTAGTGTCTTACAATCCACCACGCCTACTTCGATCAAAGGATGCAGGCTCCTGGTCAGTACCATGTATTATGAAAACAACCCAAAATGATGGAATAGCCTTCCAAGTAATGTTTGGGACTCAGACACAGTCGCAGTGTTTAAGTCTAGGCTAAAAACCTATTTATTTAGCCTAGCAATTTTAGAAATAGGTTTGCCTTTGGTAAAGGGGCAGTTCTGGGGGACTCATGGACGTAGAGTATTATGAGTTTAGATGCTATCTTCCACACTCATTGATCACTCAGGTTTGTTAACGGTGAAGTGATTGGTCGCTTTACATCTCAGGGAGCCCTCATGTCTGTGTTTCCTTCTGGCTCTCCCTTATAGTTATGCTGTCATAGTTAGTCTTGCCAGAGTCCCTGCTTGCACTCTGCACTAAATATACATGGTGTCGTTTGTCTGGGGTCATATTTGCCTAATACTAAAACCTGCAACAATTAGATTTATTTTTAAGAATCACATAGATTTTAAAGAGGGGATACAAATTTATTCACATGAACTTTTGAACATTTAAGGGCAGAATGTATAGATATAGAGTTCTTTATTCTGTTTAATTTATAATTATTACCTCTGATATAAAACTCTCTCATATTTAACTAATATAACAGATAAAGGCAACAACATGGTTATGGAAGAAATATGTAAAACTCTGGAYCACAGGTAAAGAAGTCTCTTTGCAATACAATGCATGAGCCCTGATGCTAACAGAGGCTTTAAGGTAGGGACTCATCAAGCAATGGTCTACAGCATCGTGAGTTATTCCATTGTTGATTGGAAAGAGTACAGCAGTCATCTGTGTATCATCAAGGTATTCTATTTTTCAGGACGATAGAACGTTCAGGGTGGTAGAAAATGGCTGCACAAAGAATAAAAAAAACAGCGGCTTTGTATGGTATTACATTAATGTGGATATGGAGTGGTTTCTACTCATGGTTACTCATGATTTCTCATTGATACCTCATGCTTGTTTGGTGCTTCCTTCCAGAAATTTGCCACAGGAGTTCAGAATTCACTTGAGAATTTTGGCACAGAGGTGGACACTCCTGCTTCAGAACATAAATTCCTGCCACATATTTGTTCCATCCATTAACTAAACCAGCTGACTGTAATTAACTCTTTAGCCAGCTCAGAAATAATTAGTAGAATCATAGGAAATCATATGTTTTGTGCACAGGCAAAACTGTAATTATGTTATAATACTTTTGGTCACCAGTGTATACTAATATTGATAAATGTCTTTTGTAAATACTGATGTGTGTAATTATTTTTGGCCGACTATTCAGTTTCTGTCTAATGTAGCTGGGTCATAGAGTCGAGAGAGAGAAAGAGAGCGGTACTAAGAACTACTTTGTTAAATCCCTGTGTGTTTTTTACTCCTTTATATTCGTTATGTTACTTCCGAAAGTGCAGATTTGCAGGCAACCACACCCTCGGTTGCTAGGCGACATTATCAGAAAGGCAATCAGAGAAGATGCGCTGCACCTGAATAGACTCCTATAAGCCCCTTAGACACAAGTCTGCACCAGGTGTAAAAGGGTTTGTGAGAATAAAGAATAAAATGTGTTTTGAAATGAAAAGAGAAAAGAAGAAAAAGAATAAAGAATATAAAAGGAAATACATGTTGAATAGAGAACAGATTTACTTTTAATAAAGAATTATTTGTGTTGAGAGGATTTATTTCAAGAAAATATTTTTTTCTGCCAAAGAAAAGCTTTATTATATTATTWTTGTAAAGACAATATTTTTTTTGTTAAAAGAAAGCCTTATTCCTGGAACCGGAAAGAATCTTTCCTAAAATCTCACCACCTCGTTTCCCAAAAAGCACGCACAGCATTCCCGCATCGTGTGTCACCACCTTGCTATCTTCTGAGCCTGTCTTTTGCATCAAGGTGATACTCACTATAACACATTTCATAAGGTCATAATAACATGCATCTTATCATGTTCTTAGATTATCGAGAACATTAAGGGGGACTCTTGATGTTTCAACAAATCATTATAACCTGTCAGGGCTAGCTCCATATAGGCAGTTTTTAGTTTTATGAATACTAATCCTCATAAATAGGGTTACATGCAGATTGAGTATAGACCAGTGTCCTAGGTTGATCAAGTGTCCATTCTGTGACACCAGAAGGTATTTATGATGGAGGATGTGGTTGAGGACCCCAACCTCACACAACTGATAATTTGGTGTGTCATTGTTACCTAAAATGTAAATTGTGAGTTATTTTTTTTCTACTATAATTACATTTTTTATGCTTCCTAATTATTCCACTTACACCAATCAGCCATAACTTTAACACTATGAATATTAAAACCACCTAGGCTTTTAGGTTCCCCTTGTGTCGTCAGGGCAGCGCTGGCCCGTTGGGGAGTGGTTTCATGGGACCTCCGGGTTGGGGTGTGTGCTGTGCTGTCTGGTATCCCAATGTTAGTGGAAGATCCTTTGGATTCTGTGGGATGTGGTGTGGGGCCTCCATGATCTACTGATTGCGTACTAAGCCTCATACTGTATGCAGCAGGGTGTGATGCACTGGGCTTTCTGATACGTTTATGTCTAGGCCAGGGTTTAGTTTTTTTGCAGTTTGTGCTACATTGGTTTTTCTGTGCGATCGGCCCAGCTGGGTTCGCTTTGGGTGCTCATGATCTTGTCACCATGTGTACTGGTTTTTAATTGTTAATTGATGTCATCCAGTTCACATGACTGTAGTGTTAATATTAGGATTAATCAGTATATATTTTATGATAGGAGTTGTGCTTATTTCATTTCATTCAAATGGTATTAAACATCCATGTTAACCTTTGAGGGTCACCCAGCCAAGAGAATCAAAACTATATTAAAGGTCTATTGTAGATTCCAATTTTTTATTTTTTTTTGCTGAGTAAAAACATGCATGCTAATAACTAAATCCAGATACAAAGTGTGTGTGTTTACACAGAAGCAGGCAACCACATCCTCCTGTGAGTCTTGCTCCAAAACTGCATAGTCTCGGAATCATGAATCCTCTCCAAATTCTTTGAGCTTCTGTGGGTCAGTTGAACGTTTTGTTTTTGAGGAAGGGCAGAAATTATGTTAAAGCTGTGGGTTAGAGCCTTGTTAGTTTTTTCCTCCCGCATTTCAACAAAACTGAAATACTCATTTTCCTTCCTCTGGTAGTACACTGACTTGACGAGCTGTTTTAAAACAGCACGTTTGTCACTTAACTACAGTTCTTTAATAAACAGAAAATAGAGTACTTCTAAAGAGGATATGCCATAACTTGCATCAGAAATGAGAATTTCAATATGTTCTTAAACCATTTGAAATTGAGCTGGAACTGTCACGTTTCCAGGTTTGAGGCATAAACGCAGAGGTCCAGGCTTTTCAAAGAATGATGTTTTATTATAACAAAAGAGTCAGGGAAATCCAACAAAACAGAATACTTTAACTAAAACAAACCAAAACACGTATAAAGGCGACGGGAAACACGAACTAAACTCTACAGACATTTACTGGGTGAAATCAACAGATGCAAAACACGACACTAAACTAAAACAAGCTATTTATAACGAAACTAATAATCAACTCGGTTCAAGTGAGCGCCCACGTCACCTGACMGAGGTGCATAATGGGAACTGAAGTGAAACTAAACAAACTACACACACAAAGTCTCTGGGCGCTGCGCGCCCTCTAGGAGTTATCCCTGACAGGAACTGGTCTCCAGGATATTTGAAGTTAATGCTGTTTCTTCCATGCAATTAACTGTTTGCTGATTAGTCATATTATTATATTAGGGGAAAAGGCATAAAAAATGCAATTAAATGTATAAAATCAATTAAAGATTTTTAAAACCTAAAAACAGCTACCGCATAACTGTTTTTTTGTATCGTAATATATAAATATATTATTGACCTTCTCTGGACTTCCTACCCTATTGAAAAGAAGTACACTTTCCTGTATTACAAATATATATAATTAAATCTTCTATAATATGTTGCAAATACACTAACATTTACCATCTGTCACGCACTCGGCGCTTTCGCACCGCCTACGCCTCTCGACATTTTCTTTCCCACGTTGTCATGCTTCTCATCACGCGGCCATGTTTTTCCCACGCTGTCATCTCTCGTCACACACCACCTCACCGACCTGCCGGCACACCGGTTTCTCATCTGGCGCTGATTTCTTCTGGCTTAACCACGTCACCTGATCAGCACCGCTAAAGCTAGGGCGTTAGCTCTTACACTCCGAATTTCAGGAAACCATTCTAAGGAGATCTGCTTGTTAGTTATTGAGAGATCCCATACTGCTGTATTCTCCCCTGGCTAGTGCTTCATGGCCCACAGATCGACTGGACTAAGCACACCATCACGGGCTTGAGCCCTTTGTGTTCCAGGTCTTGTCTTCTCTCTGTGCTCCCTCTACCACCCACTCCAGTCAAGCCTGACAATCCTCCTAATATCTCCAAAGTTCCTGCTGAATACCATGATCTTAAGATGGTTTTCAACAAGACTCGAGCCACGTCGCTTCCTCCTCATCAGCCTTATGATTGTCCCCTTGACCTCCTTCCTGGTACCTCTACTCCAAAGGGTCGTGTCTACTCTCTCACACACCAAGAGCAAGAAACGATGCACGAGTACATCTCAGGGGCCCTYGCGGCTGGCATCATCCGTCCGTCCTCTTCAGCTGCTGGAGCAGGATTTTCCTTAGTCAAAAAAAAAGATGCGTCCCTTCGTCCATGTATAGATTACAGAGGGCTCAACGCAATAACAGTTAGGAACYGCTACCCCTTACAGCATGTCTACAGCCTTCGTGCTTCTCCAGGGAGCCACCATCTTCACTAAGGTAGACGTACGCAATGCATATTATTTCGTCCGAATTAGGGAGGGCGACGAGTGGGACTGCCTTCAACACTCCAACTGGTCATTAAGAGTACTTGGTAGTGCCCTTCGGACTCACCAACGCCCTTGCCATCTTTCAGAGCCTGATCAATGATGTCCTTCAAGACTTCCTGAACCTTTATGTATTTGTTTATTTTGATTTTTTCCCGCAACCTGGAGGAGCATCGGCGCCACGTTTGCGAGGTGTTACAGAGACTCTTAGAGGACAATTTATACATCAAGGCAGAGAAATGAGACTTGACTACCTTTCTAGGCTTTGTCATCTCTCCCTCATGGCTGGAGATGGATCCAGCGAAGGTTCAGGCGGTTTCCAACTGACCAACCCCAGTCACGCAATGGGATCTTCAACAATTTTTGGGCTTTGCCACCTTCTACCGCCGGTTCATTTGAGGGTACAGCTCCGTCGCCACTCCCTTAATGGCGCTGACTTCCTCCAAGATGCGCTTCTGCTGGAACAAGGAGGCGAAGAGAGCTTTCTGGTCATCCTTGATCTGTCCCGCCAGTTTGTGGTGGAAGTAGATGCATCCAACACCAGCGTTGGAGGGTTCTTATCCCAGAGGTCGCTTACAGGATAACAAACTGAACCCTTGTTAATTTTTCTCCTGTTGCCTGTTCCCAGCCGAGAGGAACTATGACGTGGGCGATCGGGAACTACTAGCCATCAAGCTAGTGCTAGAAGAATGAAGACACTGGCTGGAGGTGGCAGAGCTCCCGTTTCTAGTATGGACCGATCACAGGAACCTCGAATACTTACATAGTGCCAAGAGCCTCAATGCCCGACAGGCCCGTTGTTTGCTTTTTTCTCCAGGTTCAACTTTTTCCTATCCTACCARCCAGGCTCCAAGAACACCAAGCCAGACACTCTCTCATGCAAGTTCCCCATGATTCCATGCCATGCGACACGATCCTGCCCTCTCGTTTTTTAGTAGCAGCCGTGGAACTGGACATTGAAGCTACAGTTAAGCAGGCATTGACCCAAGAGCTCGGTCCAAGCAGCATCCCCCCAGATCTTCTCTTTGTCCCTTTCTGTCTACTCTCACAGGTCCTTGAATGGGGCCATGGATCCAGATTGGCTTGTCACCCAGGCTCAGCTTGAATGCGTTTTATCATTCAGCAGCGCTTCTGGTGGCCCACGTTGGGAATTGATGTTTCCAGCTTCATGGCAGCCTGCGACATCTGTGCCCGCTGTAAACATGACAACCATCCCCCGGCTGGTCTCCGCAGACCCTTACCCATACCGCACCGCCCTTGGTCTCACATTTTGCTGGACTTTGTAACTGGCCTACCTTCGTTAGATGGGAACACATGTATTATGACCATTGTTGACCGTTTTTCCAAGTCTGTCCACTTGGTTCCGCTTCCAAGGAGACAGCGAAACAGTTGATCCTCCATGTTTTTCGTCTTCATGGTCTTGCTACGGACATAGTCTCAGATTGAGGCTCTCAATTCACCTCACGCTTCTGGAAGGGTTTTTACAAACTCATCAGAGCCACTCCTAGCCTGTCTTCCGGCTTTCATCCCCAAACCAAGCAAACCAACGAAAAAACCAAGCAATGGAAGTCGCTCTCCGGTGCATGACCACGCACGATGCTACCACCTGGAGTAAGTTCCTCCCGTGGGTCGAATATGCTCACAACTCCCTGCCGCCTGCTTCCACTGGGCTCTCCCCATTCCAGTGCTGTCTAGGCTACCAGCCACCACTGTTTCCAAATCAAGAGAAGGAGGTAGAGGTCCCCTCGGTCCAACATTTCATCTATCAATGCAAACGGACATGGCTACGAGCTAGACGAAACCTGTTGCAAGCATCCAGGTTTTACAAGCGACAGATGGACTGCCACCGTACCAATGCGCCCAGGTACTGTGTAGGGGAGAGGGTCATGCTCGCTACTAAGGACATCCCGTTAAGAACACTCATACATACATAAACTCTCACCTCGCTTCATCAGCCCCTTCACTATAACCAGAATAATCAACCCGTGCGCTATCCTACTCCTCCTTCCGTCTTCCATGCGATGCATTCATCCTACCTTCCACGTGTCTCAGCTTCGACGCATCGTAAAGTGTCCTCTAAGCTTCACATTTTGGCTCAACACTCTTGCTGACGGATTTAACGGCTTTGAACTCTCGCTTTTGTTCCTCGACCACGACTTTGCTTCATGTTTCGACTCAACGCTATCGCGGACGAATCTAACGGCTTCAAACACTTTCGCTTCTCGACCACGTCTCCGCTTCTTGTCTCTCCACGGCACACAGCTTCAGGTCAGCCAGCCCATGTATCTCAAGATCTGTTCACTGATGAGTGTCGGGTCGTTGCTGGAGAAGGCGAGGGGAGCGATACGCTGAGGTCAACATGGTTCCCAGGGTTTGCTTTGGTGGAGGACGTGCAACAGTCTGGGCAGGCATCACCAGTCAGCGCAAAACAGATTTGGTTATTGTAGGTGGCTCAGTCACTGCACGTTCTTACCTCAGAGACATCATTGAACCCATCATCCCCCAATTCCGCATGCACACCCGTAACTTTCTGTTCATGGATGATAATGCTCCACCACATCATGGCAGAATTGTCACAGCTCGACTTCAGGAAGTTGAAGTGCTTCATATGGTATGGCCATTAATGTCCCCTGACCTGAACCCTATAGAGCACGTCTGGGACCAGTTGAAGCAGAGACTGATTACTGGTACCCCACCCCCACGTGACCTGGCAGAACTGCGAGTAGCACTTGTGGAAGAGTGGAATGCATTGCCTCAGAACAACATCATGAGGCTAGTGAGGAGCATGAGACGTTGCTGTCAAGCTGTCATTGTGGCAAATGGTGGAACACCCGCTACTGACGACGTCACTTTTTGTTATTTGGGGCTATCCTTGTTATTGTCTAAATTCTTGGGATAATAAATATTAAACTAATGAAAATGGTGTTTCTTATTATACATTATTAGTAATTTCAAAGGGAACTTTTACTTATTTCATTAAAATTCAGAGAAAACTTTAACTTCATTAATTATTTTCATATATATATATATA
>QMIH01000600.1:246777-294397 GCA_003987875.1 Clarias batrachus | reverse complement strand
TCATTAGTCTGGATCATACACTTACACTTTGGCATGCTACAATAGGATTTAGTATGCTTAGCGTACTTGTATATAGAAATGAGAGTCATAAAATTATAGACATTTTTTTCAACATGAAGTAATTTGTGCTATGTATCCACCTGAATGAATGATGTAACAGAAACTACTGTGATCCCGGGTGTGTTTATGAAGTCAGATGAACAGTAGTATTGGCAGTGGGTGTTGAGTTATGACATACTTACTTAAGCCAAACAGTGATTTCCCAATGTTGCCCAAATTTACCAAAAATATTTGGATGAATTTAACATGCAACATTATATTTACAGTATGAAAATTTAAAACCCACCAGAAGGCTACAAATATTTTGACTCATACTTGGGGTGTCTCCAAATCCATTTCTATTTCTATCTGCCTTGTTGACAGAATTAAAAAAATGTAGTAAGTGTGGTTTTTGTAATGGTTAGCGAAATGACTGGTACATCTTCAAGAATGCTCAAGTCCGCTATCCATCATTCAAATAACTAAATATAGGGTTATGTTCTGTCATTGTACTATCTATAAACTTCAAAATTATGTCTGTTAAGCAAAGTATACTAATGAATCAAGAAACCAAAAACACATCATTACATCGCTGCTTTCCATTTCAACATTTGTGTTTCCACAGGGACCTTGGCACACGTCTACGGTAAAGTAAAGGTTAGCATGATGCTGAAAGGTTTCAAAGGTTATAAAAAAAAATGTTTTTTGCTAAGAAAAAAAGAAAAAGAAACCGCAGTTGCTGGAAATCTTATATTTTGGGAATCTGATCAGATGCTTAGTCTTTTTGGTTATTGATGGGATACGGAAAAGACCAGAAGACACATTTATTTCATCATTGTCATTCCAGCTCATTAAGACTTTCTTGCCTTTTGTAGTGAGCACGTCTTTCTGGCGTCACTTGTCTGTCTTCTTAGGAAAGGCAGACTGTTTATGAATGCAGTGGTGCATACCTGATTAAACTGTGATGGTTGTCGAAGAGCCAGAATATGATTTTAAGACATGCACGCCACACTGTAACGTCCTTGATATTTAAGCAGGATATGGTCACATGCTTATTTTGATTTTTTCCCCCTTCCCTTTGCCCAGGAGAAGCTTGCTTTGGATTCATATACTTGAACTAATTTTATTATTATAATATCTGTAAAAGAGGGTCTATTATGTCTCCATAAAAAAAAATTAAGTCATATTTCAGAATTGATAGATTATCACATTATTGTGATGTTTAATTTATCTGAACAAATGGAAATAATTTTGAATATGGTTATTGCTCTAAAACAAGCAAAAGGTGAAATGTGCATCTCATTTGTGTTTTAAAGGGAGGCAAACACCATGAAATTCAGATGTCCTGTAGCTGCCAAACCGGTCTGCCAGTTCAGTGGTTCGAAAATGTTAAACCAAAATAAAGCAGAACCCTGCGTCAGAACATCTGGCYGGTACTGTATGTGTGCAGTACCTCTTCTGTACATGAAAAAAGAGTGTGTACCTTAAACCACTTATTTACAGATTCAGATTGGTCATGTCAAGTAAATAGACTAAAACATCATTGCTTGTAGACACCTACAACACACATTCACTTCAAAACACACTTTAAGAAGACATTATTTAGATGCATTGAGACAGATTGAAATAGGTCAACCTGACAGCTGATAATGTCACAGCTTGACAACATGTTTTATGTCTTTACAAACTCTTTTCCAATATTGAAGTATGATGCATCACCAGCACATCAATGGGAGCATGTGTTGAGAAGAATACATAATGAGCAGAATATACATTTATATAAGTTCATTACGGCGGCACGGTGATGTAGTGGTTAGCACTGTCGCCTTGTACCTCCAGGGTCTGGGTTTGATTCCCGGCCGGGCTTGATTCCCGTCTCTGTGTGCATGGAGTATGCATGTTCTCCCCGTGCTTGGTGGGTTTCCTCTGCGTACTCCGGTTTCCTCCCACAGCCCAAGACCTGCACATTAGGCTAATTGGCGTTCCCAAATTGCCCGTTGTGTGTGTTTCTGTGTGCCCTGTGATGGATTGGCACCCTGTCCAGGGTGTACCCCGCCCCCAAGCCCCCGCGACCCTGAATACAGGATAAAGCGGTATATACGACGATGAGCGATGATAAATTCACTACATATTACTAAAACATATTATTGATTACACAGAATTGGCAAACATTAATCTCAACTATAATCACAGATTTTAATTAAGGACAGGACTGAAATTGGGATTGCAGGATTAAAGAATATACAAACTGTATTGTAAATAGAGTATTTCATGCTCAGACTCTAATCATCTCCGTGGCTTTTTTTTTTTAATCAGCAGTAATGTTTTGTTCAAGAATGKAACAGATAAAAGACAATGTTATGCTACATTTGTATAAACCGATGAAGCCTACAAACAATTCTCTTTTAAAAAGTCAGGTCAAAAAATTACTTTAAATTAAAAATGTAATATTTGTGTTTCTGCTTCAGGGTCATATCATATTTAATCTAATACTTATTTAATAAATTAGTTAAGATTTCTTTATACTAACCATCTGATAGTGGATTATATCCATTAATGTAGAAATATCTACTGATGTAGATAATTAAGTTAGTAAAATTGTCATGTTCAGCTTGTTACATATTAGCCAGTATCAMCATCATCAAATCACTCTTTCAGCAGATTTTCTTTGGAGTAATGGCATCCATATCACAGTACACTTCCAAAGATTATTATAGGATCTCTCCAAGACAGTGTTAAAACGTTTCTGGCAGCTCATACTGGATAAACACTTTATTAAGACTTTTTTGTCTTTAATTTGTCATCCATGACAAATAGTAGCTATAGTAGAATAGTAGGAATAGTAGCTTCCTACAGTATGTTATAATTCCTATGCTGTTGTTTTTGGTTTGTTTTTGAATGTTATATTATTATCCTTTATTTTATGAAGTGTTTACACAAATTATATACTACCGCTCCATGGTGCTTCCTGATTTTTATTTCTTTCTACATTGTAAAGCAATGCTGAAGGAGTCCAAAATATGCAATAAAAAAAGTTTGAAAAGTTGATATTGAGATGTACAGTATTTGCTGCTCTTCACCATATTTGGTGATTTTTGAGGCTCGCAACTCTTGCTTTCCTGGGCTGGTCTTCATGAGAGCCAGTTTCATCATGGTGCTTGATGGGTTTTGCAAATACACTTGATAATATTGTTCTTGCAAGAACTTTTTCAGAAAGGCTGACCTCCTAAAATAACAAATGACTGTTGTCACATAATTACTTAATTCCATGTGTTATTGCACAGTAATGTTGTAGAATGTAGAAAATAAATCACTAAACAAAAAAGATATTTGCAAGTCATCCCAAACTTTTGAACTGGCGCTGTGCTAGGCTGTGGTCTGATCCCACAGAAAAGCCAATGCAGCACAAAATTCGCCGAAAAAAGTCAATCGTAGCCACAATATAATGGCACCAGAAGGCCCCATGCCCCAAGAGCACACGGTCATCGATTTGGCCTCCAACCTTCCCAGATCCCAATTTGATTGAGCACCCATGGACAAACAAGTCAGTCACCCCACCAACCCATAGCACCCAAAGAATCTGCTGCCAGTGTCCTGGTGCTAGAGACCACCACACACCCCCATGGTCACTTCCTGAGGGGCCGGAGCTGTCCAGGTGGTACAGGATGAACCTAATGTTTTGTGTTGTAATGTTATGGTTGTTTGGTGTTTTTGCAGTTAGTGGGCATTTACTTGATCAATCTCTAAATTGCCAAAGTTGATGTTAATAATAAACCAAACAAGTGCAGGAATCTCAGTAGGGTCTGAAGGATAAATATTCAGAAATTTCAAACTTTTCATACAATTTTGATTTACAATTTTCATGCATCTTCAGTAAGCGCTTTCGGTAACCGCCTCGGGTCACATGGGATTCAGAGATTATCTGGTAACACTGGGTGGAGGTGGAACAATTGATCCTGCACAACATTATTCTATTGTCCTGTGTTCATTGTTTTGTGTGTCTACTGTCCTGCATCTATTGTGCACTGGTTTGTATTTGCACTTTATGTCGACATGTGGACATTGTACATCGGTCCTGGAGAAACATCATGCTTCAGTTTTCTACTGGCTATATAGAAGAATTACAATAAAAACACACTTTGCTTCTTCACAGGGCATAACGTGCACAAAGACCTCCCATCCCATCCCCCTCTGCACACAAACACACAAACACTCAAATAGCACTGCTAATATTTTTTTGTCCTGCATGTTTTTGGACTGTCGAAGGAAAATGATAAAACACAGAAAAGACGCGTGAAACTCTTCCGCACACACAGTTACCTGAGCCCAGAACCCTGGAGCTGTGAGGAGGCAATGCTACAGTACTCACTCCCCTGAYTGTTCTACAGTGTTTGTGGGAATATGTACAGTATTCATGAAACATCTTGTCGATAACGCTGTAAAGGAGCAGCTTGCCAAAACAGGAATATTAAGGCAGTAGTTGTTATTATAATGAAGAATAACACGAATCTGTCCCTATAATTGTAAATACCATTTTTACATCTACATTTATTGCTTTGACAGATTATTTTGCCTAAACACGCTATTACGTTGTGCATCGGAACATCAAGCAGGGAAAAACTACTTCTCTGTAGCTAAAGACTCCGATAAAGAGTTGGAATGTTCAGACATTCAGGATTATTTACGGATTGCGTTAAATGATGTGCCTTTTAAGTTTTGGAAACGCATTTTATTTTAGCGTCAGTTGAAATTCTTGTTTGTGAGTAGTATAATCGGAATGTTGTGTCGTTAAGGTTTCGCAGTTCCAAATGCCTGTCAAAGAGAAATTGGATTACTATGAGGTCTAATGTTTTTTGTCTCTTTTGCAAATTTGGAGAAATGCTCACCGAGACTGACTGAGACATTTCATTATAGCGTTTAGTTCAGAAAATTTACTATGGCATATTTCATGATAATTTAATGAAGCACATTTTGGTTTTCAGATTGAATTACGATACAGAATTTAGATGATCATAAGCACTGTGTGACAGCTTATGAATAAAACACTACAAGTGTTTAAAAGTTTAGAGACAAGTGGGGAAATTCTGTTTGCCTTTAGGGCAGTGATTATACCGTAACCAAGTTAATAATAAAAAAACACAAACATAAAATTTCTACTGAGATACTGTAGGTGCTTTCCTGTCATTCAAACCCTGAGATCCGGGTCTGTAGCCACAGATCCTTTTGTTTTATGTTCATCTGGTCCTAAACGCTTCAGCACGATATAAGGAATGTGTGCATTTAATCATGTTTTTGACAGCTCAGGACTGAGCAAAAGAGGATGGTTTGTTCTCGCGAGTCGCAATGGCTGTGGGGCCGTGTTTGGCTTGGACTCCAATGAATAACATTGTATGTTGAAAGGAAATTAAAAATGCAGGGTTGTAATTTACAGGAGAGTGGAACTGATTTAAAGCAGCCCCTCCCTTTTTTTTCTTCTCTTGCCGCTGCTCTTCCAAGGCTTCCAAATGTGCCACAGCTGAGAGAGAACTGAGCGCTCTTGTGTTGGCAATAACAAGAAAGTTGAAGCTGTCGGTTCTTTTTCCATGCCAAGGCGTGATGGCATAAGGTAAACGATTTATGAAATCCAAATGCCTCTCGTGTTGGACCGAACCGACTTAGATTCATTTAGCCCATTTTACGCATTGAAGAGCAACATAAAGGATCTGTCATCGCTGGAAAGCTGAGTGCACATTTCACATGTGTGTGATGTCTTATGTGACTCATAGCGTGTTGAAAAACGTTGGAAAGTCATCGCACTGGCACATCGCTTAATCCACATGTCCAAGTACAGTAAGATCATTTGCATGTGTTTCATTTAGACTCGAGGAGTCTGAAGAGTTTGCTGGTAGCGTGGTTCCGTGAGCCAGACTGTAGCTTGCCCTAGGGACTTTGGTACTTTTTTGTCAGAACTGCTTACTTTCATCGAAAGTGCCGATTTGAGTGGCTGATGTATATGCACAGTACATACAGCATCCGCCATGAGATATTTATGGGTAAAGAACTCTATTTTCCAACAACAAGATAACAATGGTTTCTTCATCACCTGCCTTACAAATCGCACGCTCAGCTGTTTTTGCTGCATTAGTATTAAAGACGCCACTCGTTCTATTCATCAAGTGCTTCTTCACACTAGCTCTAAGGCCTATATTTCCTCCAGCACAACTGTGAGCGGCCAGAAGATGGCAACATTGCTCAAACATGACCAAATCCTCCCCCGCGGCCCTTGTTATCGAACGCTTCAACTTTCCCCGCTTGCATTCATGTCATTTAGACATGAGTTATGTGAGAAGTAGGGACGCCTGTATGTAGCGACTCGTAGCAGCGGCACGATACGTACACACATGACGGCAGTTTACAAACACTCGAGACATTTCGCGATAAATATTTGAAGCGTTGAGGTCCGTCAGCGGGGGCTCACAGTTTGGAAAGATGCAGTAGGCGTATCCGTGTCCACGAAATAAAACCCACGTGATTGCGATGAGGAAGGGAAAAAAAACTGTTACGTAGGCTAATGAGATGGATGAAGTGGCAACTGAACTGTTTGCGTAGGACAAACACAAGACGGGGGTCTGCTTCTAATGATCGCGTGGAAGACGCTAGGCCTTCGGGGTCGTGCCAGAGGAATTTTCCTAAAAACACAGACCTCTTACCGAGCCCAAGATAGACAGAAAAAGAGCGAACAGGCAAAAGTGAGGACCCTCCAGAGAGCAGTGAATTTTTTTTTCCAGCAGGGCTTGGCGTGTGCTCATGGCGCCGGCATGGGTGTTAGCTGACGAGAGGCCGTCATTCACAGTTGATGCAGCGAACCCTCGCGTTGTTGCTGTGCTGCGTGTGTGCAATGGATCTAGTTGTGCTGACTTGCAGGAAGGAGACAGTTTCAGTGGGAGGTCACTAGAAATAAACCCAGCTCCTCCATTTCAGCTTAGGAGATGGCACTTCGATTCTCGTTTTTTTCATGTTGCAACACAGGTATCACAAAATAACTACGGTTCATTATACTGCGTGCTTTTGTTTACGACGCTTACCGACAAATGACATTTCGCCTAATCTGTGCTATCAGTGGAGACAAAACACACGCTTCTTCCTTTCAAGTCCTCAGTGAACACCATTTACAAAATGATTATGGTCTTAAGCGTGCCACCCCTGGTGCACACACTACAATCTCTCACATGCATTACACAAACAAGCGCTCATGTTCCTTTCTATTACAATGACAGGATTTAGGAGGATCAGTGCACACTGGTGTAGGCCTACTGTATCTGGGTTTCCTTTACAGGTCTGCACACTATTCTCGCTTGTTTTTTTTTGTTTGTTTGTTTTTACGTACTGGGAAGCTGCCTCGTTGTTTCACTGGGGTAACAAAGGCTTTTATTTACACCTGCCGCACATAGTCTTAAGGTTGAGATTTAAAAATTGTTGCCTGTTGCTTGTGGATAAAGCGTAAGCTGTGCACGGATGTTTGCCTTGCTCTAATGCTGTAATCACATAGAAGAGTCAAAAGGAAAAAAGTACAAAGAAGTTCCAAAGAAAGTTCGGAAAGTTTACTCTCACTCATAAGCTATACTGCTTTATCCTGTATACAGGGTTTTGCGGAGACTTGGGACACGAGGCGGGGTACACCCTGGACTGGGTGCCAATCCAGCGCAGGGCACACATACACACGCTTGGGTAATTTGGGAACGCCAATTAGTCTAATCTGCATGTCTGTGGACTGTGGACGGAAACCGGAGAACCCGGAGGAAACCCACCAAGCACAGGGGAGAACATGCAAACTCCATGCACACAGATGAGCCCAGGATCCTGGAGTTGCTAACCACTAAGCCACTAAAAACTTTGATTGAAATCATTCCAGTATAGTTTGAATTTGTAACATAGGTCACATTCTACTCTTAATGTCCATAACTGTAAGTGTTCATTGATCTGCAGGATGGGATTCGATTTTAGTTGAGTTTTTGTTCCTACACCATATGATAGCTCAGATAGCTCTTTACAACGCTAACAAAAGTGAAACGGATCAGACTCTATAACGACGAATCAAACCCCAAATTTTATGGTGTAAAGATTCCAGAGACTGCTGGAGCACCACAATGCTTGTTTAAGTTCATTTCTTTTTTCCTTTAACAGATCCTTTAATTAAAAGTATCTGAGAATGAACATAAAAGAGTGCTGCCTTGCAGCGACCAAGAAAAATAATCCGGAAAAAGCTAAGCTACACAGACTGTGTGCTCATTACATGGGGRGAAATTCGATGGTTTCATTAATTAGCTTTTGGCCTACCCTTTACTCTAGAGTGACAGGTCAAAGTAGCCACCAGAGGACTGTCTGATTACATGCCAAGATTGCAATAGCATGTGTGTGTGTGTGTGTGTGTGTGTGTGTGTGTGTGAATGATTTATGACACACTGGATATGTGAGCGAAGCAGCACTATTCAGACTGTTGTATTTTCTAGCCATGTTACACACATGTGAGGGATTTGCCCTGCAAACCTCCTGAGACATCATTTATCCTCTATCATGAGCATGTTGATAACATCCTCCTGAGCACACTAGACAAATATCTACAGGAGTTCTGGCAGCGGTCAGCTTCCTACAGTACAGGGCAGGGCAAGAAACATAAATAAGGAGTCGGTGTTTGGGTCTGCTTTTATTCGTTTATAATCCGAGGATGTTAAACAGGAAGTAATAGTGTGGACAATTTCCTTCCTGCACACACATTCAGACGGTTCCGTTATATTCCAGTGGCATTCTGTGATGCAGTTTATTTCTTCAGTGTGTCCTAGGACCTGAGCTGTCTCCCCGAAGTCTGTCCAACAGTTTGTTTGGTTAGATACGCAGACGAGGAGTTGCGCTAGGTCCTGTACGCTGGCGAATAATGAATGAGCTAATGAAAAGACATAAAGGGAAATACAAGGCACTTAGGTCAAATGCAATAACTTTTATGTGAGCTAGAAGATTTAGAGATCTTACCAGTGTGGTTTACTACTGATGTGACTTATACTGTAAATATGACATCATTACAGTACTGAAGCGGTCTGGCAAGTGCACTAATACTACAGTATAGCACAACCTGGTGCAGACAGTGGTAGAGAGCGGAATATGTGCATTTGGTACCAAGCATAAAATATTCTTTTAAACAGAACCAATCTGAAAAAAAAAGCCCTACTGTATATACGACAGTACTTTTGCTTTTCTGTTCTTTGAGAATTTTTTCCATTAGAGGTAAATCTAAACCGGAGGAGCCGTGCCTGAGTTCATGGTGGAAGACGTTCCGCATAACGTAAAAGGCAAAAGAGAGTTTCCACAGGTGTCGGCAAGGCCACGGTGGATGTTGCCCTAACAGGCAGTATAATTAGTCTTCTCAGTAACAATRTGAATATTTCTGCAAGCAAGGCTGTTAATAACGCCTGGTGAAAAAACATGCATCAAGTCAAAACATCATTACACGGACAATTAGCGCTAATGAAGCTGACACCGATAGGTCACAGCAGTACCACAGAACATCTGTATACAGCTGGTTAAATAGGAAAAGCAATGAGTAATACAATAATGCTATTGTATTCAGGATTTCTACGTAATATAGCTATGATGCTCTAAGGAAACAGGGTTTAGCTTAAAACAATAACTCTAAAAGTGCACATAGGATTATAAAATGCATGTTGTGAACAAATTAGTTTTTAAAAACTCATATTGCAGAAATTAAGATCTTGAAATAAAAACATAAAGGGGGGGACCAAAGGTCTAAGCTCACTAATGAAAACATATTATAATCGAATACCATTATTTTCACTCCAAATTATATTATAACTTGTAACAACTTCAGTGAAACGTAGAACCTCGGAAATATTTTAGAAATTTACTTTGTGATATATGCTGTATGTATACCCGTTTTTACTTACATGACCGTATACTGGCATGAATTTTACAACTTTGTGTAAAAACCTTATAATCCATTTTCATTCAGAGTGTCATGTTAACATATGCTTTAATAAATTTACTCATAATCATAAGAATAAGATTAGACATAAGGAAAACCGTTAACTATTAATATAATCCATTTAAACAAGGACCTAGATTGTTAGAAAACATATATGTACTGTACATGACACTATATTTATATTAAATATTGCTCAATATTAACAGAAAATAAATAAAGCAATATTACATTCTGTAGTATCAACTTTAATTTCATGGAGGTCCATGTCTGTCTTTAGCACGATACCTCAAAATGTCCGAGAAAAGTTCATATGTTTATATATAATACGTATTAAGTATTATATTATAATAAGTATTATAATTATAACATTAGATATTGTAATACTATTCCAGCATCATTTTCATCCTAAAGCTGCATTTCTAAATCATTCTCATCTGAAATTACGGAATAAAAAAATTAAGCCTTGACTTTGTATATTTTTCTAATCTAAACCTATCCATAAATTGATCATAAACTTTTTTTTTTGGCATTTTTTTGCAAATGCACTAAAATTGTTGTACTGTATACATGGCTCTTTTACAAGAAATAGCTGAAACCGCAAATTGCTTAGAACAATTCCAATACTTCTAGAGTTGACCACTTTAAAACTGGGCCACTGTGAGATTATAAATACCGTTTGATAGCTCTGTCATTACACCCTGAGTGGAGAGGAGGGGGTCAGCCATCTTGTGGCATCATGGCAGAATGGCTCTATTTGATGTGGGAGGCTTCTTTGAGTCTTCACGCCGCAAGCTTCTGTACACTGTGAGGGGCGGAAAATACATATCGACGCTAATAAAAACACACTCACGTAACTCAGCTCTGCTGTCCTCACGCATGTGCATGTTTATTACGCCACACACAAAGACACAAACAGAGACGGCTGATGAGACATGCAGCTGCCTGACAGCATCAACACACTGAAATTATGCAGTCAAGTCTTGCATGTCTGTGCATTTATGTGCATTTGCTCAGCAAACACGTGACAAACAGGGCTTTGTTGTAGTTATTTATATGTCTCGACTGTATAAAATACAGGCTTCATCTTTCGGTGATGATTTCTGTCTCATATCAGATTATTTGGAGTCGGGTCACATGGTGGCAAATGCAAATCAGGGGTCGTGCCCTGTTGTCACACTTTCTACAGAAACAGTAAAGCACAAAGCCGAGTCCTGACCTTCGCCTTCTTAGTCAGTGTGAGTGGGAGCTGGAGGTCAGAGCAGGATTTGAGGCCAGTGGCTGCCTCTCATAGGTTTTTATTGTCTAGACTGAGTAATACTTCCAGTAAACAGGCTCTAGTTGATGAGTTATGAGGTCAGCATTGCTTCGGCTATAACAGTCCACACAGCAAAAGCAACAGATCTTCATCTGACTCCTTTTTTCCTTCTGATGTGAACATGTGATGTTAAGATGACCACGCTGACTCAGCGTTTTCCTCCTGCCTTGATTATAGTTGCCGTTTCCAGGACCGGGATATGAAGTTTTGTATTTTGGATTGTTGGTAATACATTTAAAAAAAAAAACAATTTAAAAAAAGCCTCCGTGCTTGTGAACGATTTTGTTTGAATATGAATTTTAAAAAAGCCCTGCCATTAGTTCACTTACACATCGTCTATATGACTTTATCCTGTAGACAGAGTCATGGGGGCCTGAAGCCTATCCCAGAAGACTTAGGGCAGAGGCGGTGTACACCCTGGACGGGAAGCCAATCCAACGCAGGGCACACTCACACACACATACAGTATAGACACTCACTTGATCCAGCATATCCTATTATTTTGCGTTGTGCACTAACCATATAACGTAATGTACTGAAGAAATGCTTAAGTTGAGGTCATGAAATTTGTAATGTATGCTGTTTTTTCCCCTCATTCACACACTACGGACAATTTGGGGAAAGCCGGTTAGACTAACCTGCATGTCTTTGGACTGTGAGAGGAAACCGGAGTACTTGGAGAAACCCACCAAGCATGGGGAGGATATGCAAACGGGAAAGGTGGGAATCGAACCCGGACTGTGGAGCCCCTGCAATTATCTATTAATGTCAAATATTCCTATTAGATGCTACTTGAAGGACTGCATCACATAAAATGTATTTAACATCATATAATTGTTATATGGATACAAAATGAAATATTCTTTACAACGACGTGATTACCAACTACATTGGAAGTCATTTTAAAAAGCCCTATTAAAATATAACCCCATATAAACATAACTGTGAAACAGTGAAAGCAACAGTCCCCTTCTAATATACAGAAGGCCCATTTACTTTTTTTTTTTTTTAAACATTCCCATGTGAGCATGTACACAGAGCCAGCAAGCAAATGAGAGGTTAGTACGGAGATCTGAGAGGTCCTGCAGCCGTGATTGATGGGATGCCGGAGGACAGAGAGGTTTCGCCGCTGACAGAGAAAGCTCATCCACAGATCACAGAGGCCAGACCTACTCTGGCTGCTCCGTAAGCCAGGCTGCGGTGAGCATGAGAGAGATCTGACCCCCCATCTCATTATTCATCCAGCATGGAGCGCTCCTGGATATTTCAGCTCCTTATGGATGAAGGCAAGCTTCTAGAGTGGTTGCATGGCCMCCATAAAAGTAACAGGATAACAAAGTCATCTGCTGAGGTACTTTAACAATGGCACTATGGAATGATTCGAGAGAAACATGATACCGAGACCTTTTAGTCCCTTGTAAAATATCTAGTGCTTATTGCCATTAACTATAATTAGTTATATTCGCTGTAGGTTGTAACCAGAGTCGATGACTTAATTTAAAGAATTTTATACAGAAGCAAATACTTAAGTTTCTGGCAGCCTGGCATTCGTATTTAAAATGATATGTATGGAATTCATGCCTCTGAGGTTGGCAAAAAATGTTATAGAGGTGTCCAACATGGGATATTCAATAATGGCTACTATTAATAGGGACCACCACTTCTAAAAATGAGAGGATCAAAAACGCAGCCTGAGGTAGAAGATATGATGTCTTGTTTTTGCTGTTGAATGTAATATGATACAAGCAGAAGACAAGTGAGAATGCAAAAATAAAAAATGAAACAGGTATGAATGCATTTCTAAGGATTTAGATAAATAGATAGATAGATAGATAGATAGATAGATAGATAGATAGATAGATAGATAGATAGATAGATAGATAGATAGATAGATATGGATACCAATTGTTCACCAATCATATACTTGATGATAACTAATTATAAACCTGTAAAATGGTGACAGGAACATTGGCATCCAAGGCTCACCCATGCCCGTGGGGACCAAAGACAAGCCTATCTGGTGGCATCCCGCAGAAAAGCCAATGCAGCACAACTTTCTTTAAAAGAAAAAAAAAATGCTGACCACAATAGAAAGGTATGAAGTCACCCAGTTCATAACAGCCCACCATGCGCAGGGCACAGAAGGCAAAGACCCCAAGATCACCAACCCAGTTTCCAAACACCCCTGATCTCAATCCAATTTAGCTCCCATGGGATGCACTTGGTAAACAATTTTGATCAACAGAAAACTCATCCAGCAACCCACAGCACCCTAAGGATCTGCTGCCTATGTTCTGAGGCCAGAAACCACAGCACACACCTGAGGTCTTGTGGAGTGATTGCCCGAGGGGCCAGAACCACCGTGATGGCACTAGTGGAGTCCAAAATCTAGATGTATTTAAGGTTAACGGTTTTAGTGTTACGGCATATCCTATTATTTTGCTTTGTGCACTAACCACATAACGTAATATAGTGAAGAAATGTAGTCAAGTTGAGATCATAGATGCTGTTTTTTCCCTGTCTTCTCCACAGTTTGGTAAAGTGCTTATTCCTACTCGCCGTCGCATGAAATCTATCGCACAACTTCTACCAGTCAGGGAGCGTGTTGGCCCACATGCTGCATCTTATGAGCCTAACACACTTAGGAGGAAGCACTGGATGCCTCTTCCACATGCAGTGGAACCTTGGATTGCAAGAATAATTTGTTCTGGAAGCAGAATGAAATTATTTGTTGCGCAGCCCCAAAAAATAAATACATAAAAATAATTAAGACAAAATTTTAAGTAAATACAGTGCTGTGTATGTGTGTGTGTGAAGGCGAGAGGAGGAGTCGTGTGTGAAGGTGAGAGAAAAGGGGGAGGGGCACGCTGTCCAATGACGTGCGCACAAAAAATTCAGGCAGGCACTGAGAGAGAGAAACTGGATCTTTAACCTCTCTAATGACACTTAATTTAATTATATATAAAATATATTAAATCACAGCTACTCAGTGTTTTTCTTTTTCAGTTTAAGGTCTTGAGCACCTAATGGTCAGCAAAAATAGAAACATACGTGTGTAATGTTATACAGCTACAGTATAATGTATAAATCCATAACTAGACAGACTCTCCCTTTTTCTAATCAAACGTTCAGCAAAACAACCACACATCAAGTCATGTTGCCACCTTCTCTGCTTTCAGTTTCCTCCCACCTTCAAAAAAATATTCTGGTAAGTGAATTGGCTTTTCTAAATTACCTCTTGGTGAGGAGTGTGTGAATGCAGGTGTGTGTGGTGTCTTGCAATTTACTGTGATCCATCCAGCATGTTTTCCCACCTCAAACCCAGTACAACTCCCCTGCCGAGAAAAAGCAGAAAAAAATCAGTCACTCGAGATAAATGAACGAATGGATATAAACACAAGTATAAAGGCATTTTCCAGATATTATTAATATGTTTGACTCAGCCTGGTAATGCCAGATGTTCATGACCTTCAGCACTGCTGAGTATGCACAGGTAAGCAGAGAGGAAGTTACAATGGATTGATTTGCTGGCTCCCAGGCAGTCATCTGTATCCCATCTGTGTATGTGTGTACATGTTTCCACCTGGACAAAGTCTGTGCAAGCTGTTAAAACTCCCACTCGAGCTTCCAGATCCTGCTTTTGAGGAAATGCTTCATCTGGTGTTTCTTACAACCTTACAATTTATGCCTTTTACATGTTCAAACCAAAGGCTCTTTGAATAAGTTGGCACCTAATTCAACCGACTGACAGTATGTGTATTTAAAACTATATTTACTGATTGAGGGAGGCTATGATTTAGCGGGCAACTAAAAAGTTCAGGGTGAAATTTTCGAGCCAATTTTTCTGAGCCTAGATCTATTCAAAGGTTGGCCTGTTAACTGTAACATCTCCTGAGCGATTCCCAATAGCCAAAAAAGTAACTTGGAAAATGGAGGCTGCATGTAACTTTCTTTATAAAGAGAATTTAGAAATAGAAAGAACCAAAAATGTAAAAAAGGATCTAAACTGCAGTAACAACCTTCTGCTTGGTAACTCAAATCGTTTACTACGATCATAATTTAACAAGGACAATTTTAACCTCTTTTCTTTTAAAGTTTTTTTTAAATACATATTTATGCACGGTCTTATAGAGCCTTATTAGTGGAACGGGTTCATTTTTTGTTACATGGGCGGTAACACATGGTTATACTCTCTAGACGCAACATTTCTTTGCCTTTTCCTTTGCAATTGGAATGATTCAATTTAATCAAGTCAGGAAAAGTTTATTACACTGGAAATGTGACTTGATTCCAGAGAGAGATCTTCTCTTAAAAGCACGCACAATGATGAGTCCATGAAAAGCCTATTTCTGACTTGGAGCAGGACGAGTAGGGGGTCCGCACAGACACAAAGGCTCCTGAGGAAAAGACTGAAGGCCAAGTTTTCTAAACACTGCCATAACCCAGTTATCATCATTCATCTCTGGGTGGTTAAGTGATGAAACACTCTAATGACACCAACTACTCCAGTGCTTGCTCATTTTTCCACTTCTCCTCTTTCTTGTATACAGTTCTGATAACTCTTTATTTTGCTAGAGGATATCGCTGTCAGCAGTGTCAGCGGCACTGTAATATTTTCTAGCACAGGACTGATGTGGCACCCAAAACCTTTCATGCCTTGGCTGAGCTCATTATGGATGCCAGCATCATTTAGGAACAAGTCTACGCAAGACTCACTGATATTGTTTGAGATTCGCTAAAAATCGCACAAAACGATAATTAATACAGTGTGGGAGAAAGCCCTCTATTACAACTTCAGCGAAAAAGAAAATCAAAATATTCAGTATACTGAAGTTGAAAGGCATAAACAGCTCGGCCATGATCTCTTTGAAGCATAAGCAGATTGATATTCACAGTAGCTATAAAGTTTTTTTGCCACATGCTTGTTAAAACATTGACCATTTTGTTTTCTTTATTTTTAGGGAACATCTGTAGTAAAAGCTTGCATGAGGAAAAATAATATAAGTTGTATTAGATAGGAATGCAAGCAGGAATGTGGGTTATAAAAGATCTTATTAAGAAATAAAAAGGCATAGAAGGAAATGCATGCCATTGTCGTGGAAAGATCTGTAACTGTTTAATGCTTTCTTTGAGCCCACATGGTTTAGAAAGAGTTGGTCAGGGTTTGTCAGACATTCTCTGAAATTCTGTAATAATCGAAAAGACCATTAATTTCTGAGCTGCACTCTTCTGAGGCGCAGAATATGAGACGACTTGTTCTCCGGTACTGTTGCGTTAAATCAGTGGAGAAAACTTTTCATGCACTGCTTGTGCTGTTGGAGAGAACTTATAAGCTCTCTGGGACCCGGAGAGAGCAGGGGTGATTCCAACGAGTTAGAAATAACATTAACGCCCTTTATAAGGACAGTCTGCACTCATAGGAAAGAAAAACACAAGATAGAATAATATGGTTTTGCCACTATTCCATACTAACCGGATCTAAAAAAAAAAAAAAAAGAAAGAAAAAAGAAGAACTACCAATGCATGATAAATGCATTGAGGTATGTGCAGTCTGCTTTTGCATATTTAGCTTTGAAGGTATTCGAACTTGATTCTTTTTTTTGTTTTTGTTTGAATGAATGAAACAATCATATGGGGGTCAGCTCTATAAACCCCAATTAAGAAAGAAACCAGAAGTTCAATGAAGAACATCCGCCGACTAGAGGCTGCTCATTTGTTTTTATTGCCTATTAAGTGAAACACCTCATTAATCAATGTCAGTCTGTGCACAAAATGATAGCTGTCCTCATGTAAATCAGTTAATCTGACGAATGGTTCGGAATTAAGTGGCTGCTTTCTTATGAAATGCGTACTCTGTCAGTCTGCTGCCCCCGCTAAACCACCCACGACCGGGGCGTTTTTTTTTTTTTTTTCCTTTCTGCAGCTGAGCAGGGTGAATTCACCGACAACAGTGTGAAACAGAACTGATTAGGCACAGAACAAGCCCTGTTTCCCACCACATAAACCAGGCCTCAGTGTAGGTGCTAATATCAGCCTCTTCATCACCCTCTCACAGTAGCCTGGACCGGCTTTAAACAGTCTGGATTAGCGTTCAAACCACTAATCTCCTTTGCTGGGAAGGAATACAGGCTCTGATGAGTTTATTGAAGGGAATGTAGCGTGGAGCTCTTAGCCTAATTAATGCATGCATATGGAAAGATTTTAATGGGAGTTTCAAACCAATCAACAAAAAAGTGGTCTCAAAAAAACATTAAAAAAGCCACATATTTATGAGGCATAGAATGGCATTCCGTTCTATGCCACATGCAATTATGCCACATATTTAATATATTTAAAGGAGGAAAAAAAAAAAACTACAGTACCTTATGTCTAAATGTTTAATTCATTAGTCAAGACATTTTTACTTTACGCTGAGCTGCACTATGGAAAAAGACTCAAGGCAATGGAAATGTACTGTATAAGAAATGATCGATTTAAATTTATTATCAATAAAATGCCATTTTACTTAACTTTCTTCTCTGTCTCACAATTTGTAAAAAATAAATAAATAAAAAATGATATATATCCTGAATGTGCTGCACTCCTCATCATCTGCCTTAGAATTGGTTAGGTTTCATTTTCCCTTCAGTATTTGTTATTTTCAGTGAAAACTACCAAGCACCATAAGTAGCCTACGACTCTCCGCTGTGGTCTGACGGGGCCAGGAAAAAGCCGCCGGAGCCAGACGAATAAAAAGGAAAAAGCAGAGACGCCGGCGTTTGCCTCCCAATCTGGTTCCTGTCAGAGTACATCAAGGGAACACCCGCAATGCAATCTCCAAAACGGCTCTCTCCCTTCAACCATACGTGGCTCGCTGTCAAGGCGACTGAACCACCGCCAAGTCTCCAAAAAGGATGTTTTTTTCCCCATTTATTTATTCTTCCCCTCTCACTTGTGTTGGAATTGACCCATATGGATGAGGATCAATTGTGTATGATATGGTAATTGTGCTGTCACTTCCAATTGTCGTGTSATAAAGRGCAAAAGGGAGCAGAGAGGAGAGATAAAGACATTCCAAACTTTCCTTAGTCCTGACCGTACAAAAACATAGCCACAGATCTTATTCGCTGGATAGAAGAATGTTATTCTTTTTTACTTAATTAATATGGCTTGACCGCTTTTTCAATAACTGTCTGATTGTTCAGTCACAGTAAGAGCCTCTGCAGTGCTAAGGATTTGAAAAATGTCACTATGAAACCAGAATTAAATCATTCATTTATTCATGGATCAGTCATCTTCAGGAACCGCATTATCCTGGTCAGTGTTCAGTGGATCTGGAGCCTATCCCAGGAACACTGGGCACGAGGCAAGAAATACACCTTTGACATCCATCACAGGGCATGCAAAATTAAATATTCTGACATACAAAAGGAAAAAGGGGAAAAAAGGAAATATAGTATTTGCACAGTAGCCAGTAGGAACACAGCATGTTTGGCTGAGTTGGCCTGGGCACAGGTTGGATTTGTTTAACCCTGAATGTCAACCTGTGCAGTCTAGAGCATGTCAGCAGGTAATGTCTACCAGATGGCTGAAGAAATCTGTTGAATAGAAGGGCACATCAGGAAAGGAGATCTCAAATCTACTCGTGATCCATGTACATCGTCGTTTATTGACAGCATATCCTTTYAAATCTGGTCTTGATAGTGAGTTTTRAATCAAAATGAATTATAAAGAATAATTWWAAAAAATGATTTGTAAATGAATTTTATTATGATCTATCATAATGTTTAAATACTTCTCCATAGCAATTTATAATTATTTATAATGTGCTACCATCTAAAATAGAATCACTATGTAATTGGTCGGCTGGCTAAATGTTTGTCCACTAAATTAAGTGGTGCTTGCTCTTTAGAGTAGGTCAGCCAGTGTCTGAAAAGACCGACCACAGTTCTGGAGGATGAACGACCTGCTGTTAGTAGGCTGTGTATCTGAGGATCGCTCTTTTCCATTATGCATATTCATCCCACATACATATAAATAAATTCTAAAATCCAAATATTTAAAGGGCATCTTTGGCAGGGCATGACGGCCACCCAGAACGGCAAATGGGGTTGGTTCTAGATTTCGCAAGATTACTTTGCAAACATCTAAATAATAACCCAAACATTTTGTTGCTTTTTTTTGTAGGCTAATGGGATAAAGCTAATATGTACACTTAGGTAAAAAGTTATCAAAAGCAGGTACATAATTCTAATGTATCATTGAGCATTAACATTGGTGGCTCAGTGGTAGCTTTCTTGCCTACCATGCAGAAGGCTCGGGTTCCATTCCCACACAATGCCCAAWCCCCAGCCACTGGATACAGTGCCGGTCTCAAGCCCAGATAAAAGGGGAGGGTTGCATCAGGAAGGGCATCTGACGTAAAACCTGTGCAGATCGTATGGTCAGCTGTGGCGAAAGACCAACAATAAGTATGTTCCAAAAATGAGAAGTAAAAATTACACTGCCCTCCATAATTATTGGCACCCCTGGTTAAAATGTGTTCTTTAGCTTCTAAAAAATTCAGTTTTCTTCTAAATAACATAGGACCACAATGGAAAAAAGAGGAAATTCCGACCTTTTAATTCAAGTGCATTTATTCAGTTGGAAAAATATCCCACATTAAAAATAATGCTTTTACATCAAATCATGAGTGCCACAATTATTAGCACCCCTGATGTATAATATTTTGTACAACTCCCTTTTGCCAACAAAACAGCACCTAATCTTCTCCTATAATGTGTCACAAGATTAGAGAACACAGAAAGAGGGATCTTCGACCATTCCTCTTTGCACAATGTCTCTAAATCATCCAGTGACCTGACTCCTCTYCTCTGCACKCTYYKCTTCAGCTCACTCCACAGGTTTTCAATGGGGTTGAGGTCTGAGGACTGAGATGGCCATGGGAGGAGGTGGTGAACCATTTCTGTGTAGATTTGGCCACATGTTTTGGGTCATTATCTTGCTGAAAGACCCAGTGACGACCCWTCTTTAGCTTTCGTGCAGAGGCCACCAGATTTAGCTTTAAATTGTCCTGGTATTTCAAAGCATTCATGATCTCATGAACCCTAACAATGTTCCCAGGGCCTCTGGAAGAGAAACAGCCTCACAGCATCACCGATCCTCAACCAAACTTCACAGTGGGCATGAGGTGCTTTTCTGCATACTCATCTTTTGTGTTCCGCCATACTCACTTAGAGTGTTTGTTGCTAAAAAAGCTCTATCTTGGTCTCATCTGACCAAAGGTCCMAGTTGAAGCCCCAGTACCGCTTAGCAAACTCCAAACGTTTATGATTGTGACTGAGAAAAGGCTTTTTTTTTTTTTTACATGCCTCTTAAAGAGCTTGTTGGCATGTAGATGGCGTCTGATTGTTGTTTTGGAGACTTTGTGACCCCAAGATGCTATCATTTGTTGCAGTTTTTTAACAGTGAGCTTTGGAGAATTTTTAATTTCTCTTACCATCCTCCTCACTGTGCGTGGAGGCAAAATAAACTTGCGTCCTCGTCCAGGCTTGTTTACTACTGTTCCAGTTTTTTTAAACTTCTTAATGATTCACTGTGGATTTGGGCAGGTGCAGGCAGGTGGCTATTTTCTTGTATCCACTGCCTGCCTTGTGAAGGTCGACACACATCTGCCTTACTTGAATGGTGTGTTCCTTTGTCTTTCCCATGTTGAGTGTATAAGATAAATTATTTCTGTGTCATGTCATATTTATACCCCAGGAAGCAGGAAGTGATAAATTACTAATTAAATGTTCCTAGGTACTCTGATCAACTTTGTAAACTACTGTAGAAATGACAGAAATTACATTTATTTTCTTAGAATTGTTAGGGGTGCCAATAATTGTGGAACAGGTTATTTTATGAAAAAGAATTATTTGTTAGTCAGGGATTTTTATTTCCCCTTAAAATTTACATCGTATTCACGTTATATTTTTCTACAATTTTCAGTGTGACAATATGCTTCTGCAATAAAAAGTGAATTTATTTTAAGGCTTTTAACACATCTTAACCAGGGGTGCCAATAATTATGGAGGGCACTGTATATGATAGCAGCGCTTTTCAGATCCATTTTTGGATGTCCAGTTTGCAGGTAAATCAGTTGTGTTTGAGTAGAATTGTGTTCCCCATTCTGATGTTCGATGTGAACAGTACAGTAAGTTAAGCTCATCACCTGCATCTGCATGATTGTATGCATTTGCATGAGTCTATGCGTCTGACTGGGTAACTGCATGAATGAGCAGGAATGCTGATAATTCAATTCAATTCAATTCAATTCAATTTTATTTCTATAGCGCTTTTAACAATGGGCATTGTCTCAAAGCAGCTTCACAGAAATGAAAAAGAAAATGAAAAGAAGACTTATGGAAATGTATATATGTTTAAGAAAAATAAAAAAAATAAAAAAAATAATGAAGCAATAAAGTGAGTGTACACATCTATAGTATCTATTCATCCACAACAATCATTCAACAGTAATAAAAGCTTACACATGTAATTCCTGTGTTGTTTGCATACGTATGCACCCCTGGTTATCATACCTGTATTTTCACTTTGGATTGTGGCCACAAGAGCGTTAATGAGGTCATAAGCCGATGTCACATGAGTGTAGTTAGTGTTTCAGATCATCGCAAAAGATGATCAGTGTTGTTAGGGTCAGGCCCTGCACAGGACACATGAGTTCTTCCAAACCAACCTTGGCAGATCATGTCTTCATGACCTTCGTGAAATCCTCATGGGCACTGTTGGTTCATTTGTTGGTGATGCAGGTTTATTTGTTTAGCTGTAATGCTACACAATACAATGTCAATCGATACTATTTTCTATTTCCAAGAACAGTTTTAATGAATCAAAGGAATCAAATAGGCTATCTAATAAATATTAGATGGTATATATTAAATATTATGTAGATTTATTAGAAGTAGAAGAATAAGCATTTAGACAATAGTTTTGAAATATATATTATTCATATTTTTCCTTACAATTTGTATTTTTTTTTAAAAAGTAAACCAAGTATTTTTTGTAACTGCTGGTACAAGTCACAGAGATCGTCCTGTCAAATACGAAAGAAAAACCTTTCAAAAAACAATCCGATCATAAAATTTAATCCATTTTGGAGTGAGCTTCCTGTCTTCAGTGACATCTAACTTCGCTACTATGTTAATACACATTAATCAAAGTGTCAGCTACGAAGAGACATAGGCTTTGTTTTGGAACAGGTCTCCAATAAGCTTCCTACAACAGTGCAACTATTACGGGGTTAAGTAAACAGTATTTGCTAATATGGTCTGTATGCAGCTGAGGGAAAGGAAACAGAATCGCAGACACTTTCAGACCTACACGAATATGGAAGCAATCTCTTGGAAAAACGTAAACACTCAGACCATCCACAGAGGCACCACCTGGGTGCGTTTGTGTGTGTGTGTGTGTGTGTGTGTGGGTGTGTGAGCGCGTGTGTGAGCGTGTGTGTGGGTGTGTGGGGGGGGGTGGTTGGGTGGTTGGATGTAGAGCTTGATCACCAAAGCTCCTGCAAATCCTGCACACACTGTCACATTTGGAGGTGGGCATGTGCACATCTGGAATGAATTTATTTTATAATTCAGCCTATTATTGGTGCGGTCTCTACTTAAGTAGCATGAACACAGTCATGGCCCAGTCCTCAAGACTATGYGTGGCCTCTGCCCTACACTAATAAACCCTAACAGAGTGGGGAGGGCTGAATTTACTCAGGGCTGACTATGCAACACATGTAAGCTCTCCCACTATTATTTAGAGGAATTTACAAGACTAATAAATTTGCGAATAACAGAAGTAACTTGGAAGGCAATTAAACAAAGAGATTTATGCATGGATGCATTCATGAAAAAAAGTGACAAATAAAAATATGCTTCATAACCACATTATGGGGAGGTCCAAGACTTGTTTCTCTGGTAGCTGCGTTGTAAAATCAAACCCTACTCTAAATAAAACAACCACAAGCAGCACCTGAACCCTTTGATCAGTATTACATTTCTGCATTGCATATTTCTAACTATTCTGCCTTTTGTTTTATGSTTTTATTTTTGATATGTTGTTTCTTGGACTGTTTATCACATAACACAAAAATGCCATGCTCTGTTACAAGAATAAAATGTTGTCGCCCATGGGCATCACTGATTTTCAATCCTGTCTCATCTCTGTAGCAAAATGAGGAGAGCTACAATCTCTTTTTAAAAATGATCTTTACGATGTACAGTGAGTGTCTAGATACGTAAAGGAGGTGTGAATGGTAAGTGCAGCACAGGAGCATTCCTGCACATACACAGTCTCCTAAAAAAAATTTCTTTCACTGTCTTGGTCTTCTTTCAGGTCTTGAGATTTGATGTGGGATGTTTTCTTATTTACTTTATTTGCATGAATTTATATTAAGTTGGCTCGAGGTAAAAAAGTTTACAAAGCAAAATTGACACAATGTCGTCTGCTGTTTAATGCCGCACAATAATGCGAAAAAAAATGTAAAATATATTTTGAGTAATAGAGAATTATACTCACTTTTTGCAATTGATTGACATTAAATTTCGGCTTTGTGGTCACTTGGTACCGCGTGCAAATCCCAAATATTTTGAGGGAAAGGAATGTGAATGTTACGATAATGATAAGCATTGATACATTTTCTTGCAAATTCATTTATTCCATAAAAACAACCTTTCATTTAATTCATTCAAATTTGTATTATTATTATTATTATTATTATTATTAATTAAATGTATTATTATTATTTATTTATTTATTTTGAAAATCAAGGAGCTGGATAACACCCACAAATGTTACATTTAAATGGTAAAGCAACATCATTTAATAAAATACAAAAAAGGAAAATAAATAAAAACAAAGAATCTGTCTTAAAAATCTAAGACAATACTGTATAGTATCARTACAGTATATTTTCATATTTAATACAAATGATATTGCATATGAATAAAAAAATATATTTAATAATTCTGATGAATGAAAACATTGTGCTTGAATATAATGATGGAATAAAATGACCTAAGTACTTTCCAGCATCACTAAATAAATCTGAAGTGTACAGTAAAATAGACAAAGCATAGTACACACAAACACACATTATACAGTACTGTACACATACAGTAAGGCATAATCACACTCCTATAGAGACTATAAACGAATTAAAGAATGACTCCAAGCATAAAGCATTTTTATGTGTGTGTAAATAGAAACATTCTCTCATGTACATACTGTATAGACTTTATTTACTCTACTCCAGCTTAGAAAGATGCAATAAGATTGTTGGCAGTCATAGTGTTATTTGATTAAGGGGCTGTGCACTGATGTGGGATGATAATGCATCAAGCATTAGGAATGCTGACAAAGCCCATGGGCTAATTTGACAGACTGCAACAGCATAAACACATACTCAGACATTAAAGGGTTGAGATGGCTTCAGAACTAAGCACACGGTGCAGTCTGGACATGCCCAGGTTAGGGATGATGGGTATGAAAGTAGTAAGCAGCAAAAAAGGAATGTGGTAATCTCTTATTGTGGAACAGGTAAGCAATCGGAGTAGATTTAAGTAGGTGATATTAGAAAATCTGAAACAATTATCATTTGAAATATGAACACAGGTTTTAATGATACTGTACGTGTTGTAATGGTATGTCCTATCACTAGGTGCAAGAGAACTGTACGTTTGCACGGCCACTTTCCYTGTGAGAACTGTACGCCTTTAACAGTAAAGAATCCTTTGTAAAGATTTGTGCTTCAATTAGCAGGTGATGAATCGCTTCCTGATGACTGAACAAAGATGTAGGAAACCACATATGAGAGCACAAATTAAAAGACTTTGGAAAAGGGATTTTTTTTTTTTAAAAGAAAGAAAAAGAAACTAAATGTCATTAAACATGTGTGGTTTCTTAAAGAGCTGCATTTAACTACCATTCTTTAAAAAGGAACACATTTATTGTGAACAAATACAAGAAACACGCAAGATCTGAATCAGCCACCAGAGAAGAACTTTAATGCGTCCCTTTGGGCCCCTATGCTTTTGTCACCAGAAATGATTGTAAAAACATTGCACAATTTAATCTAAATGTGCAACAACAACAACAACAACAACAACAAAAAATGATACCAGGTGCATTACCCTTTAAGCAGCACTTTTGTAGAGGAAATATTACGTTGTTCAAATTTACAAGCTATTCTTTGCTTTGGACAAAAAAAAAAAAAGGAGCTTAGCGTGAAAGAAAAACAATATTCGAGACCAGCGACATAAAGTATTTGTTTTTTGATTCTATAAAGCTGCTTTGCAACAATGACCATTGTTAAAAGCGCCATATAAATCAAATTGAAGTGAATTGAATAAAGGCAACAAAAAAAAAAACTTTAGAAATCTTCTTAGTCATTCCCTTACACACAACCTTCAAACAATTATACCTTATACAGTACCTACTGTATATAAATGATTTCAACTTTAGATGTTTGAATTGAGATGCTGACTGTGTTAATGCATGAATCCCTTTCCCAAATACAACAGTATTACACACCACTGCGAATGACAATAGAATCGAATCCAAGAGCATTTTTCTCATACACAGGATTTGTTTTGGTGCAGACTGTTGGAAAACAGACAGAAAAACAAGTAAAGAGTACTACTAGAAAACATACCTATGGCAGCGTACTAGATGGTGATGGAGCTGGTCAAGATGAACTCATTGATGGAGGTGTAGAAATATACCATCGATGACTGACTCTGGCATTTCGACCTTCTTGAGCTGTCGTGGAAAGTACAGTACATCCACTGCTGTGCCATCTTGGTTAAGGAGCTGATGTTAAGAAAATGCACTGGAGGTCCTGGCTGATGACTGAATGCTGTTGACGGTGGGTCATGGTGAGTTCTTCCTAAGATCACCTTGCAGCTCCACTGTATCAACATTCATACGTCCAGCTAATAATGTGCGCTAGAGCAACATTTGATTTCATTTGATTTAAAATTCCATAGGTTTGGTAGGTGTGTTTGAGGAGGGTTGCACCTGAAGGCAGTGTATACCGCTGAATTAAACATTTGCAGTCACTGCTTCTTAAGAAGCAAAAAAGGATGCATATAACCTGAACTGACCTGAGAGGTGCACGGCATAATTCTATATTCCTGCCTCTAACAGAATTGTAACTATAGACTGTGGAGATACAGTACATGCCAGAGTGCAGCTACCTGACTTGCCTTCTTCACAGAGGTGCTGTAGAGGAACCTGCTGTGTTGTTCCGATGCAAAACATCAAGCGACACTGAATGTCTCATCCTCTCCTGTTCCTGTCTGTGACTGTTATTCAGAGCAGAAAGGAAACAGAGGAAGGTCATGACAAAGGCAACAATGCATTCACACGAGTTAGCAAAATGCACGTGTAAATATGCATCTTAAGAGTAGCTAATAWGAAAAGTTTGTTTTTATTCCTATAAAACACTTGATCTGTGTTCAACATTAATTGCAAATCTTTAGCTTCCCACTTTACAGACATTCTACATCCTCCGGCAATCCATGGGTTCAAACATCAACTATCTATTAGAAACACATGTCTCATATTAAACTCTTCCCCTCCACTTCAAATAAATCAAGCATACTTGACACTTAAGTTTATGGAAGCCGTATTACTCATAGCCACGCATAGGCTTCTGTGCTCTAAACGTTTACATCTTCGAGATGACATATTTTGGAAAAGAATAATAAAATCCACAGAATATGAAGCAAATTCGCTAACTAATTCCACACTGCAAAGCAACATTGTTTGAAATGAAATCAGAACATAAGGAAGCAGCCTTTAATTTACTGTATATGACCCTTAAGCAATATTCCCACTAATTTGACAAAGAATAACAAAATGAATAAACAACAATTCATACAGTGCTGTCAAAATAGCTCCAAATATGCCACACATTCTTTTTTTTTTTTCTTCTTGTTCTTTTTTTTTTTTTTTAACTAAGGCATCGGTTGGATAAAATATATGATTTTAACTTGGCTTAGTTATGAGCGTGCACGTCATTACAAAATTTCCTGTTTAAGATCTCCATTTTCCAAATCAAAGGCCTGTGCCACTTTATTCTCCCTGGTTCCACACACTCTTAAATCTGAAACCCTGAAGACACATATTTAATATACAACATGTGTAAGCAAATCACACACACACACACACAAAAAAATATTTTTCCACATTTGTCAATTACTGAATCTTTTCTGTGCTTGGATTAGTATACCGTAAATTATATGAATGTGGCAAAAATATTCCTGTCATTTTCTGCTGAAAAAGTACAGTCTGAGAGGATTGACAAAGGTCAACAACCAACGTGTGGAAACACAGGCTACCATTAATAATGATAGACACGTTTTGATGTCTGTGATGTTTTGGTGCCATTTTTATAAATATTTTGAAGACTGTCAGTTAATGCTGAAATTTCATAAATGTGCTCTGTCCAGAAAAATAAACACCGGTTGCTCAGTCCAGGATGTGAACATGGTATTTTGTTCATACTCTTGGTAGCCCTAGCTACAGAAACATAGCTTATTTGCTATGTTTCAAAATATTAAGCTCACCTCGGTTAATATTAAAGTCGACATCAACACTGCCAGACACATATTTCTGCACTACTATAGGCAAAAAAAAGAAGAACAAGTTAACTTTAAAATGTTTATATTTAGAAATGTAAATATTTACATTTTAAAAATATAAACATTTTAAAATACTGTATATCCATTTAAATGTTTTACTTTCATAGGTTGTAAAACACTGACTCACAGATGGTGCTGAGAATGTACAATATGAATCAAACGAAATCAAAAGAGATTTAACTGTTTTAAAACTCAAACAGTTCAGCTACAGTATGTGCTGATGTGATAAGCGGTCCAGTAGCAAGCAGAGCGACATAAAAATAGAACAGTACATTCCAAAGCAATATAAGTGCAGCAGGATACCATCGGAATACCACAGCGAACTGCAAAATTATTGCGCATCCATTCCGGGACACGCCTAAAAAACCCCACAGTGTCCACATGTAATACCACTAACATCAGGTAGCACTTAAGCGTCCTTCACCCCAGTATATGACTAAACTTACTGCCCAATAGCCAAACAAGCAAACAGACATTCACGTCATGTCACAATGCAAGAAACACAATGTTAGTTYAATAACAGGATGTGATCACAGTTAGCAACGATGAAAGTATGCATTAACAGCATTTTTAAGTAAACCTTGGCTCCTGTTTTTAACCACTGGGTATGGTCACTTCCAGCTGAATAAATCGTCTTTTTCAGGTCATTACCATGTGTCACCAAATGCATTTTTTTTATATTTTATTACAAAAAATGTACAAATATATATTTTTTATATTTTTTTTAGTACAGAGTTGTAGTAAGACCTTATGTTACACAAACAATATATTGCAATCGTTCTTTTTTAAAACAGCAMACACAGTGCTTTAATGCTGTTCATGGCCAATTATTCAGCAAAAACAAGAATTATACCTTCATAGCATTCCCACAGGTCATTACCTACAGTAATAATATAACTGATATGCCAAGTGCTAAATTAAAAGTATTCAGTTACACCACAGGGCATATCTTGYATCTTGTGKACTGTATCTTGTCTGATATACAGTGTGAGCAATGTTGGAACATGTGTTTATGTAGAGATAGCATAAAGTAAAATAAGACCCAAATAATTACTAGCTACTTCATTCTGTAAGCAAGGAAAAACAACACATATAGTGATGTAACAGGACATAGGGATGCAATAGGATACAGTGAAACAGATCTAGGTACCGAATGCATGTACCTAGTTAAACACAAGACACAGACAAAAGTAAGGTTTAAGATACTTAATTTTAATATAAATATTAGTCACAAATTAATGCTTACAAAGTATAAGGCCCCAAAACAAAAATACRTAGAACATAGGAAACTTGGGTAAGCATCAGAAAATAAAGTATATCAGTTCGGGGGCAGTTTAGTTTGTTCTTTCATTCCATTATTTATTGATATTCATTGATAGTGTTAGTGTCTAAAGTTAACCATGCAGTATTAACATAATACGTTGAGGACTTAAAAATCCCCGACAACAGTACTGAGCAAAAGTCCAGAGACCCCCTCTTATCTTCATATTTTGCTTCCAAAGGTCCAGACATTCTTGAATTTTTATATGCCGATTAACTGACGATTAATTCTCTATGCATCTTAAAGTACTTTTTTGGCTCTTATTTTTAGCAAGTTCATGACTCCAGTCCCTGTACCTGAGCAGTTTCAGAGGAATGTTTTTTTTTTTGTCTGTTAAGCCACATGGCGACCTGTGAATCATATGTGCAAAAAAAACAAAAAAAAAACACCTAACTTATGGCATAAGCCAGTAAGGGACAGGTGCAGATGAGTGGCTGGAACAAACAAGACAGGAAATTACATTGCTCCTATGATAAACAACCAATTTTTAAAGTGTGTATATTTGATTAGATTCATGATGCACTCCACATTTACTATTATAAGATGCAAAACTTAGAAAATCTCTCCAAGAAATTGGCCTCTTAGTCATTTATAAGAAAAACATGATCATTAGTTTTAATGATGTGAGTTCACAAGGACTGATAAACTGCAAAGTTATACATAAACTGTCTAAAGAAAAATAAACTCTTGGTCTTCATATCACTGTCACACAAGTCATTCATTTTTTTAAATCATCTTAATTTCAGAAAATTTTAAAGGAAAATTCTTAGAGGCCATCTCCAAGTCAGGTCTAAATTTAATCCAAGATTTGCTAAATAATTATAGGACATAACAAAGTTTGTACTTTTGATTTGCAAGTCAGCATTAGGACCTGATCCACCAGCTACAGYATTCTGTATTTGCTGGATAAAATGAAGTTTCAATAAAGCTTCCTGGAGTCATACCATCTTTTGCTCTAGACAAAATTAATTATAACGTATGCATTATATTTGACTAATGGTTTACGAGTGAGTAGCATATCATCAAATACAGGACCATAAATCAAAGGAGAGTGAGGACAAGGRGTGGTTGAGAAGTTAATCCCCGTTCAGGTCTGGGAGGTCTGCAATGTGACCAGAGACACGTGGCCCACAGTCTGGACCTGATTACTTGCATTAGCCAATGATTCCACTGGTTTACCCAGAGCTCAGAGATAGCACTCCCTCTCATCAGCCAAAAGCATAGTCAGGACTACAGCACTGAAACCATATGCGAGCTGGAAAATTCAGGCATTAGAGAACCCCAATGAATCTTCATTTCTGCCTGAGTACTTTCCCTTCCTCTTTTTGTAAATTCAGGAATATTTTTTTATGACAGTGTGAAGGAGAGTTCGCAATTTTATACTAATAAACAAAAAAATTTCCAAAAAAACAATATATATAATAATAATAAAAAATTTAGAAACCATACGGTAATTTTGTCATTTTCTGTTCCTCAGTTTTGTAAATCAGGTCCGTCAAAAATGTAGATGCTTACCGCGACTCAAAGACACATGCAACACCGCTGTCTATCTCTGCCTTATCTTTTCTCCCTTTACTGATCTCATCTTCCCTTCTTGAAAAATTCATTTTCTTTGATTGCTTTGAGAAAGCATACATAGGCTTGATTGATTTGATTTAAAACCAAGTTCACACAATTTGCTCAGCTAATCCACTATTAGTTCCACTCAAGTGTTTTATTATGTCCTTTCCCCCAGAAATTACAGTTAATAATGAGTGAGCTGCACTGGTCCATTATGCTTTCAGTAGCAATTTCAGTATTTAACATTTAAAAGCATTAAAATTCTATCACTTGCCTTTTGTTATCATGTAATTCTGCTCAGAATGAACACTGAAAGCATATTCTGTAATGCATTACTCTTTTATGTGTTACTAAAAGACAAAAGCCGCTTGTCCAATTACACACATTACATTACACACATATAAACGTCAATGTCAAGAATATACACTAAAACCAAGAAATAGAGACCTTATACATAAGGCTACTCTTAGATAAATCAATGGCTCTTCGACACTAGAGGTCATTTACATAACTCTAACAGAATGCTGCTGAGGCACTTGAAGGTGAATGCTTTTATAWGGAAAAAGACTTAAACGCTACTACTGAGTGCTGCTCCTACTGTACATCTGACCTATAAAAAAAGTCAGCACTGCTAAATGATTAAGTGTAGAACTATAATGAACCAAAACATTAAAACCACTGATGTTAGCACGTCCACTGTAAGCGCAACTGCAAAAAGATGAACGAATGATGTCATAAATTACCACGAATACAAACCATTTTAAATGTCAAATGCCATTCATTATGACCACCCAGGCATTGCAGGCTACTTCAGCATTCTCTGAGAAGAATCACAGAGGTATGACAGCTCTGCCTTATTGACCACACACATAAGCGTAATCATAAAAGTGGGAAAATATTAAAGAGAATAAAATAACACGTTTCTTTGAAAGGTTTGGAATAATAGAAATGAACACTGCATCCGGAGTCCRCAGCAATCCAAGGTTTGCTCTTACACTTCCAAAGCAAGCAATCCAAGAATATCAGTTCTCAACTCAAAGCTTTTCCAACAAAAGAGTCACTCAATAACATTAGCGGTGTCACGAGCGCAAACCGGAGAAAGAAGTGCTCAGGTTCGTGAACGCTGTTGTCTCTTGTGCTCTGAGCAGTCATCTTAAATGTGTCAGATTCAGCTTCTGGTGTATTTGAGAATCAGGTAAGAGATTAGAAGGCTTTATGCTTCGGTAGTGATATAATGTGTAACATATTTGATGTTGCAACTTGAACGATTTCAATCTTAAGCAACTATATGTAAATGGTATATACAGTGTATAATTATATATATTATATAGTCAGACAAAAAAAATTTATACACACTTCAGGAAAAGAAAAACAGTATATATAAATAATATTCACATTTTATTATCATAATATTATAATATAACTAGTATTTATCATATTATCTTATTATTATCATATTATAACTATTTATAAAGCAATACATTTTGTATTAAAATATTTATTTTTATTTTATTATATATATTCTTTTCCTGAAACCTATATACAAAAAAACACATTTCAGAAAAAGAAAACCTTTAAATAAATATTTTATTATTTTATTTTATTCTAAAATTTTTATACAAAATTTATTGCTTTATGTTTTTATATATAAAGGTTGTATTTTAAATGATACTCATTTTAACGTATTATAGAAGGAACAGAAATATCACTATCAGTATACCGATACCACAAACTTAGTGACTCAGTGATGAGCCGAATATATCATTATAGACCTGCAGAATCAGTTTATTTCGTTCCTCACCAGTTGACACAGGAAACCAGGAAATTCCCTCACGAAATATTTTTAGGATAGTATGGTATTTTTGCTGAACTAAACAAAAACACTCAGTTTGTGTGTTTTTGCATTTGTAAATGTTAAACTAGGGGGAAAAAGACATCTATTTGTAGTCTAGACTACAAGTCTGGTTGGAACAAAGTGTTTAACCGGAGAAAAGGTTCAAGGTTTGAGGAGAAAACACACACTCCAATGGTCAATGTTGTTTTATGGCTTGCATATCATGATTAATTAAAGTCACTTATTTAAGCAACAGKCAATAAATAGTAAAAGCAAATATGTTTGTGGATCCAAATCCATAGCTTTTTTTGGACTTAGACCAAACAGACGTTGCAATAAATGAAAGGTCACCTTTGGTATTCACTGAGTTCTTTTCCGCTCTACTTGATGTTTACAAAGTATAACATGTTTCCATCCAACCTAATTAAAATCCTTATGAATTCAACAGCAACATTCAGAAATCCATGATCATCATCAGCAGTTGTTATTCCAGGGGAGACAAGACTCTGCAGGCATCTTCCTTATACARTCCAATACCAGCCGAGTGAATTTTATACTGACTGTTGAATCATGACCTCCCTGGGTGATAAAATAGTCCTAAAGTCTGTGAACTTTAGATTTTCAGCAGACCACCAGTACAGTAGATTGTTGGCACCAGGGCAGGCCCTTTTTCTGCCCATTAAATCATCATCCCGTATTTCAATCTCAATATAGCAACAGAGTAAATATTTGAGTATTACATACTGAAGGTACAGTTCTGGTCAAAGGCCAAAATCACCACTACAGGCAAAAAAAAAAAAACTGACTGAAAGGGGGCATTCAGCACGGACTGATCACCAAACTGAGTCTCTATTGGGCAAAGAAATCTTTTTTTCCCCTTAACAAACTAATAAAGGACACAAATTTATAAGCATGTATTCATCATGAACAACAGACTTTGGGTTCTAGTCTGCCATAGGTGGAAAATAAAACATAACCCTGGGTGTTTTTTTAGATTGCTAATTGTGAGTTAATTAAATAATTGAAATGCTGGATGTTTGGAGAGAAAGAAAATCGTGTATATTTTATGGCTGCCTTACAAAAGAATGAAAAAAAGAACCATTATAGGCAAATCCACTGAAGATCTAAAAAAGGATATTAAAAATCAAAGTTGCACTATTAAATAAACAAGATTGCTCTTATTGCTCATGTACAGTATGCTATCCATCCATCCATCCATTAATCCATCTAGGAACCTCTGTAGTCCAACTAGAGTCTGTGGAGGCCAATGGTGACCACTGAATTTATTACCATTTTTACAACTGTGGTAGGACCTTTGGTCAACAATCATACACACATACAGTGCATAAACTATGGGGAATTTGGGAATGCATTTAACCTAGTCTGCATGTCTTYGGACTGTTGGAGGAAACGGAGTACCTGGAGGAAACCCACCAAGCACGGAGAGAACATGCAAACTCCATGCACACAGACCCCGAGGCGGGAATTGAACCCAGACTCTGGAGGTGCCAGTAGACAGTGCTAACCACTACTCCACYGTGCCGCTCATATAGACTATACCTGCTATATAATACTCTTTCATGTTGAATGTTTCAATGTTGCCTGTAAGAAACAGATCTGAGCAGAGAGATCAAAGTAAGAGCAATCCAAAAAAGAATCCCACATTAACGTGAAATGTAGATTAGRCTTACTGGGACCCATCCCTGGACACAAGCTTGTGATGATACCCTCAGRCAAGCTCTTGACTGGGCCAGTAATGTAAACCAGTTGAGTATAACCTTAAATAATGGTAGGCGTGAGATAAGGGGTGGAGCTCCGGTGCAATGCAAGTTCCACAGTCTTAGACAGACTGAGGTAGATAGATTGAAAGGTGTGACCTAGATATGGTTTGCCTTACATTTACACAATACATGTTCTAGTACTAATGTTTTTGATAAGTAATGGTGTGTGAATAGTCACCAGTCTTAGGCTGAAGGCATTGCAAGTGGCCTTTTTTTCCCATGAGACAATGGGGGTACTGTGCAAAATTCTTAAGTCTAGGAAACAAAACAAAAATAATGATAATGTAGGTTCCTGGGTTTTGCAAGAAAACAGAAAGGAGCAAATGTGGCAAAATTACCGGGATGATTCTCTAGCACGGTCAGTAAAACCTAACAGCTGTTTTACTTAGAGTACAGTGCTATGCAAACGTTTCTTGGGAACATAAAAATAAAAAATAAATCCATAATTTCATGCCTTTGAAAACATTTGTAAATATGTAAATAGAAAAAAAATTCTAAAAGGCACAAAAGAGTAATAAAATAAACACCATCAATATTTATTATAAAAATTCTTTGCTTGAAAATAATCAGTGGTGTTTTTATTACCAGCAGTGCCATTTTATAAGTAAAACAGCCGTTAGGTTTTTACTGAGTGTGCTGGATAATATGGATTGCTGGAGTTCTTCTGCTAACTTTGTTAGACTTGCTCCTTTCGATTTTAATGCAAAAATCTAGGAATGGATTGTACATTAGTTGTTTGTTTTTTTTGGTTTACATCTGAAAACTGGTCTGTTACAGTCCATAATGTGTTGCTTTCTTTACAAGCATTTAAATGTTATTTATTTATTAATTTATAAATTTTCAAGTTATGTTTGGTAATAGTGAATGGTTTCGTATATACTGTAATAACGCAGACATGATAAACATGTATAACAAAATTTGTATTAAAGATAATAGAATGCCTAAAACCTTTGCACAGTACTGTACTTGTGGGTGTCTCAGGAGTGAAACCTGTATGCACCAACAGCACTTAGTATCCTGGGCTGACCTTCCTGGTCCGGACTGTTGTGCCTGTGACCCTCACCAAAAGCAGAATGAAAATTAGATAATTAAATAATTAATTGTATACAAATATTTCAGGTTTAGTTTTGCATTACAATAGGAAACTGGCTTTTTTTATGGATATTTTACTCCTAAATTAGTCAAATTTAATGATATACTCCGTGAGTTTTCTTGAGATATTTGGGATCTGAGATCACGTAAGCACATACCAGTTATCGCAGGCAGGTAATAACACTATTAGTAGCACTCATAAGTGATGCTTTTATGACTGAAAATTAAACCTGTAATTAGAGTGTCTGGGTGTCCTGAGGCTAAAGTTTTTTTTTTTTGTAACTAATGTGTATACGTTTTTGCAGTACAACCCAGCATTAAAAATCTGCATAATTAGGTAGCGGTTTGTCCTGTCCTTTAGAAATCATTTTAGATGCACTATATTACAGATATCAAGTAATACAGTGCATCTAATTTTTTTTCTAAAGGATGGACAAACCGCTACCTAATTATGCTGATGTCATCATTCACCGCTATGTTTAGTGAAAAGTATTCATCTGACAAAAATAAGCTTTTCAATTGAACTACATACCGTAAATGTTACACCAACTTCAACCAGTCAAACAGTAAATTGTAACAATTGCATACATTTTTTTATTACATTTTTGTTTCACATCTTTGTGCACACACCAAACCGTTGTTAACATGATTTTAATTGCTTAAACAGATTTTTAATAATAAATGGGATATGAATGTGAAGGCACACTGTAGGTAGATATGAACAGACAGAATAGGGCTTACCAGGCCATTATCATAAATCACTGCAGCACAACATTTCATACAAGTCTGAGCAAATCACAGCAGTCTTTCTTCAAATCTCTCTGTCTCTGCCTTGTGAAATATTCTATCCTTCATGTATAAATACATTCCTGCTCTTTAATTGCTCTTTGCTAAGTCAAGAGAAATCACATACTTCTCCACTGCCTCATAATCCAAGTCTGCATCTGATGACAAGAACTGAAGATCAGTGATGCTTCCCATCAGACACTACTGAGCAACATTGTTGAGAACGCCTTTATCCGTTATTTTACCAATATTATTTTACAAATAGGTGATGGAATTCCGAGGTTTACATTTATAGTATTGTGCAGCTGCATTTACAAAAACAAAAAAAATTATGTCTCAGGCCAGAAAATGGTTTTGGTGAACRTTTTCCTTTTGACTTAAAAGATGGTCTACAGTGCCTTCATAGAATTCACAGTGTGGCACGCAGTTATATTCACCCCCCCCCTAAGGCCATACATTGTACAACCACCTTCTGTTGCAATTACAGCTGCAGAATAGCTGAAGCTCAGTCACATTTGATGAAGAGTGTCTGTGAACAGCAATTTTCAAGTTTTGCTACAGATTCTCAATTGGATTTGGGTCTAAGCCTTGACTGGGCCTTTCTAACACATGAATATGCTCTCATCTAAACCATTTCATTGTAGCTCTGGCTATATGTTTAAGGTCGTTACTAGTTCCTACTGGAAGGTGAACTTTCACCCCAGTCTTATGTCTTTTGAAGACTCCAACAGGTTTCCTTGTAAGATTGCCAAGAACTGGTTCCATTTACCTCCCCATCAACTCTGACCAGCTTCCCTGTCCCTGCTAAAGAAAGGCATGATGCTGCCAACAGCATCATGCTGTGATGTGCAGTGTTAGTTGCATTTATGCCAAAAAAGTTCAATTCTGGTCTCATCCGACCAGAGCAACTTCTTCCACATGTTTGCTGTGTCCTCCACCAAGCAGTTGGCTTGTCACAAACTGCAAATGGAACGTCCTATGGCTTTCTTTTAATAATGGCTTTCTCGCCACTAGTCCATAAAGGCCAGATTTGTGSAGTGCAAAAATAAATAGTTGTCCTGCGCAATTGTGCGATACTATTTCGATTTTCAGATGAAGAATTAAACAGTCCCCTGTGAGATGTTTAAAGCTTGGGGTAAATTTTATAACCTAACCCTAATTTAAACCTCTCCACAACTTTATGTCTGGTGTGTTCCTTGGGCTTCATGTTGCTGTTGGTTCCTATTTACTTATTTATTTACTATTTACTACTTTTATTTGTAAAGAATTTTCCTTTAACTTAAAAATTATGTGCCACTTAGTGTTGGTCTATCACATAAAACCCCAATAAAATACAATTTGTGGTTGTAACATGACAAAATATGGAAAAGTTCAAGGGGTATGAAGACTTTTGCAAGGCACAGTATAATATAGTTTGAAAATATAAACCTCACATTTGAGTAAAAATTTCTCAATAAAATTTCTAATTTCTTAATTTCTAATTTGTACACGTAAACATTTCTAATTTCTAAGGAGTATACTCTAATAGACACTACATTGCATATGGCAATGCTTATTATGCAAGTTATTATGTAAATGTAAGATTTATAGCTTCTGTAGTCACAGGTATCCAAAACAGGAGTATCGAGGTAAGCTGTTAACAGGTAAGAAATCATAGCAGTTCTTGACAAGCCTTGACAATTCATAGCAAATTGTGAGGTGTATTAGGCAACAGTTGGCAGTTCAGGATGAGTTTGGCGCGGCTCATCGCAGAGTACTAGGTGTTTCGTATGTATAATTCATAGATGATTTAAGGGCATGTCACCTCACAAAGTCAAGCACCCAAGAACCATCAAGAATTTAAATTATATCAATGAGGTTGAGAATGTTGGAAAGACCCCTTATTCGTTAAAAATCTTTGCCATGTTAAGGACATCATCAAGACAGAAAATGTGTGTTAGCCTGGAAAAAAAAACAACAAAAAAAACAACAGTTTTAGCAAAATTAGATTTTTCTGCCTAAAGAATAAAACACCAAGTGTATATTTCACAAAAAAAAAAATATATACAATCAATATTTTGTGGTTGATGTAACCTTGGACAGGCTGTCTGCAAAAATCTTAGTAGGTACCGATTCAGGTTAACAAACACAGATGTAAACACAGCCTGTCTGCTTAAAAATGCCTAATAAATATGCTTTTCTCACATAGTGAATGCCAAGAATTAAAAAACTTTATTTCAACACCAAACTGAGAGTGGAAATCACCAAAGGAAGAGTAATCAGTCATGATAATGAAGATGGTTCCTGTTTAAATGAAGTCAGTGACAGTTATGTTAAGTGGATGTGGATGGGGATGTTACATGGGATTCCCTGGGATAGGCTCCAGGCCCACCACAACCCCAGATAGAATAAGTGGTATGGAAAATGGATGGATGGATGGATAGATAGATGGATTGTTGGGTGAATAAATGAAGCAAATTACATTATACGAATTACATGACAGCTTGACAGACTACATCTATATTCCTTGTTAATGTTGATTACACTAAAAGGCTGAAAGATGGGTGTTAAAAAGCACTAATCCCAAAATATTATATGAAAATTTGTTTTGGTTATATTACATCGTGAAGCCTGATAGATGCTGCTTCAACGCTGCATGTCTGGCTTACGTAGCTGTGTCCACTACGGCGAAACCTGACGTGCAGGGATGCAGACCAAAACAACAGTGATTTGGCATACTTAGCAGCATCACATTTCTGGGTTCTTCTTTCATGCCTCCATTTTTTAATTAAGAACTGCCCATTTCTTGCATATGTCTTCTGTTGATTCGGCATCACAGTAATTTCAGTAAAAGTAACTGATGTTCAACAAACAAGGATTGTTGATGATTTTGAGATACTTCAAAAAGAACACAAAAAAGTTCACTTTACAACACATCGCCAAAGGCAGTTTTGGCTCAACCGGTTAAGGCTCTGGGTTACTGATCGTGGTATAAACCCAGCACTGACAAGTTGCCACTGTTGAGCCCTTGAGCTAGGCCCTTAACCCTATTTGCTCCAGGGGCGCTGTACTGTATTCTGCCTGACCCTGTGCTATCTGGGATATGCAAAGGAATGTTTTTCACTGTGCCGTAAAATACATTTCACAGTTTCACTTTGATGTAAAGTAAAAGTGACAAATAATTGAATCTTAATAATCAGCCTAATGTATTCCTCTACAGGAGAAACCTTCAGTTACCTTTCGTTATTCTAAGCTTCAAAACTAAAGATACATTATGTAGCCTTCAAAATAAAAGTAAGTTGTTATAGACCACCTTGTGTGCCATAATAAGTTGCCAGAATAAGTCACTTGAAATAATATTTTTGGTGTGTAATATTTGAATTTTTTCAAGTTACTTTGTTTAAGTCTCACAAAGGGATGCAAGTACAGGAATGACCTTTTCATTTTTACAGCACCAGTCAAAAGTTTGGACACACCTTATAATTCAATGTTTTTTGTTTAGTGATTTATTTTGTACATTGTAGAATTATACTGGAGATTTCAAAACTATAAAATGGTACATAATATGGAATTATGTAATTAAATAACAACAACAAGTGCATTTGCAAAACCCGTTAAGCACCATGATGAARCTGGCTCTCATGAAAACCTTCCCAGAAAAGCAAGACCTAAACTTCCCTCGCTGCAGAGGTTCATTCAGACTTAACAGAAATAATCACTAATTAGCAGCAAGATTAGAGCATTATTAGGACATTATAAATGATTTAAATTTGTGTTCTTCACACAATACACACACACACACACACACACACTACATTCTTAGTGTGGCGCATTATATTCTAAATGTTGCATGAGGACATGTGCAATCACACTGCCGCTGACGCACATATTATTTCATTTCATAAATCATGTTTCAATCATACAGTGCTATCATGTCATTCATACATTTCCAGCCTAAATTTGTATTTCTATTTTATTTTTATTGAAAATTCTATTTTGGTATACCAGGCACTAATGAGTCTTTTTAAAATACTGTTTCATTATGAAGATGTTGATGCCAAAGAATTTCCCTCAGTGGGTTTCACTTAATGATCAAGAAACAGTGCATCGTTTTCAACACCTTACAATTAAAACCTTTCAATAAAATATTAATCATTAACACATGAATCTCAATGTGTATATGTGCAAATATGTTTATGTGATTGATGATTGATGTTTTCATATTTCCTTCATGAAATCCACTAGTATGTGCTTTCAATAAAAAAAAATGCTTTATTTGTACACAATGATCTCAAAGGAACCCCAGTCAGCATTTCAGTGTCCATATCCAATATTAATTCATTTTCCAATACGCCTTCACTCAGCAGCTGTACTCCAGTCTGTGGTCTATTGTAATGTCAAGTCTGCTAGAATGTTTATTTCTATATATATATATATATATATATATATATACTGTATTTCATAAGCAAAATACACATGATAAGCAATTCAAGGTGCAGAATCCATCAGCAATCATTTACTGTATATTGCTGGATGTTATTGTAAAAAAAAAAAAATGCAAAGGCTGAACTTGGTGTTTTTCTGACATTCCTGGGGCAAGCAATATAAGATCCATACGCTCATCCATCTTACTGAAGTTACTTACTGTGGCAAAGAAATGGGTTATGGGTACTATTGTATTATGGCAAATTGAAAAGGGAGTCATCTCGATCCTCTCGTCATATCATGTGAGGATGCCAATTAACTGTCATACAAGCCTCGCCAAAAGACTTTTTGTCAAGACAGAGCGCTTTTTGTTCATCCGATTGTTCACTGTACTGTAGATCGCAGTTTCGTAAAGGCTCATCTCTCAAGTAGCATTTTTGTGCGTCCTTCCCTTCAAAAGCAGTCTTTCAATAGAAATATTGTGTACTGTGCCCTTCAGATGGAGGTTGTTTGCAAATCCCCATGGGCCTGCCTGAAGGATGGGATTACTTACATGTGCTTCACTAACATGTTCATTTATCCAACCACACGGACCCATTTACATTCAGAGAGAGTGATAATGTCAGTTTCGTCAAGAAAACCTTCTCTTCTCCTGTTTTGCAATTGCAGCTGGGGACAATGCGAGCAAGAGATGAGAGGGTCATAGAACAAGGCTGGTAAATATGATCTTCAACAATAGTACACTGTGATTTGAATAGGGACTGGTCTTGAATCACACGGCCACAGTGCCAGTCGTTGTTCACATTCGTCCCTCGTTGAGGAAAGGGGGAAAAAAGTAACGCAAGAAAGAAGCTGACTATACGCCACATACTGAGCAGTACAGCCGACATGAGCTGTTTTAAAAGCAAATCATCTTGTCAAAAAGGAGCACAGGATAAAGGATTGAGCAATAGGTAGAGCATCTGACCCCCCCATGCTTTTAACCAGCTAATTAAAATTGTGYGTGCAGGAAAAAAAGAGAGAGAAAAAAATCCTTGGAAATCATTGCTCCTATTCCCAAGACAAGCTGGTGTTTTGAACTGCTGTGTAGGTAGACTTGTATTTACCCTGGATGCAGTCCTTGATTAAAATGGCAGAGAGGAGAACTTGCCTGGGTTTGCAGTGGTTAAGCCACCAAGCTAAAATATCTCCTTTAACAAAATAATGTCATTGCACGTTGCCTTTCATTTAATGCTTTAGAAATTCGATTTAATCTCCTGCTCGAGAGTTATTTTTAATGGGTGTTTTGCTTGTCCGGGTGCCATTTGATATTAAACATTTCCCCCCTCCGCCGATTCCGAGGGCGATTTCATTTTCCTTCCAAGCTGCAACTCCAAAAACAGTCGACGAGACACCACAAGAAAGGCCCTCGAGGTCACTGGAAGATGTCGACTCGTTTTGGATAGCCGAAGAAAAATATCTACTTTCGTTCAAATTATACCTTCCCGAACCGTACCCGAACAATTCACGTCGAATATAAACATCCTTGCGGAAATATTACCTCACATCTTGAGTTTCTCTCGCCGCCGAGGTGCCTTGGACGCGGCCGAGGTAAAACTGTACAAGGCTGCTAAAGTTCTCGGCTGTTGAATACGGTCCATTCCCACCTTCGGCTCCCGGTGCCTATTTGCAGTCGCGCTCGCCGGGCTGCCAGCGGACAGAATCCTGTTTCTTTTATGTTGATTCAGAGGCCACCACAGTGTAAACTTGCCTGGTGTTTTACAGATGTAACCTGCTACAATTAATCACTGTACCTGTCTGTTCATCGCTCTACTTTATTAGTAAGCAGTGACAAGCAGAATTTATTGCTGCCCAAATGTACAGTAATTATTATTATTATTATTCATGTGTTATCCAGGACTAGAATGTGCACAACAATTAAAAGTATGTATTTTTAAAAAAAATTGTTTACTATTTAAATCGTGTCATTTCCTAGAAATTATTCCTAGAAGGTGTGAAACTTACCAACAGCATGTAACTAATAAATAAGCGTTTAGTTACTGTAGCTCGCATCATTCAAATCTTTCATATAAGGCGATATTATTTCATTATATCTATTTATTTATTTATTTCAATGTTTGCTTGAGCAAAATTTCCTAGAATTTGKTTGTTTATTTTCTCTGGTAGGAGCTCTACAGGCTGAATATTCTTCACATCTACGGTACATCAGCAGAGGGAAAATGGTTAGAGGGCCGTTCCTACAGTCTTATTTTTAACCCCGGGTAAAGTGTCCCACCCAGAAATCGCATGCTCATAAAGTGTCTGTAAAGTGCCTGATCATACAGTAAGACAAACCTAGTATTCAAATTGATGGGAAATATTTGCCGTGTGGGTGTGGTGTAGGTTTTTTTTTTTTTTTTTTAAACAAACAGGGGAGTTTGGAATAACTTTATTGCTCCAGGCCTCACAAGACTCATCTTGATGTTAATTGCCGATTTTTATGCTACTAATCATTTTTAATCATTAAAAGCAGACAGTGATGAGTGATGACCAAAAAAAAAAAAAAAAAACCATAAATAATAAAAATGTCAGTTCAAGGTATGCATAGTAAAAATCTGATGGGAAGAAGAATCCGATGAGATTGTATTTCAGGAAATATATTCAAACATATTAAAAGGATTTTGAAATAAGCGCTTTGTTTCTGTATAATTTCAGCGGAATACCTTACAAAGCTAAGCGCAGCCCACCAGGAACCCTTTCAAAGTTGTTTACACCATCCCACACACTAATTCACTGAATTAAACTAGATGAAAAAAAAAAAAAAAAAACAACGAGCGAGACGCATTCCGTACATTCCACTGGTGAGATGCTGCTTCGAAGCCTGGATGCTTTAAACAGACACCTGTAACCCGTGATCACAGAGGAGACCCGAGCCTCAACCCGGCCTGCATTTTTATGTGGCGTGTGAATCTGATGAGTCACCTGAGCCGATAGTGGTGGTTCTTTGGACGTGTGGCAGGTTCTTCCCCCCCAACACACACACACACACACACAGATCCGGCATGATTTACGACCTCTTACAGGAATCACCTACATTTCCAAACCACTCAGGCATACACACTCACACACAGTCATACACTGTCACAGACTTCTTGTTGTGCAATCCTGTGCGGACAACTTTTTTTTTTTTAAAGGTGACAATAGCAAAGTGAAGGGGAGATCTTTAAACAGTTCAAAGTGCTGTAAGTAAACAGACATATCGAACTGCTGTCCTCATCCCACCTTTGACATGATAGCAGTTACAGGCTACAGCATGCTACTTTGTTGTGCCTGAATCAGAAAGAGTGAGAAACTGGAAGAAAGCCCTAGGCAGGAAAAGCAGAGAGCACCAAACAGTCGCTCCATGTGCCGTGGGAGGTTGAGGTTGGTAATTGTTCTCACCCCCCCACACCCCCGCCCCCCACACCCCGAAGCCTCATGACTCAGGGGAGCTGAAGATCTCCATCACACCCCCATAACTCCCCCCATACCCCACTCCACCCCCCGAGTGCCAGGAAAAGCTGCCGAACCACGCGTCTCCGCAAGAAGAATAACAGAGCAAGAGCAGGAAAGAGGGGGAGAAAAAGAGAGAGAGAGAGAGAGAGAGAGAGAGCAGAAAGCCGCAGCAGTAAGAAGCTGGCCCACTCAGTTCTGCTGCTGCTCTGGTGATGTCACGAGCATGTGACCCTGCCTCTCCAGTGACAGCTTTTTTGAAGGGAGGGAAAAAAAGAGAGAGATTTTAAAGCTTCTGCCGTTTTGGGTTTTCCTGAAGGCTGTGCTCACCTCCTGAGCAACCACAGAACCACAGGAGTTCAGATCAAAATTTTTACACCGGGCAGCACGTAAATGGTTAATTGTCACAGGTCAGCCTCGGGCGTAAGGAGCGCACCAGTCAGTAAGTACGCTTCAACCGCAGTTTTCAGTGCAGCAAGTTTGGCTCCATCCTCTCCAGTTAGGGGACAATTTTTTTTTTTTTTTTAAAGCCAGACCTGGTCATTACTTGTGGTCATGAAAATAGTTGATACGAAAATGCAATTCTTGTGGATGTTTTTACCCTTTGCGCTTTGTCTCCTGGCATGATGCGTGTGCCTAGATGAGGACGCCTCGAAGGTCATCAAAACCATAGAGAAACAAAATTTATCCGTGGAGCAGCTGACACTGGCGGCAATGGCATCGAACAGCCTCTTCAGCTCTGTGACACCTTGCCAGCAAAACTTCTTTTGGGGTAAGTGATAACTAAATTGGAACGTTTGAATCCGTGTGATACAGCGTCCAGAGTGATAGAGTCAAAGACAGTCAGAGATCCACGTATATTAGCATATATTATCTCCACTATGTAAATTCTTTTTTTTTTTTGTTGCAAAAACAACAACGGCGAAAATATGCTGCCGTGCCATGAAAACATTTACATTGCGAATATATATTTGCAAACATTCGCAAGCAGCCAACATGTTTATACAGCTTAGGGTTACATGTGTGGAAGGATGTCGAGATGGGGAAGAAAAAAAAAAAAGAAAAAAAAGTTCTTGAAAGATATTTCCATCAAGCATAAACATTCACTCAGCGTGCTGCGCACATTTACGGACAAGCAGTGAAACAAGGCATGGAAATTGAGCGGGAGATGAAAGCGGATGCATGAGCGTTTGACACGGCCTGCTGGATTAGTGGGTGTGTGCATCAGCATCCCTGCAGCCGACTGGCCTGACCGGAGAGTGTGAATGTCCATCAGCCCAGSTCAAAGAAACAGAAACGGCCAGAAGAATATGCAGGAAAGAAAAGTCTGATTAGTGTCTGCACTGATGTTTATTTTGTAAACATCAAGCCGTTTGGAAATTGTACCACTGATCTCATGACATGATCAAATTATGCCATTAACTAAGAAATAAGCAAAAAAAATCGGCAACGCTTTCTGTTATTAACATATAATTCAATTTTGCAATTGCAACTGGATAAACGGAACACAAAGCTTCATTGTGCACAATTTCCTGATGTCAAACTCAGAGCCTTCTATTCCGCTTGATCTATGGCTCCATGTATCCCACCAGAGCAGCTCTGAATAAGTCCAAATGTCTTGTTTCCAAACACAGCTGTGCGGAGTGTGCGCCCTGAGCCACACGAGCTGCACGCTTCCCTCCGTGATGCCGGAGCCAGAGAGGCACTTATAGTAATCAGCACCCTCTATTAGCATGTTAACCTCTGGCCCTCTCCAACATCTCTGGGGTGAGAGAACAGAAGGATGAGAGCACCATGGCGGGAAGTTTAGTGCCTGCTGAACAATAACACGGTTTGATTAGGGCTGCTGCAGGTGTCAGCAGTAAATGACTGATGTTAATCAAAACCAAGCCAGTGTTAACATGTGAGGCCCATTTTTTTTGGGGGGGGGGGATTTGGGGGTTATAATATATAAATAWATACATAAATTACGATAAAAACATTCACAACAGGATGCTCATTTAATTAGGCTGCAGACATTCTTTCGTGGCGTGGAATAATCGTCGACATGTGTGGCGAGATGCAGACGGTGTCTCTGGAGGGCATATTTTCTTGCTCTGTCTATCAAAAGCAAAAGCAAAAACTATTGACAGTGATCCCATGGGAGCGATTCTCATTTTGGAAAACTAAAGCAGAAAGAGGGAGAGAGAGAGAGAGAGAGACAGAGAGAGAGATGGAGAACAATAAAATAAAAAATAATAAAAGAAATCCACCCAAACTGCGGTCTGATGAAAGCGGAGAAGACGATTTAATGAAGAAGATGATGACTCAAGATCCAGCCTTGTTTCCAAATATCCATATACAGTAATTGAGACTACATAAGCTGCGAAATGAAAAAGCAGCTTCTGTTGCGTGTACAGGCTCCACAGATCCTACCGCAGACGTTTCGTTTTTTGGAGAGACGCGCTAAAAGCAAACCAGACGCCGCTTTTCCAGAGCAGGGCCGGTGCGGGGAAGCCCTCTCATCAATAGATAATTGAAGCGGGGGGAAAATCGCTAAGTCCTCGATGGTAGCTTGTAAGAGAAGGGAGTCATCCCGAGAAAATCCCATTCTCAAAGGAACACTAATTTAGTGCAATTTCATTACAGCCAGCAAGCAAGCATATAATTAGAATGGGAATTTATAGATAATGATACCTGTAATGCTGTCTGGAATGTGTCGGTTTACTGTCAATATGCTGAAAGTAATGGAACTAATCTGTAATTTAAGATTATTTAACCTTTTCTTTCGGCACGCTCTTTGCCTTGTTATCTTCTTTAAACCAAAATGTATTCAACATTTTGAATAGTTTTCCCAAAAAGTAAGCCAGAATACAGTGCAGAAACTCATAGGTTGCGAACACCAGTCGTTTAAATCCTTGTGGCTTTTCTGCATCCAGTCATGAGGACACTTCTCACTCCTTAAGTCCATCTACAAAGATATATGGTATTACAAATGGCCCATGAGAAAACACAGCAATGATTGGAACATGGCAAAGGGAAGTGACAATTTAATCAAAGCACTTAGTCAAGCTGTACAGGAAACCCAATCCCTTTTCTAGTGTCGGAGCAAATGTGCAGTCAATAGCTCGGAGAAATGGAGAGAGGCGGAAATGACAAGGGGACGTCTTCGGTTTCGCATCACAACAAGGGCCATCTTCTAATTCATTCAAATTAGCTTCTCGCACACTCCCAGGAGGGGAAAAGTGTTAAAAGTGAGGGATCGGTTGCACACCTGAGCGTCAGCCCGCTGGCTCAGGAATACAGGAGTGACTGTAGGCACCCGTGTGTGTGTGTGTGTGTGTGTGTGTGTGTGTGTGTGTGTGTGTGTGTGTGTGTGTGTGTGTGTG
>QMIH01000600.1:200750-245040 GCA_003987875.1 Clarias batrachus | reverse complement strand
ACACACACACACACACACGCACACACACAATCCTTCTTGTCTTTGGAAATGTAGAATTCAGTTGTCTGATACCTACTTCATAGGAGCTCTGAATCTAGTTCTATGTATTCATTATAAAAAAAAAAAAATAGTGTACAATGTGCAATTTCCTGCATTAGATCAGTTAATCTTTTCAAACCTTTTACACTATGAGACTAGTAAATGCACGGTTACAGTGGCGTCAGTCACCTCTAAAACTTCCCTCTTGTATCTTAAAGGGAATATCTTGTACAGTAAATAAGTTTTATGGTAAATTATTGAATTATAAGATAAACAGTCAGAAGGTAAAATGACTTAATATCCCAGGGTTAAAATCAATCACTGCACTGATATTGGCACTGCCACTTCAACAATGCACTTTGTTTTAAATATAGACTTTAGTTCTAGACTCAATCAAAAGTAATGACAATCTAATTTATTTTCATGCCGTTATTGCATATTGATGGATTCAGATGATTTTATTTGTGAAGCTGCATTGTATTGCATATTTAAAAAAAAAAAAAAAATGAATGGACCTTTAGCATGTTCAGCCTAACTATATACAGATGCTTGTAATGTCGTCACTGATTAGCCTTCCACAGAAGCATTAAAGTGGAGTAATTCAGTTAACTTCAGACATTTGAGATCTTTATTCTTAAGATGCCAAAAATGTTATTTTATTTAGTTCTGACCCACATTGCAGTGATTACCAATGAAATAAATGCACCCTCTGGGAGCTCGTTCATGAATTTCAATTCTTTTGAGTTTAGTTCAACAATCTAAATTATACATCATTTAAATTTTACAGAGCATCATAAATATTTTATATTATGGGAAAGGTATGCAACAGAAGAGACAGGCTTTGTCTGTTAACAGAAAAGCAAAAATGTAGGTCATGACAAATTCAATATATTGTCAGATGAAAAACTTCATACTAGGTATGATGTTGTGTTACTGTACTGTATGTGCAGCCCAAACCCCTAAGGTAAATTAAGTTTGTAATGTACTTAATTCTATTAAATTAGTATATCTAGAATCATTGCCATTACTGTTTTTTTTCCAACTGATATACGGTATTTGAATGGGAATTATATCCTTAATTGAAAAAATATGTTGATAAATTCTAGTATAGAAATTATCCCAAATATACAGTATATTTTGTTATTTATTACACATAAATAACACTATCACTGTAATGATAGCATATTTATTAACTACTAGAAATATTTCATAACAAAAATGATGGAGAAAAAAATGGTCATTATTAAGAGTCTTTATGAGGGTGAGATACAGAAGTCTGAACCTTATAATCTTATAATTATTAGTCATATCTGTAATCTCTGGAGGAAAACAGGAATCGAGACATGTCCGTGGTATTATCAAAATACTGGAAATGCCGTGGATTTTCATCCCAACCAAGCAGGGGACGAAGAGCAAGATGAAGATCTAACAGATCTAACGGATTACGCAGGTCGAGTCAGACAAGGTTGGAATGAAAACCTACAGCCACTGATGATACCATTGAACACTCGTGAATTCCTGTTTTTCCTTCAGAGTGGGAATGATACATATACAACAGTGCACTGATATTCCCAAGTACTTAGTACACCAAAGAACCGATTTTTCCTTGTTGTACTTATTAATGCAATTGCACAAATGGTACTGTATGTGGAGAAAATCTTTATGAATAAAGTCTATTGTTTCTGTTAGGTAATATTATGCATGTCATATCTTGATTGTTAATTACTTGAACAAGGTAACATTTCAGTATCGGCTCATGAGTAAGAGGGATTATGTGTGCAGAAAGGAAAGGAAAGGAGTCTAAAGAAGATGGATATCGTCCCAATTGCTTACACGAGGCTGGAGTCCAATTAACAAGGATATAAAGGATATACTCCCAAACTCTAAAAATGATCTGTTGTGATATTGACCTCAGTGCCTTTCTGCTTCCAGAAGCATTTGCTCTCTATCATTTTTTTCCTAACTAAGCGATTCATCAAACATTCCACATTTTTAGTTTTGGATTATTATTATTATTTCCCCCTAAGCTTTGGTAATGACTAAGTTTAGCTCATAGGCTGAGAAGAATAGAAGACTAGGCAGACCTCCTCCTGGTGAGAATGATGGAGTTTCTACCAAACAATGGCAGCCTTATTTTTTCATGAAGAAATATCAGAGCAGTGGCCAAGCAAATCACCTGGTTCCACAGCCTTTTGACATCCTGGAATAATTCATTTAATCTACTGCTGTGCACATATGGCTATAGTATACTTTACCCCAGCCTGAGGTTTATATGCTCGAAGAGCAATGCTCAGTGGGTCTTGCTCAGATTCCCGGCTGCTGTGATATTCTTGCCTTCATTCTTGGTTTCATTTGAGCGCCACACACTTAAAGAATAAAGTGGCTCTAAGACAAATCAGCAGCGATAGGTTACACGCATGTTACGGATATCTGCCTGCTTGTGTTGCCCATCAGATGTTCAATCCCTTGTCCGTGCATGTTACACCATCCATCATTCTCATTCCACTGCAGAGGGTGAAATCTACTCCCAATACATTTACTACTAGTTTGAACTTTCACACAGCATAGCACTAAGTGGCAGTGGATACATTAGAACAGTATCTTACTGTACATGTATACAGTATATATTATAAATATTTTTCAACCAACCAGGTGGCTTCAGAGAGGAAGTAGACCAGTGCAATTCACAGCGGAAGAGAAACGTGTGAGGTGGGATTCCGATCTTGTTTCTCGTCCAAAATAAGCACGGTCTTATGGAAAAGCGACACTCTATCCTTATCCAGGAGTGTTTGCTGTTCATACTGATCCTGTGATTATACGGCAAAAGCAATTACTCAGTGGGGTTTTGCAGTGTAAAAATGAATGTTTTTTTTTTTTTTTACAAATATTAATTGCAATATTGTTTTACAAGACATACGAAAGTATATCCTACAGCATGTTTGGACTGTTTACGCTTATAACCCTTCGAAGCACACCGCTAAAGGGACAACACAAAAAGTGTGTCATGTGGTGTGGTGTAAAATGTCTGAACACCTAGAGAGCGCCACAGCAGACAGTAGAGCGGCACACAGTCTTAATGCCGGACTCCGTTGTTATGAGTGTTTAATGGCAGCCTACACATCAACGCCCTTTTTTCTTTCCCCCTTCCTAAGCCACAGAAGTTCCTTTTCTGTTCCTATTTTTAAGTACAAGTGATCTCAATTAAGGACCTCCACGAAGGATGAAGGCGGCAGACAGTCATGCCAATAAGAGCAAAAAGGAAATTGCCTTTGTAGCCGGCCCCCCCTCCACCGACCACAGCAAGCCTCCATCTCAACTCTGATTTCCAGACGAGGCTGCCATGCCGCACGCTGCACTCATCCAAAACAGCCAGAGGAAAGCACTCGGAGTGCACCCTCTCCGTCTTTAGCCCTTAATGGAAAATCTCCTACCCTGCCTCGTTTCTGTCCTACCACTTCTGTGCCATCTCAGTCGTCTCTGCCATTTCTGCACGGTTGCAGTTTGCTGCCTACTCAGATCCTTTGCCTTATTTGATATCTTGGCAAGCAGAGTTTTAAGTCTGCCTAACTGTCTTCTCCTGCGATGATGTCATTAGCCGTTCAATGACAAATAGTAATTATGGGCTTAGATTAAATCTAGGGATCGAGAGGAGTTGAGGAGGTCTTCCTGATTCAGTAAGAAGTATGTTTCTGTGAATGTGTCTTTCCTCTCTCTTTTTCTTTTTTTTTTCCTCACTCAAACACACACACACACACACATACACACATATTCTCTCCACCCCTCTGTTCTGCTGCCTGCCAAGGATGGAAAGTAAGTGTTTGAAACTGGAAGGTTCCGTGGCCCCATCAAAATGCTCCACACATAAAACCATAATTAAGTGTCTTTAAAAATGCACCACTGTGAAATGGAGCCTTGATCCAGGGACTTAAGAGGCTGGATTTTTCCTTGCAACCAACGAAAGAACGCAGGACGAGAGAAAAACACACACATACGCGCACACACACACACACACACACACACACACACAAACATGCACAGAAAAACACTCATGTAGCATGTTACATAATAACGTGGCTTTATGAATCAAAATTGTAGTCATTTGGATATTGTTCCCACCCTGAAGCTCAGTATCTCCTTTTGTCTAAAGCAGCAGTCAACAATGGTTCCATTGTCTTGTGTCATTATTTATAATGAGGTGTGTATCAACAGGGGAAATGTGTGGATGATGATTGCACAAACTCTTTTTCATAAAGAAATTTCGAAAAAAAAATACCAGTCTGATGATTTATCCACAGCAAATCACACTATCATCTCTTTAACAAGCTCATCCTATCGCTTCATAATCAGATCTGCATCTCTATTACTCTGTGTCCCAACAAACTAAGCACATCCTATCATCAGACATAGGATGAAAGAAGAAAAAGGTGATGAAGAGCAAAAAAAAAGAGGGTAAAAAAAAAGTGAGCTTGCATCCTTCGTATACTGAACAGCTTCGACCCGTCGACTTTATGGCACATCAGAGGCAGCTGTGTGGGCTGCTCTTGGCTCATTAGGACATCAAACAACAAGCCCCGAAAGGAGTGGGCAGAGTCCCGGTCTCGAGGCTCAGAGAACGATTGAAATTAAGTGCGTACACTCCACACCGATATTGTTGGCAGATGTCGCGCATACTATACTGTACAGCAAAGTAGATTCAGATGTGACAAACGCTCCTTGATATCTCATTGTATATGACTTAACACACAGTTTGGTTTAGGCATGTCAACAGCCTCCCTGTTTCTGCTATCAGATTTTATTTGCACCATTGTTTCATTGATTGTCATGGATTTATTTATTTATTTATTTTGATAAATTACATTTGCTGCAGGGTGATCATCACTAGGGCCATCCTAAAAACAGTCCCATAAAACAACACTTTTTTTTCCATTCGGCACACTTCTGGCCCAGGGCAACAGAAATGACGGAGAAAGCAAGACTCAAACCTGTGACCCCGGACTGTTTGAATAATACGCAGTGCGATTTAACTATGGATATGTTTAATACTGGTACAACCTTAATTACAACTCTACTGATTTATCCGTCCATAAATTTCAAGTCAATATTCTAAAATGCTGGCCATCCTGAACCATATTTTCTGATGTTCTGGGCAGAAAGAGAAGGAACGTAATTCAATAGGCTTTTTTCCTCTGTCATAATGATGTGCCATATGCACGTCTGTCTCTGCTTCCAAAGAGTTTTTTCTATCCTATCCTACATCCTTACAGTGAAAGACATATACACTTTATAGAAAAAAGTCACACACAATACTGCATCCAAAACACACACACACACACACACACAYAYAYATATATATATATATATATATATATATGTGTGTGGTGCCACCTCGCTTTTCTCCATTACCACACGTTTGTGGTCGTACGTCTCATCTCCATGAACCTGATTGTGGAAATAACGCACCGTAACTTCAGGAAAGCTTTGAAATGTAACCGCCATCAGTATTTATATGTGGCCAGATAAACGTTAGCGAGTGTGTTTAAAACGTTCCTCAATGGAAAGAACACTGAGACTGAGGTCTATACACCATCTTTACTCTCTCTTCACACTAAATCCAAGCAGATTGTATTATATTACTTTTCTCTGACTGAGTAATCCTATAAAGCATTCCTGTTTTTTGGTCTATCTGCTCATTTTTCGGACTATTTATAGTGTGCTTCGAGTAGGCTGGAGTGTTACGTCTGGTTTGTTTTTGAGTCAAAAAAACATTTAGTTACCGTTCATTTACTTATCAGTTGCCATGGCATGTACAGTATGAGTGGGCACTGTCAAATGGGCATTGCATAGGTCTAATAAGTATAATTATAACATGTGCATGCACATGATTAATAGACTGAMATGTTCATTGATATTAGTTGCACATTTTGTGTGAATTTAAACAACTGTGATCCTAAAAGATTTAATCAGATTTATATTCCATATTTAACACTAGTGCCCGGATATCTTTTAACTGTTTAAGTTAAGTTAAATGACAGATGTGGGGGGGAAAAAAAGTTTTAGGCACGCACACACACACACACACACACTCACACACAGGAGGGCAGTTAAATATGCTTGCCTCAACTCTGTAGTACAGAACATGAACACATTAGGACATTGAACACATTAGGCTATAACAATCACGCAGTAGAGTGAGAGAAAAAATTAAGCTCAGGCGTGACGCGTGATTATTTTGGGAAGGGTTTTGTTTTTTTAAATACAGGAAACTGTAGCAAATGACGCCTGTGAGTAAAGCTCCAGTTGAAGTTTCGCCGGTGACGGAGCTGGATTCGGACACTTCCGACTCTCATTTCATTCCTCTCTTGCGCGCACTGTAAGAGCTTCACACTATTACTACTACTACAGGACAGGAGCTGTGGAAAGCGCGGCGGCTCGCCTTACCTCAGGTACACAGTAACGCGCGCGCGTGTGTGTGTGATGCGCATTCCCGTAGATGCGAGCGCGACTCGGCGCTTCAGCCCCCCGTCCAGCAGCCTGCAGCCGCTCCCGGCCAAGATGAACGAGGTGAGCAGCAGTAGCGGCGGAGGAGCGGGAGGAGGATTAGGAGGAGGAGGAGGAAGCACCGGCGGGATTAACAGCATTAGCGGCGGGAATGCGGGAGGTGGAACCGGGCAACACGACGCGAGGCTGCGGCCGCTGGAGAACCGCTCCATGGCGGAAATCATCGCCGACCACCCGGCAGAGCTGGTGCGCACCGACAGCCCGAACTTCCTCTGCTCCGTGCTGCCCTCTCACTGGCGCTGCAACAAAACGCTGCCGGTCGCCTTCAAGGTAAGAAAAAAAAACTTCTGTGCTCTTCTGTTGTTGTTTTTTTGGAGGGGATTTTTTTTTTTTTTTTTGTGCTTAGCTTCCATTTATACTAATAAATAGCATGAGGACACAAACCGCATCCAATTTACCTTAGTCATTTTTTTTTTTTTTTTTAACCAGAAAATAAATATTATTAAGTTATCAATAATTAGGTGTGAGATATTAAGGTAATTTGTTAGACAGTCTGAGAGTCATTGTGTGTGTGACTAAAAAAAAATTAAACATAAAATAAATTTAGTTATTTTCTTGTACGGAAACTTTTTTTTATTATTATTGATTTATTTAGTGGCTCACTGAATTTTGCTTTGGTATTTTAGCTACATGATTAGCTATCTAAGAGCAATTAGTATTACTGCTTCTAATTCTACTTCTAATACTGTCCTGTTAATTGGTTTAATAAACCTAACATTAGTTTTTATTATTATTTATTTACTTAAATATGGAATCTTTGTATAAATAAGTGTGTTTATAAATATGTAACTTATGTCTATCAATCTATCTATCTACAGTATCTATCTAATATTTATCTGTCTGTCTGTTTGTTTGTTTTTCCTATCTTTTTATTCTTGTCTATCTGTTTGTTGCTGTATGTTTTAAAATTATGAGATAGTTATACAAAAAAAATGTTGATAATATATTGTTATTATCATAATCTTATATAAATTAGAAATGCTGAGAGACAGATACAGTGTTTTATGTATTTAGCTATTTTGCGCATTTCATAATAACAGGGAGGACAGTAAATGTGTGAGATGACGGACAAGTGTGTGTGTATGTGTGTGTGTTGTGTGACTGATGACAGCTTTTCACATTTGCGTTCTCCCAACTTGCTTTCGTCATAAAAGTAATCTGGGATATTTCTCCGTTTTGAAGCACACATGCTGAGCAGTTGTCCACTGTTTTTCTAGTCATAACTGCTTTTCATTTTGACCAATTTTGTTTTAAGAAATAAATGTATATTCATACAGACATATTTATAGGAAACACATTTCAAGCGCAAGCCGAATATTGGAATATTAAAAGTTAAAAGTTTAAAATTTTAAGCCAGTCACATGTTTCCAACTGTTTGCTTTTACTGCAAGCTTCTGCTTCTCGGCTTTGTAATTTTGCTAGAATGACTGGGAATGCTGATTCAGATAATTCCAGCACGAGTTTCCAGTACTTCCTAACATGACCCCAGTTAGCCCTTGGAGCTATCAGTGCAGTAAGTGTTGTGTCCCTGCAGGTCGTGGCCCTGGGAGATGTTCCTGACGGCACTGTTGTCACTGTGATGGCTGGGAACGATGAGAATTACTCAGCGGAGCTGCGCAATGCTTCAGGTGTCATGAAGAACCAGGTGGCTCGCTTTAACGATCTGCGCTTTGTGGGACGCAGCGGACGGGGTCAGTCCACTTTTTAGTCAATAAAATATTTAGCTTGAACACTTTTTGTTTTTACATTTAAGTAGATACCTTTATATAATTATATCTATGATCTGGGAGCTGGAAAATTAGTTTTTTTTAAGGGCCATGATTGTCAGCTTTCTGGCTTCATTCACTGGCAGCAGGACAGAAATTAGAGGATAAAAAAAAAAACTGCCAACTTTGAGCTGTCAACAGATGTCAGTTGGGTAAAGCCGTGTTGTCTCCTGTGTGTAATTATCAGGTCTGATCCACTTAATGCCAATTTTGCTGTTGTTTACATAAGGGGATCTGTAAGTAGACAAGATTACGTGAAGGATGTGGTGTCAACACAAGATGAGAGAGGTTTACACAGTGAGGGCACACTGTACGTCTGTTGTCTTAATATTAGTCAATCAGCTGTATTTATTTTTGTACTTTGTGACTACCTACACCTGCTCCAGGCCAGAGCACCATGTGAGCACAACGTGTTCCTAAGTTTTTGCAGAAAAGCTTGTGACTAAGGACAAAAAAAAAAAAAAACTGAGGACAAAAAACATTATTTTTAATAATTCCATCAGTTACAGTACAGGCCACACCTAATGGCGCATGATTGTTAATTAAGTTACAAAGTTGTACGTGTTCCTGGGCATGTTAAATCTAATAAGTATTTATAAGAATCTATTTATTAATATTTACCTATTTGAATTTAGTAGTGGCTTTATGTGTGTATATAATTTATTTGAACCTGAATTTGTATAAAAAAAAAGATTTTTTCTTATTTCATTTTATTTTATTTTATATATTGTATATAAGCCTTCCTTTCTGAAACTCAGCATTAAAAGTTATTGATGTGCACTGTGCAGTTAATAGCATGTGATTCGCTTGGCCAAGGCAGCCTTTTCCATAACTGTCTGAATGTTGCCACTACCAGCATTAACAACCTTCAGTAGGCACTCAATACCAAGATCTAACATCCAACATCTATATCCATATCTATCCATCTATGATTGGAAATTTTTAAAACCTCAAATTATAATTTTTTTCTTTTAAATATTGCTAAATCAGTTTCAGATTTTWAAAAAAAAWTTTATTATTGGATTTTTTCCCTGTAAATTGATTTTCACTGCTGAGAATGCATTACTGACTTCTAAAGAATGCATTAATCGACTCGAAGATATTTTATACAATTCAGTCTATTCAGTACTTTCAGATTTCATATCTTAACTGAGGCGCTTACACTTTTCATCATCACAAGAGAAACATTTCAATTCGAGTTGAGATAAAAACCTCAGCACTGGAACTGTGTGTATGTTCTTGGTGTGCTCTGCCGGTTGTTGCGATGACGTTCCGCCCACTCCTTCCTGTCTCCCTGACCAAGCACTGGCATTCCAATGAGACGTCACTTTAGAACACTGCATTCCTCTTAGAACCCACAATTTATCAGCAGTCTTTGTTGGCCAAAGTTAAGTGATGAAACAGAGTTGTTGCCACCTGCATCTGATGCCCGGAGAATTACTGTAGCTCTAAATGAATTCTTTTTGTGATGAAATCTGGCAGAGAGCTGTAAACATGCAGGTACCACTTTTATTGTTAGGAACTAAACTATTATTATTATTTTTGCACAGGAAAGAGCTTCACCCTGACAATTACAGTGTTCACAAACCCTCCACAAGTGGCCACTTACCACAGAGCCATTAAGGTCACGGTGGACGGACCACGTGAGCCAAGAAGTAAGTGAAATGCATCTCTCTGTATTCTTGTATTCTAAATCTTTGTATTCTTGTCTTTTCCTGTCCTATCTCCTGCTTGTTTGTGGTGTGATGCTCCTTTTTCTCTGTTGGTTTATTCTGTAACTCAGATATTGGGTGGAACAAAAACCGATGACAGTTTTTTAAAAATGTATTTATCGTACTTTTTATTTATTCATTGTCCTGTCCAAACCTCTGTACAGTACAGCTGCCGTAAACGGAATAATCCTTTTGTGTGTGGGTGTTAGCTGGGTTAATCTTGTGATAAAAATTTTATACCATTACTCCTCCCAAGATGGAAGAAAAAAAAAAAACTCAAAAAGATTCATGCTTTCTTGTGGTTTTGGGAGAACTGTTTCTACAAGCCGTAATGCTTAGATATTATCCGTCCATCCATTTTAGAGGACTTCAGTGATCAGCGTTTAAATATGGAGACATCTGAATAGTTCTGTTCAAGTCAATAGGTTTACGGAATTAGGAATAGGTTTTTTCGTTTCTTGAAAAGGTTATTTTAGTACAGCATAGTTTTTACGACACACTATGGTATGTTATAGCAGTTATGGTATGTGATTTCAATCTACACTCTGTCTTGGATACCACAGTCTCTCTTTTGTGTTTCTTTGTTGGGATCTAGCAGTCTCCCTGTGTGTTCGTAGCGAGTTGTCAGCGAAGGTGTGTCAGGCTGTGCCGAGGCTCCTCTGGGGTGCTATAGTGCTAACATCAGCTCATTTTTAATGGCTTTCAGTGCCAACCTGTCTGGAAAGCAGCTGTTTTACTTTATCATGAAAAAAAAATACATACTCCATCTTGGCGTAGGATTAAACCCTATCACATCGCTTGCAACATTTCTCTCTCCTTCCCTCTCACTTACTCTAGTCTCAGTGAACACATATGGTTCTGGTGTTCGAAGACACACTGGCAGTATGGTCTTGATTCTTCATTGTATTAAGACGGCCTCTAGCAGTCGCCGCGCTTTTGTTTGATGTCACAGGATTCCTGTGCTCCTGCTCTTCTTGAAGTGCTGTATCAAGAGGCAGACAACTTGTGTGTTACTGTGTGTTACCATAACCATCGAAACCTTTCTCAAAAAATATTTTGTGCATTTTTTTTTCTTTTTTAGAATGATCTATTTCTGGGTACAAGGCATATACAAATGATGTTGTAATAGTTAATGCCGCTAAATTAATTGTGTGTAGATAAAGAGAAGGTCACGGTCAGAAAGTACATGCCGCTTCGTAATGGGTCAGTGATGCCGATCACGGAGCTGCGAAAGCGTCTGCGCTCTCTGAATAACGTTGTATTTCAGCACTTCTTAACACTGGGATTCTGCATCATTAAACATCTAATTGGTGTTAATGAGAGAGCAATTAAGAAAGAGGCCCAGCTCGCTGAACTAGACAATGGCAACAGTGTGCCGTCAGCAAGCTTTTCACTGAGCGAACGCTTGAAAGAACACCTTCTTCTGATTCACTTGTCAGCACTTACATTTGTTATGCTTTAGACCATTTATGTGTAATTTAGAAATAATAGGTGCATGTTTATGTACAGACTGTTTTATTTTCAGTCAAAATATAATTCGCTTATTATGTCTTAATACAGAGACTAATGGTCATTTAGGCTGCCTTTTACTTAGTGTGTCTGCAGAGCCTCAGTCAGAGTTGAATGTATAGCAGATATAAACTCCGCACAGTGTGTGCATTATTAATGTGTTTATGTGTTTAATAAACCATGATGGGTGCCATATGAAATGTTCACGGGTGAGAACTTCCAGCGCTGTGCGTGCGTGTGTGTGTGTGTGTGTGTGTGTGTGTGTGTGTCTGTGTGTGTGTGTGTGTGTGTGTGTGAGTGAGAGAGAGAGATGAAATGAAAGTATTGATAGTCCGGTTACATTATCAATTCAGTGTGCATTGATTTCTAATGTGCTTCTCTATTTCAGCTCTCTATCTGTCTATCTGTCATACACTGATTTAAGCAAATAACTGCACCGCTGATTTACTTGTACTGTATGAACCCCAAATCTCTCTCGATCTCTCAGTAATATCACAAATGTATTTTTGCTGTTATGTTTGTTGTGTGCAGTCAGTTGTGGGTAAAGCTGGCTAAGCTCTAACCTATAATAACCCTCATTAAAAGTTATTTAAACTAATAGATAGGGTGGGGTTGGTTAAAACAACACACTTGCTCCGGAGGCCCCATGTAATAGCAGATCATATGTCGGACTGTCATTCTTTGTAACACGTTTAGAACAATCTTTTTGTTGTACGCTGTCAGTTTCAAGTGCGAGTGCAGGACTCACTTAAGGCTGCATTCAGAATAGGAACTGCTCACACAAAACCAGTCCAAACAAGAGTGGAGAAGGGAGAAAAACAGACATAGCCCTGGCCCACTGAATTGGGCTTACATAAGGCGGTGGTAGAAGAGCGTGATAGGGTTCAGCTATCTGGCTGTATATGTCTGGTCTGGATACCCAGTGTGTTTGTCAGAGCTGTGTCATTACAGGTTAGGAAATAATTATGGTGCTCTGTTAGGCATTCTGCTACTTTCATATGGACAGAGAGGCAATAAAGGGGTGTGTATACAAATTAAAGAAGCTTAAGAACTCTTGTATTTTATTTTTTTATATGTTCATGGGTGTGTGTGTGTGTGTGTGTGTGTGTGCCTCCTTCTTTCACGGCTTGCCGTCTGAAGGCTAAAATGTAAAGACCACACAGACAACTGGCAGGTCTCCATGACAGTCTGACTCTGCATGTCTCTCTCTCTCTCTCTCTCTCTCTCTCTCTCTCTCTCTCTCTCTCATTTTCTCCTGGCTGTCACCCATGCTGTCTTTTCCCACTTCCTGTACTTTACACTATATTGCATGCTTTTCCAGAAACACCCAGAACACAATTATTGCCACTGGAAGGGAATTAATTTTTATATTGTGCACAATTCATTAATTTACTGTGGTCATGGGATGCTGTAGTCAAGGTCATGAACTTGTGTGTCCACGTTGTAGGACATTGCACTGTACGTTAAGTTGTCATATTCATGAAATAATGTACTACATATGATCTTATGTAATAAAATAAACCCCAGAGTTAAACTGGCTGTGCATGTGTATGCTACACTTATAGCACATTTTAAGTAAGTGTTGTTCAGAGTTTTGGTTCATAATAATCTGTCTTTGAGATAAGCAACGTCTCATATAAAACCTGGCTAAAAAACATTGGCGCTTGGATTTAAGTAAGCAAATACTTAAGAACCTTTGATTGGATAATTAGTGCAGTGATTAATATGTTTCAGCTGGCAGCAATTCTTTTAACTCTAATTGCTGCTGTGAGAAGTTTCTCCTTTCTTTAACACCCATGTCGGAAGATGCAGTATATCCTGTGTACCTGTGTTTTAGAAGGGTCAAATTTTTGGCTTGCACCAAGCAAAGAAAACAAGTAAAGAGATTGCTGAAATTACCGAACATGGGTCAGGAACTGTTCAACACAACACAACCTTGAAGGATAGTGGTGAACTTCACAGAAGGAAATGTGGTTGGAAAAAAAAATATATCATGAGTGACCATGATCGGACATCACTTAAACGCTTGGTGATGCTGCATTGTGAAAAATCGACAGTTGAAATCCCTGTGATGTTTAATTGTAAAGCACAGTAAATGCATTTCCAAATGCACAATTTGAACAACACATAATTAGGACTAACCAGATTTGTTGGGCTTAAGAAAACCATTTGTTAGTACAATAAAAAGGCTTGAATTTGCTAGGGAGTCTGTAGATAGGACTTTAGAGCAATGGAAAAACGTCAAATGGTCTAATAAGTCCAGACTGACCGTATTCCAGAGTGATGTGTAATAAGGGAAGCACATGAAGTGGATGCACCCATCATGAATAGTGCAAATATATGCCTTCATGTGCTTCCCTTATTACCCTGGTGCATTTTATTGGCTTGGTCATATTTAGGCCCCAATTGTATGCGGCAATAAATTAGATTATAAGGTGATCACATCTATGCATTGTTCTTCCTGAGGTACAACAATGTGAAGATTCACTGGGCTTAAATTGTGAAGGAGTGGTTCAGGGAGCATGAGGAATTATTTTCCCACATGAATCAACCACCACAGAGTCCTGACCTTTATTCCATTGAATGCCTCAGGGATGTGCTGGAGAAGATGGGGTGGTGTCAGGTTTTGCTCTCCTATCATCAATGCAAGATCTCAGCCAAAAATGAATGTAACTCCAGACAAAACTAATTGTTATGACTATGCATGAACATTGTCAAAACAATGCACCAGAGAATGCATGTTGCAATCAAAGCTATAGGGGTCAATGAAATATTAGACCTTTTTAGGCCAATCAGTATATAAACGGACACATTGGCCTCTAAAATTGACCAATTTCAGAGCACAGGAGCATGTTGCAATGCATCTGTCAGACACACCATTGCACTCTGCATAATAATTCTCTTAACTTGAGCTGATATCACACATGGTAGAATGGTTGAAGCATGTGTAAATGAAAAATGCCTCTGTTGAAGGCAAATACCGCCCTACATACAGTATACAACTCCTGAGCAGCTGTCTGTGTAGCTTTCTGTTGAGATCTGAATACCCATATGGACACTTTTGAGATCAGTTCTTCCCTTCACACAAGTAAGGGGCTCTATAATTCTGACTATAATTTGCACATTCACAAAGAGTTCAGCAGGCTTCAGCATATTTAAGTTTTGGATGGTTCTTAGTCACTTGACTCTGTGACATCATTTACCTTAATCTTTTACAAACTGGCTATGCATTAGCTTCAAAATGTAATGAGTTACAATCATTTGCAATGTTGCGATTTGACCCCCATCCACTTTGACTTGTTACATATTTTGGTCATGGGCCATATAAAAGGCAATGTATTTTTAAAGTTTTTCATTAATATTCTTTCAGCTTATCTGTTAACCACGACCAGGCTTCCTTCTTATATCCTTCTTATTAATCTTTAAATCCAGATGGTGCAAAATTTTATTTAATCTATTTCAATACAGCTAGCAAAAGGAATAGGGCTAAACTGCTTCATTCTCCCTAATTAGGTCTACCACATCGTTGTTGGAAATGATGTGCTTCACAATCCTACATAGTGAACTGCATGTCTATTTGGAATGCAGCCACCCAAATTAGTTAACTAGCGCTTCACTGATTGGGAAATGCTTCATGCCACTAAACGAAGTGCTTTAGGACTGAAGCTTATTAATTTATTTATCTAAACTAATCATAGGCTTAAATCATGACAGTTCAGGAAGGTTCTTAATTAAATAGTAGCAAATCAAAGGAAAACTGCATATTTGTGTATGTTTATCATCTATTGCAAAGAATCGCAAACCACCTGTGTGGTCTGAAAGAAATGCTAAGGTTTACCTCCAAATAACGTATGTAATGCTATGATGTCTTTAGTCAAAATTTTGAGTTTGCTCTAAAATTGTTTTTGACAGTTGTGATTTCTCCTGAACCTTGGCAAGTTGTACTGAACTCTGACTTTCAAGCTTTTTGATGACCTTTTCATGATTTTCTACAATCAGGAGCTTTGTGTGATATATATATATATATATATATATATACAGTATATATAACTTGGATGGCAAGTTTATTACTGTATCATGTCCGGTTGCTGAGATATGCCCAGGGTGAGTTTGTTTGACATTAAATAATATCAAAATCTTATTTTAGGATTTCATGATATAGTAAGAAAGAGTGAACCCTCAGCCTCATTTTGACACCTGGATTTCCCTGCTACCTCTTAAAATAACTTTGCCAGCAGTCCATGTTTATAGTGAAAAAAAGCATGTTTTTCTATCCCAACTGGAATAACTAGCTTGGATAGTGTTCAAGTGCTTTAAAACAAGGATAGGTATTAAACCTTTGTCAGTTCTGTTGAAGGATCTGGAAATAAGCTATTTATGAACCAAACTTGAATGACATTAAAGGCTTGATACAGTTCACCTTCACTCCATGCAGCCATAATACCCAAGCAGTTGAAGGTCTCAAATCTTATTTAAGGTTAAAGCCTTATTGAATAATCCAGTATACTAGCAATTCTGGCATTTGACCTTCTTTTGCAGAATTCAGTCAAGTCAGCTGCAAAGTCATTAGGTCAGCTAGTCTTACCTTTCGATTCATTCTATTATCCTTTTAGTTTGCCTTTGTTTTTTTCTATAATTACTCTCCTAATTCATGTTCTCCTCCATCAGACATGCTGCATTTGTTTATCACTCTTAGTCATGATGACCAAACTGCCAATGTGGGAGCAAGAGGGAAATAACCTCTGATGATATCTCTTTCTTATTTCATTTACTACAGTGTTTAATGTTTCCTTTGTCTGTATAATTCTGGCTGTAATTTTCCCTTTTGCTATCAGGGAACTTATTACTGGATGGTTAGAGATGTTGTCTTGGAATTACCTTGACAGCCCCTTAAGTCCTTAGGCCTTAGCTCTGAAATCAGGCCTGTGTCAGCTGGAGGTTACATATCTTACAAGTAATGTTTGGCCATGGTCCCAGTGGGCCAGTCAAGCATCTGGAATGAGTGTGTCCGTGCTTCCGCTGCACGATTGGACAGGGAAGTGTTGGCTATCGAAAATCTCACCCTGTTGTCTGGGAGATGATGGGAATATTTGGGACTTCCCCCCAGCAGTGATATCATCTGGTTTCCTGACTCTCTTAAATACCTCCACTCATTCAGGCTCATTCCCTGCACTAATTCCCCCTGCACCAGCTGATAAAGCTTGGGTCCAACTCCACATGGTGTCTAGAGGTATGCTGTGGAAGAAGGAGCAGGCACATTCAGCTCACATACAACACTATTTAGAAGGTTATGTCCATGTAATTAACATTATTATATCATTTTCATTATTTTATAATAATTGTGGTGTAATTTGTGCTTTTATGATCATGCTTCTGCTTTGCAATTATAAGTTTACTCTAGGATTGTTTTTCTTCCATTAGAAAAAGTTTAATTCAGCAATTTAATCTAATTGCCAATTACTGTTAAAGATTACTTTTAATTATTCTGTCAGTTTTGTCCTATATGGCAGCCATTACAGTCCAAGTTGTCTGGTTCTCTTGCTTTGAAGTGATAGTACACATCTTGATCCTGCCCTTTAAATTATAAACATTACCCTCTGTATTATACACTGCCTGGGCAAAAAAAAAAGATTCAAGGGTTAAGAACTGTCAAACACGTTATTAAAACCCAGAAGGATTTTGTTGAGCCATCAATTTCTTGAACAAAATGTGAAGAAAAAATTATCATGAGTTCACTTAAACACTTACTGATGCCTCGTTAAAAAATCGACAGTATAAATTACAGCTGTACTTAATTTCCACACACACAATACAACAAAAAAGTCACAGGATTGGAACTAAACAGCTGTGAGGCTAATCAGAAAAAAAGTCAAATTTGCCGRGTAGTATAAAGATTGGACTTCGGAGTGATGGAAAAATGTCATGTAAGATGAGTTAAGATTGACCCATTTCCAGAGCGATGGGCAGAAAGAGCATTTCCACATGCACAATGTGATGAGCACTCACAGGATTGGGACTAAACAGCTGTATGGCCATAAGAAAGCTACTTGTTAGTGAGAATAACACTTCAATTTGTTAGGGAGCATAAAGATGAGACTTCGGAGCAATGGAAAAATGTCATGTKATCTGATGAGTTCAGATTGACCCTACTCCTAAGTGATGGGTGCATCAGGGTAAGGAGGGAAGCACATGAAGCGATGCCCTGTACAAGCCTCTGGAGGCAGTGTTATGATCTGGAGTTGCTCCAGTTGGTCAGGTCTAGGCTCAGCAATGTTATGTGGCAATAACATGAAGTCAGCTGATGACCTGAATGTACTGAAGGACCAGGGTATCATGTTTGTTCCCTGATGTCAAGGACATATTCTAGAACTCAAATTGTGAAAGAGTACCTTTTTAAATAAATGGCCATATGCACATTTGTATCCACTTAAAGTTTTCTAGGCTGGAATAAACTGCATTCCACATGATAGATGGCATCTGGTCTGATTGGTTGGCTCTTAATTTTATTTTTAAAAAGCAGAACATTTTTTTATAAGATAAATTGTAAACTTCATAAGTATAAGTATTCTTATTATTATTATTGGTCATACATGAGGCCATGACCAATAAATTTTGATGATCCTATATTTAAAATGTTGCCCTACAGTTGCACTTGGAATTGGGTGGGATATATTAGGCAGCAAGTGAACGTTTTGTCCCTGGAAGTGAAACAGAAAAAACTGGGGTACGAGTGGGATAAGTGACTTTGAGTGACTTGAGGCAAGTTGTGATGGCTAGATGACTGGGTCAGAGCAAATACAAAACAACAGCTCTTGTGTTATGTTCCCGGTCTGCAGTGGTCAGGACATACCAAACGTGGTCCAAGGAATTTTAAATGGTGAACCAGCAACTGGGTCATGGGCGGTCAAGGCTCACTGATGCACATGGGGAGCGAAGGCTAGCCTATGTAGTCTGATCCAATACAAGAGCTACTGTAGCTCCATTTACTGAAAGAGTTAATGCTGGTTCAGACAGAAAGGTGTCAGAACACAAAAGTCACAGGATTACTGTTTATTAGTCACAGTGTATTACTGTGTATTACTGTTTTGGTGGCAAAAGGGGGCACCTACTCAATATTAGGCATGTGGTCATAATGTTATGGATGATCGTGTATATGCTTGATTTTTAGATTTTAAAATTTGCCTTTTGAAAACAGTAACAGTGCATGCTGGTACAGTAGGTTACTCGCATTCTGCTCAGCCCTCGGCAAAACATCAATCCAAAATCACTGGTGACGAGGGTCCACTCGGTCTTCAAGCACGGACATCACTTATTACAGTACAGTTTATGGAGTCTAGAAAACATGCATGCACAATTCACAACTTTTCCAGAGTTTTGTTCTGTGGTTCATTTTGGTATCAGTACCTGTGCACAGCTCATGGTAAAATAAATACAGATTTTTTTTTTAAGAAAGAGGGGCTTGTTCAATGAATGAAGAACTGACAGACTAGTGGTTTGGACCTGGAGTAGTAAATATATATTAAAGAAAAAATCTGTCATCTATTACCCCCCTGCTTTTCAGCAGGATGTCTAATGTGGAAGAAATACTGTCTCTCCGTTTCTCCCAGTGTGTGTTCATTGTCTTTTTGTTCTCTTTACGATGATTGTAGTCTAGATCCTGTCAAAGTTGGTCTCCTGTGCCAAATGGAACAGTTCCAATTTCAGCAGGAGTCTTTGTCCCCCTTCTGTTTGATATTTATTTAACTGCCGTCTCGGAGAAGCTGGTACCGACCTAGACAGACATGCAGCACCGTTTTAATAGCTAAGACAGCTAGGGGTTGTGCAGATTGAGGCCTCCCTCCCCTCTGCTATGGGTTGAGCCAGCACTGGGCACCTGTGGGCTCTTAAATGCTCTTGTTATGACTGTCCTGTAAAGCATTTGGCATTATGGATGCTTTGTGCCTGCAGATTCCCCTGTATGGGTAGTAAGGGAAAGATGAGAGTTTGTGGTTGTAACATGAAGGTTGTGCTTTGCTGGACAACCTGGGGTTTTTGACTTGCCTGGCATAAARWGTGCATTAACAGTATGGATAATGCTGAATGTGGAATATGGAAAAATGCGCAACTCAGCAGGGGTAAGTTCAAGTACATTAAACAGCTCTTTTGTTGTGGAGCCACTGATCATTTTGACTTTAAAGCCAGAGTGATAGCAATAGAGTACATTTTAAATTAATACGACAAGCCAAACATGCCAGAGGGCCGAAAATGTTCATGCAGAAGGAAATGGAACACTTGTCCCATTTTTATCCATCGCAAGCCATCTGAGAAGCCTGCCATACTCCAAATGCAAGTTAGCTGTATACGCCTGTACCTATTAATACACATGGGGAATTATATTAGACAGCAGGCTTCATAAAAACTGTATCTACAGTTCTGGTAGTTTAGCAAAACATTATATTTCTGCCACTGAGCTGCCATGTTATTTATATATAAGTTTGTCTAGTTTCCTTTGCTTGCCATTTGAAATTGTCTCAAAGCTTAAAGATTTTGGAAAGCTTTCCAGTTTGTGTAATTAATATAATGTCGCTTGTGGCAAACATGGTAATGAAACAGTCATGCGGTGCCATGGCCAGGATCCCAGCACCATCAGCTCATGCGCCATCTCGTCTAAATTACAGGGCACAGGCCGAAGTTGGACGATTCACCGAAGGCGGGCCTGTTCTCCGACCGCCTCAGCGAGCTAGAACGCATTCGACAGAGCACCATGAGAGTGGCTGTGCCAACACAAACCCCCCGAACTTCACTCAACACCCCCAACTCGTTCTCACCTCAGGGCCAGAGCCAAATCTCAGGTACGTTTAAGTTCATGAACTTTTCACACTCAGCTGTGCCAGTGCATAAATTAATGTCTTAGCAAAATCAGTCAACATTGTGGTACCATGGTTCATCTTTTTACTATGTAAATTATTAATAAATGTTTATATACTGTAAGTCATTTCATTTTTTTTTAACTAAGTGCAAATACAGCTGTGCTAAGTCTTAACCAAAATCATAAATTATGCCAGAGGATATGTTTGCAGAGTCTAAAATGAGGTGTGATTAGCAAAGAAAAACTATGTACAGTGCACTCTGTACCCAGAGAGAAGAAACACAAATCATTTGTCCTTAATTACTGCTCTACACTTAAACCTAAGTGTTGGCTATTGTTTTGTGACAGTTGCGTTGAATGAGAATGCATACCATCATTCCTGCACCGTTTCATTTTAGCTCTCTGTTTAAAGACAGACTTCTTTGGATGTTATCATGGACTCAATGGGCAAAAACATGGTCACCCATGGATAGGAGGAATTATGGGACAGAAGTACTCGTATGTAGAGTGGAGTAAGAGTGAAAATATTCTATCAAGGAATCAAAGTTACACTTCAGAAAAGTTCCCTCTGTCAAAAAAGTCATTTATAATTCATATTCGACAAAATATAACAAGAAATATTATTGATATAATTTAACTGATCTGGTCAAAAAGGAAAAAAAGAAAATGAATAAATGTACTAATTAGTTTATTTTTTTTTAGGTAAATTGCACATCCCTTGAAATTCAATTTATGTGTATATGAATAAAATTATTTAAGAACTTTGCACCTCAGCCTGCATCTACTATTGCATCAGTAATCTTAAACAATACATAACATTATAACTGTTATACATACAGTATATCTTAGAAATAAGTAAAGTAAAAAAAAAAAAACATATACAGTTTAATCTGTGGAAATAATGCTCCGTCTTTTTGTTTGGTCACACATGGTCAGACCCACGGCAGTCACAGTCGTCCCCTCCTTGGTTTAATGAGCAAGTGTATTCATCATACCTGAGCCCCATGGCGTCCCCCTCGGTGCACTCGACAACCCCTCTGTCCTCCAGCCGCGCCACTGGCCTGCCATCCATCAGCGACGTTCCCCGCCGCCTGCCAGGTAACCTCCAGCCTCAGGCCCCTGCAGGTGCGGCCCCTAACCCGCTCCATCCCTGCTGTCGTGGCCTCGCCGCCAAACAGCAAGAYACAAGTTTAAATGTGATTTTTTTCTTTTTCTTTTTTTTTTCTAGGACACCATAATTTTGTCCTGTTTCTTAAAATGATTGGTGTGTCAAGGTTTGTCAGAGGGGCGTACACACATTTTCACATTCTAAGATAAAATACAATTTCGGTAACTCATCTACCGTCTTATGGCACATGACTCAATTTTAGCTTCCAGAAAGTAATGTTTTTTGAGGGTTAGTATTGCATCATTACTCTTCTGTTTAGTATTTCCAAATGATTTACTCGAGTCAAAGTCATGGCAAAAATATTATTTATATATTTAGTTTCACTCGCTGCTCCTGCTTTAATTAATTACAACCGCAATCTGACATTCGCTTTCAGTTTTCATTGGCTTGTTCGTCTGACGATGTGGAAAAAAGTCATTCTTTTAACATTCCACCCTCAGAGACTGATTGAAAGACCTACTTTCTGAAGCAGGAAAAAAAGAGATTGTTTCCGTTTTCCTCCTCCAGTTCCTTTGATCCTGTGCCGAATATGGTTAATAACAGAGTAAGACATAATAACAGGCCGGTGGCAGGCAAATTAAGCAGTTTTATAGTGATTCGGTTCCGAAAGACCCTGCCAGGGAGCCTGAGCCCAGTCGGTGCTGAATCTAATATGCTAATTTGTCCTCTTTTGCCCTGCACCCACCCAAAAACATACATTTAAAGCTTAAATGTGGGCCGACGACTTTCTCCCTCCGAGCACCTGTTTGAGCCAGGGCCAGGTGACTGCTTTTAAGGTCTTTTAAAAACTTTCCCTCCTCCCGTTTTCTTTCTTCCTTTCTTGTGAGCCCAAAGCAACTGTAAGCGATTAAACAAGCGGCTCCCTGGTGTTATTGCTGCTTGGCAGCTTTTGGATGCCTGCCACCTGTCCTGTCAGGTTCGATTAGGCTGGATTTTTTAGCCTGTAGCTTGTTGCACGGCGCACTCRGAGCTCTTTCTGCTAATAACAGCCATTATCTAAGATAAGGGCAGCACTGTTTGACACATCCTGCTGCCCGAGAAGGAAACTAAAGTTCAGAAATGCTCGCGTTAAATATGGATGCTGTTGTCAAATGTCGTTAGACTCTGCTGTCATCTGAAGTTGACAGTGTAATACTTGCTAAAAGCATATTTGCTGTGTATGGCAAATAGACCAAATGAACCTTTGCTTAGTGCCTCTTAAACATGGAAAGCATACTTAGATGTATGAACGAGCATCTGGTTTCGGGTCCAGTGCTGTCTAGCATCAGTGACTGTTTAAATACAGCCCAAACATAGCCTTTATGTGTACATGTGTGTAAAAGGGGTGGGGGGAGGCTGTGCTTTTAGCTGTTCTGCCCATTATTCAGAGCACACACTCTTTGTTGCCTCAGGCTACAGAACCATTACTCCAAGAGTTTCAAATCAAAGAGGTTTAATATAAAAGGGGAAAACGTGCGTGGGGGGAAAACACTGGTAGTGAGTCCCGGACATTAGGGTCTCAGCGACAATTCACGCCTCCGCAATGCGCCCACGTATAATCATATTCCCCCTTTAGCGTAGACATGGTGACGGGTAAGACGACTAGTGATTTATGATAAGAATACTGTGTCTAGAAAGGGGCTGCTGGTGCCAAAATGGGGCATTAGTGGTTTAGTGACTTTTAAAGTTAACAAGAGAGCACTCGAAGGACAGAGGGCCGAGTGAATGGGGGTTTCTAGCCTGGGCTCAGAATGTATTAGATACCAGGAGCCACATCTGAGGCTGAGACTGATCATCTCTCCATGATGCTTCAAACACCTCACAAAATACTTCCAAATGTGTGACTGCTTATGCAATCTAACTAGGCTTTTAACATGGGCACACACACAAGTTACTGATGCACATACCTAAGTGAACACGGGTTAGTTTAAACATGTGCAGGCTCACATAAACAAGCATATAAATAAGCCTGGAAATGCAGACCCAGAAGATRAGAGGCGAATAACCATTCACATGAATACACATACACACGAGCTGGTCTGAGAAAATAAATGCAAAAAACCATAAACATATTTAGCTCATCCAAGAGACATTGTGATTATCGTGCAGGCTTGTGTTTGATCCCAATGTATAAAGAGTATAATTTSGGGGAAACAAACTTTTATTCAAAATCAACACAAGCTGACCTGAGATACTGTCTGTACAGTGGTTATTAAAGCAGACAAAAGCAAAGTGACCGTTCTATTATATGGATATATTCCAATGATTTTTTTTTGTCCCCAGACAAAAAAATATATGTTTGAACAACGCTAATCTTCCCAAAACGTATGGAAACATCTGTGCACTTAGGATATTGCGTTAAATCCCTGAAGGTACTTTATTACCACAGACAGGGTCAGTTTAAAACCACAGACAAGGACATCCCTCAGTGTAAATATATACTTTTAAATCTCTTAGTTTAACATTTGCTTTTTTATTAYATTTTAACACTTATTTCTTTATTACTTAATGTCCAATGTGGACAAAGTATGTATGATATTATGACTATCCGCCTAATATTGAGTAGATCTCCTCTTTTTCCACCAAATCRGTGATGCACTGTTCTGACACCTTTCTTTGGGAACCATCATTAACCTTTTCATCAGATTGCACCACTATATCTTGTCTCTTGGATCAGACTATGTGGGCCAGTCTTCACTCCCCACGTGCATCAGTAAGCCTTGGCTGCCCATAAGCCTGTCGCTGGTTCACTGGTTACTGTTTTTTCCTTCCTGGAATCGTTCTGTCCGATACCACTGCRGACCGGGAACATCCCACAAGTGTGCCGGTTTTGGAATTGCTCTGATCAATTCCAAATTCCCAAGTCAACTAGCCATCACATTTTGGCCTTTCTCACACTAGGTACAGTTGCAGTATCTCATTACAGTGGCACCAGGAACTGAGTTGGATATATTAGGCAGCAAATGAACCTTTTGTCCCTGAAGATGATATGTTGATGTGGCAAATGTAAGGATCTGGGCGACTTTGTTAAGGGCCAACAAATTGTGATGGCTAGAGGACTTGGGCAGAGCAACTCCAAAACTGCAGCTCTTGTGGGATGTTCCCAGTCTGCAGTGGTCAGGACATACCAAAAGTGGTCAAAGGAAGGAAAACCAGTGAACCGGTGACAGGGTCATTGATCGACCACGGCTCACTGATGCACGTGTGGAGCAAAGKCTGGCCCGGGGAGTAAGAGCCAATMGAAGAGCTACTGGAGCTCAATTTGCTGAAAAAATTATTGCTGGTTCTCATAGAACTGTCAGAATACATAGTACATCGCTGTTTTGGTGGCAAATGGGAAACATAATCCATATTAGCCAAGTAGTCATAAGATTGTGACTAAGGTCATAAGGTTATTTGTATAAAACATAATTTGTAAAAAAAAAAAAAAAAAAGCTCACGTACTGTATGAAAAATTATCTATGTAAACAGTAAGGGTAGGGAAAACTGTTCTTTTTTGAGTGATATGCCTTCATCTTAATTTAAAAATTGAATAATTAAATTGTGAAATTTGCTTACAGTGTATTAATTTTGAAATGCTTTTCCCGTAACATACATTTTGTATAGACTGTAATCTTAAACACTTGATGTAATTAAGAGCGCATGTACTGTATTGTGTGCAGGATCAACGGATCTGACTCCTTTCCCGGGGCAGTTTGAGCGGCAGTTCCCAGGATTCTCCTCCCTTACTGAGAGTCGATTCTCCAGCCCACGCATGCACTATCCAGCAACGTTTACCTACACGCCCACCCCGGTCACAACAGGCATGTCTCTGGGCAGTGCGCATTACCACACATACCTGCCCCCTCCATACCCAGGCTCCACTCAGAGCCAGAGTGGACCATTCCAGAGCAGCAGTACTCCCTATCTCTACTATGGGGCCTCCTCTGGCTCCTACCAGTTCTCTATGGTACCGGGGGGAGATCGCTCACCTTCCAGGATGCTGCCCACCTGTACTAGCGCCTCCACAGGTGCCTCGTTGGTCAATGCTAGTCTTCCTGTGCAGGCTGATGGGGGGAGTGGTGTGGAGGAGGATGGCAGCCACAGCAACTCTCCAACTGTGCTTAATCCAGCAGGGAGRATGGATGAAGGAGTATGGCGGCCATATTGACAGAATTAAAGGACAGGACCATGTGCCTGTCAGACAGGTGAACCGCAAACCAGAGACATGGTTTAAAAGCACAAACCCTACCAGGACCCGTGTCCTATCTTGCTGAGACATTCTATTTTGCCTTGTTTATTTTTTAATCTTGATTAAATGTCACTTTTTATGAGTATTTATAGAACATGGTTCTTCAAAGGGAAGTATTTACAGTAAATACAGACTCATGGCGGTGTTAGTTGCATAACTTAATGCAAAGAAATCCCTTCCTCTGAAACCAATAGCTTATCAATAATAGGAGAAAGGCTAAAAAAAAAAAGCTATGAGTTTGTTAGCTCGTAAAAAATGGGATGAACCTTAACACTTGTTAGGTTTTTACATGCAGTTTAAAGCACTGAGCGGCGGATGGTTTCAATTGAATATGAAACAAACCAAATTTGTTTTTAGGAATAATTTTCTTTTCCTTTCTTTTTTTTAACTTAAGTAATTTAAATTATGCATATTTGGTGAAGAAATATTGAGTTGTAAGTTATAAAGCCATAACTTAAGTAATGTATTTTGAACTTGATTCATAGACGGAATATTTTTGTAATGCATCTATGATCAAGTTAATAATGAAATCGATATGTAATTTAAAGAAACTTTTTCTGTGCCTTAAGCCATTTTTTAAAAATCATTTTTCCTCTGTGTATACTGAGATTCCTATATCTGCGTATAGTGCATTATGAAAAGTTCTATTCTTATATAGCAGATAGTCTTGCCAGTCTGAATTATTGCTTAGTTGCTCAGTACATAAAGCTCTGATGCCATTTTATGTTTGACTTCAAACCAAAAAGGCCACATTCTCTTGGAAACTGTTTATTGATTATACCATTCTTCTTTTTCGATGTGTATGCATCATGCTCAGATAAATCTGTCAGTGTTAAACCTAGTGTAAGCTGAAAACGGTTGCAGTCCATTTGGACAGAAATAAGGGCTATACCAGGGAAACTACCAAAGATTCTGTACATTAAGGGGCCTGCTGTGCACCGACTTGAAGACTGGATCAGTTAACTGGAGCCGTATGAAACATTTCACACACAAACAACATTTCACGATGTGAAAATACTGTTTATCCTCAAAATGGTATTGCTCAGTGTAATGGCAGCTAATGGAACAATAGAGATTTTTAAGATGACTGAATTCTGAGTACAATTTGGGTACGCTTTAGCTATACTTATTGCTGGAGATTAAGGTTGCACTGTCCTATTTCTATTAGTTATTAATGTATTTCAATAGCCTCGGTGGCTATTGCTCCAACACTAGAGTTAAGTCCTGGACTAAAATCTATAGATCAGCTTGATGTCCGCTTTGGTACTAATTTTGTTTCTAGGAACAATAAAACAAGGTAAATCTATTTACTGGAAGTTTAAATAGCACTTAAATGTGTGATATCGTGATCCAACAACCAACCCAACCCTTATTTTGCCAATCCTTCATGCAATGCCCTACACAGTCATGCCAGCAGACTCATTGTTTCCTTTGCATTAATGTTCAGTGCCTTACATTATACAGTGCACAAACACAAAGATACCGTGTAATGAGTATCCAGTGTGTCACAGTCAGATGTATGCATTTATGAGTTTCTGATGATCAGATTTTTGTCAGAGATAAGCAAAGCACTTAGTCATTTAAGCAGTTAAATTGCATCGTCATGCCACTCAATTTAATGGGCTTAACTGTATCAATGTTTGCTGGAAATTAATTCTCTAATCTAATTTGATTTCTAAGAAGATTAGATAGCGTTTACAGCTAAATTACCAAGGTCCAAAAACATTGAGACATATAGTACTGTGCAAAAGTCTTGAGACCCCCCATATTTCTTCATAGTTTGCTTCCAAGGAGACAGGCGTTCTTGTATTTCTAATATTATCGTAAGAAATTGTTCTCCAAGCATCCTGAAGGAAACGAGGTTGCTGCTGAGGTTGTTCCATACTGTATACGGTATTTTTCTTATTGTATATTTATGCACATAGCAGCCTCTCATTATAGAACATTTGTTCCCATTTCTTTAAATTACTCTACATAATTACATTTTATTTCATATAAAGAAATTAGGGGTGGCTTACGACTATTGCACAGTTATACCATTTGTTATTTCTATTCAGTCGTGTTCAGTTCGGGAGTTCAAATAAATATCATTGTAAGGTCTTGAGCATCTGTGAGAGGGAACAGAAATCAAAATTTGTTTACAAAGTGTTTACAATATTGTGAGTGTAGATAGTTGCCATATGAGAAAAAAATATATATATACCCCTGCTGCATTTGTGCTTATTATTAATTTTTCCTTTTTTTTTCTGTAAAATATTTATCCTCCCTGGTTAAGCTACCAGAAGGGGTGGGAAACGTTGGGTAGGTGGATTTGCTATGAGCTAATTATTTCTTTGGAGATTGCATGCTTTGCTTCACTTGCACAAATGTGTTTTTATTTATCATGTTTCCAACCTTAATGTTATGTGTCTTCCTTCATTTCTAAAACAGCGGCTACAGGAAATGACAACAATGAGCTAAATTGGCATTTATTACTAATGTATATTGTCGTACTTTTTTTTTTTTCTTTTATAAGAAAAATAAAAAAAAATACATATTGCAACGATTTCGTCCTTCTCCACCAGCTGTGGTGTCAGTGCTGATGTTGCTTTACATACTGGTTAAATTATTTTTTTTACCTCTTATATATTCCAGAGTGTAGGTTATATATATTTATATATATATTATATATTATGTATCTTATATGTTCCTTGGAACTTATGGAAGATTAATGGTCTGCATACATGCATGCAAAATCAAATCACTCACATTTTCCCTACCTTGTCTATGAGCCTTATGGGTGGCTGGCATAGTATCAGAGTGTTGGTCCTATATAGTGTCTCAGCATCCCTGTAATACATACTTCCTCACAGTGCTCCATGGATAAACATTTGCTTTGGAGAGTCTGAACTGGCACTGTGCTCCTGGCTCCAGCCTCGCCTTTGTCTCGTAGAAAACCAGGCCTCATTCAAACCAGGCCTGTGAGAGTGGGACTGTTGGACATTATTTCAAGACATAACAGCCATAATCAGACTCTGCTCCATCTTTAAAACCGAGCTCATTTGTAGGTATACTGGGAGCGTTCCAGGGATTTCCCTGAATATAAATTGAGAAAGAACACTGGAGCAGGTTTCAGGTTTGCATTCCCATCATTCCCATAAACATCTAGCAATTCGGATAATGACCTGTAGAGAAGAAACAAAAGACGGCTATACGATCTTTTCTTAATGTGTGTGGGGGGTTGAAGGGAAGAATCTTGGAAAAGAATCAGCGCAGTATTTGAGCTGGCACTACATCCTATAGCATCAGATAGAAAAATCTATGAGGGTTTGATTTTTTTTGCCTGGACATCAGCCTTTGCATCTCTGCACACACACACACACATAAGGAAAGCGAGAGAGGCCATACCCAAACCAGTCAACACCTCAGTGTTACACTGCCCAAGATAAACTTGATTCTGGCAAAGTCTCAGCTGCAGCTGGCCTGTGTTAAAGTCCATTTGAAAGAGCCTCTAGCACCCACTTAGCACTACATGCTGCATTCCGCTCTGTAATATATGCTTTGGGCTATTACATAACATGCTGTCACAATTTGCACATGAAGTGGCATTGTGTTCGCCGAAAAAGTTGCTTGAAATTAGCGTTTGCATATTGCATTGCTCAACTCATTTCCTAAGCCAGCTATGATGTGGTCGTGCAACTGCAACACTCTTGTGCTGACTGTGTTGTCTGAGAAGTAGCGTTCTGACATCCTGACAAGTTTAGCGTTTAAGTTAGTCGTTACTGACAGCCGTGACCTGGGTTATGTTTGCTACAGAGTAAAAATGTTTTCAACGATTAAAGTAGTGAAACTACTGTAAGAAAAATACAGTATGTGGAAGGATACAGGGTTGGTACAAAGTAATGTATGTTTTTGGTATATCATTTTCTTTGCTGTGTGTTTTTTGAATTATTATTATTATTATTATTATTATTTAAATGGATAGCTTAGAATAATACGACAATTAAAACTTCAGTGCTTAATTATTTGATGAGGACACAGCAAAAGTCATAAAAGTCTATTCCACAGCACAAGACAGTACATCCTGGGTGGGGTCCCAACCCATTACAGGGCGCGAGAACATATAGTCACACACCAAGTCATACACTAATAGTGCTAACAGTGCAGAAACACACAGCATTTTTTTATACAGTTTGTATGCATATTTTATATAGATGGTACCAGTCCAAAGTTTGGACACAAGATTGGATTGATTTTCTACGTTACACAACAATACAGAACAATACCGGAGATTTCATAACTATTACATGACACATATGGCATTAGGTAATTAAGTAACTACAACAACAACAACAACAAAAACAACAACAACAGTCAATTATTATTTAAAAATTTCGGAACAGTTCTTGTAAGAAGAACCTATCGAAACCCATCAAGCACCATGATGAAACCGGCTCTCATGAAGACCTTGTCTGGAAAGCAAGACCAAAAKCTTTACCACACCTCAGATTAGCCCCCCTGCCCCAGATTGCCCCCACCTTACCACCCACCCGCCTACTGCGCCACCCGTCTCCTTCGCATATAATATTAGAACAGTAATTTATAGGTTCATGAACTACAAACTACAAATTAGACCAAGCGAATTTGATTATAAAATAAGCAAAATAAGAAAAATACAATTTGAACAGGATTTTTTATACAATTTCTTTCATATACAAGATGTATTTTTTATATTGCTTATTTTATCATTAAAATCATTTCATGTAAGTGTTCATCATAAATATTTATTTAGTGCAAACTTTTTTTGTTTTACCTGACAAATCCCTGCAAAATAAATGTGTCAGAAAATAAACATTATATGAGAATTTGTATTCATGGTCTTGACACCTGTGACGTGCCTAGGGTAAATTATAATAGTAATATCATATTTCATAATAATAAACCTATGAATATATGTTCTAATATAATATCTGATAGAGATTATGTAGTGGGGGGGCAATCTGTGGTAACACCGGTATGAAGGCTTTWCAGAGCGTAAGTAGTAGGCACATCTCAATAAAACTGTTCAAAGGAGATTATTGCATATATTGGACGCCTTCAGCATTGTTTTCCAGTGTAGAMCACGCATGCAGAGGTGTTGCCCACTATTACACTGAAAAATTCCCTCATCAGTGGTTTTCCGTCCCTTGAACATTCTCGCAGTGGGTCAGTGCTAGATCGAGGTGACAGAATCCCCTGGCAGGGTTCATACTGTAGATCCTCAGTAACACTAGCAGCCCACTAGGATAAGTGACTCACCCTAGGACTGACTGGAAGGGCGCTTGAGATGTTCCTCATGTCACCAGGACAGTCAATGTTACATTTCATAGTGAATCTGGATGGTGACTCCTGTCCAGCTGGAAGAACAGGTTCTAATAATGGTATTATATCTGTGTAGTATTTACCATCCAGTGGGCCAGGCATGGTCTGGATGCCAGGCACATACAGTAAGAAGTGCCGTTCCACTGTAATAGATAAACATGAGACTTGAGGGTCAATTCGCTGCTGTGTAGTTTACCGAGTACTGTAGGGCATGCTTAGRAAGGCACAGCAAGAATTGYTCAGCAGGTTCCCCTTTAAACTGATTGATATTGACCTTAGGCAAACGCCTGGGTTTACCCAAGGTCACTCATACACTATCTGACCAACAGCACATGCAGGGCYTATTGCTAAACCTTTGCTAAAGTATACATTTTCCCCYACACTCTTTTTGCCGAAATGGTTCATAGTAAAAAAAAMAAAAAAAAACAAAGTCTGTTAYTAAGAGATCGGTTCTGTGTGGGCTCATAAAGGAAGGACTGAATGTAAAGCTTCCAGGCGGGACTCTTTGGGAATGCTGAGGGAAAAGGAACTCCTTCTTTGTGAGACGTTTATGAGCACCTGGTGAGACACCATTCATAATGCTGTAGGAACGCCTGCTACAAATGCTTTCAATGTAGATTGACACTTAAGATTGTTTTTTGAATATTGTTTTTTTTTGTATTTTTGCACATTTTTATGACTAAATAAATGTTCTTTTAACTGTGGTTTTTAAAAACATATTTTTATATGCACACTTTGGAAAACATTCTACCCTATGATGGACATAGAATTAAATCCCTTTACAGAGCACTTATTAAAATACTTGAGAAGTCAAAATTGCAAGATGTTTTTGTTTGTTTTTTTTTACTTTTGTGAATTTTTTCACAGTGTTTCACTGTTTTTGTTTTTATGTTGCAAATCAAGGTCAGAGAAGGTCACCTGGTCATAGGGTCTAAGGTAAATTTATTTAAACCTTATTTTAAGCGTTTAATTTCAAATGTTCAAAATGCAAAATTACAAATAAACAAAAATAATATAAAAATACAAAAAATAGCCAAATCTCATGAAAGTTATCAAATGTGGTTCTTCACCCAATTGAGGACTATATGGTAACTTTACTGACCTTGCTTTGCAATATAAAAATGAGAAGAATGAAAAACAAAGAATTGAAAACTCAAATGAGTAAAAACAAATCTTGAGAAAGTTTGAAAAGTTTGGACTTTCCAAGTATTTYGATGAAAGTTTAACCTTGTGTAAATGTTTGGCATAAAGGTTATTACTTTAGGCACTGGACAGTGGACTGGGTCCATATGACGGAGTGCACACCGTTCACGAACTAGTCTGGGGGCTCTCGCATTCCATGTTTCTTATACCTGTTGAGTTATAGTCTTTGACATCTCTTTGCCTCTGAGGAGCCACACCTGTAGCCAGAGGTAGCATAAGCAGTGTTGTCCTTACTAGGTACAGCAAGGTTTGCTGTGGAGGATGTTGCCAAGGCATACATCACTCAATGATACCAGCAGGGGAAACTACAGCTGCCAGGGTCACTTTGTAACCATGAGCACGGCTCTGAGTCTCGATTGCTGAATTATCTACAATATTGGCAGAATCCGTGACAGAGATGAAAAAGCGAAGAAAAGGCAATGAGGCCAGTTGTGGGTAAGAGTGTCCTGAACTAACAGACTGTCCTGCTTCATCAGGGAGAAGCATAATCGATAATTACTTATTTTGGCGTAGACAAAGAGCTCTACACATGTCTTGCCAGACTTCTCCCAGATTTAACACACCATTTCTGTAGATGTAGATGCCACTATTCTGGACATATAGTATGTGCTGACTTGACTGTGTTTCCACTGTGCTATTAAGCCGTCTCATTAAAAGTCAATGTCAGTGTCGCTATTCATTTACGAGGCCATTTGAGTAGTTTCCATACCAGGTGCGAAGCATCATTCGATCTTATACCACAATGATGACTCAGCATGTTTGACCCTGAAACGAAGCAGGTACAGTATGTAGCATTATCTCAGAAACAGTAGGACTAATCTGAGGACTAGATCGACTTAGATAGTCTGCAGGTTAAGTCTTCTGTGAACATATTTCTAGGCGTGAGAGGGTTGTTGGAGTGGAGGAGGTGTGCGCTGATGAGGTCTGCTGAGATGACTAGTCTTTTGAGATTTTGGMCACTTTAAGGCCAAGCTGTTTCTAGTTTCTGAAATCTGAACACGTCTATCTAGGGCTTTGGCTGCCAGCACAAAGAATAACATTGGCACGTATAGCAGGTTGCACGGGGTTGATTTGCACAATTTCAGCAGTATAGTCTGTGCTAATCGTAACTGACATTAGCCAAGAATCAGAAATGAGGAGGGCAGCCATGTATCTTGGCATATGTGTCTTACTACCAGAAGTGCAATTACAATCACTTACCCTCATTACAGAAGACTATTTGTTGAATGACTGAGAGTTGAGTGCCACATAAACTCACAAAAACAGTTCAAACTGAAAAAAAACGAGAAGTTGATTGGAGTCTTGGTGGACAGGTTAATCATGGTACTAATCATTTGTAAGGGTATTTTATAACAGAATACTAATTCATGTGATGTTGTGGTAAGGTCTTTTTGTGTGCTTGTGTGCACACACACACACACACACACAGAAAAAGAAAGAGAGAGCTGATTGCTTGCGTGTAGAATCGTAGATGTGCCATTTTTCAGGTACAGTCAGGAAACAGGACTGCTTAGGGTTTAGTGAAAATGTGTCCTTGCTGACAATATGTGCATATTTGCAGTTGATAAAAGAGGTAAGCATGTGCATTATGTTATATCTGTAATCTATAATCTGAAAAATCTGTAATATAATTTTTGGTTAAAATGTTGTCATTTGTAATTTATTTATTTATTTGTGATCTCTAACAAAGCTCTGTAGTAAAGATTACGTCTCCGTCTCTTCTATTATCTCCTTCTGCATCTTGTGTTGAGGCAGTGGTTTGAAAGTGCTGCATCAGAATATGATTTTCCTAATCTTTTTTTAGCCTGCGCATTTCTGAAAAAGTGGTCGGTTTTTCTTGCATTAGTTAAATCAGGAACACTTAATAATAAAATAATAAATAATAACTAACTAAAGCACAAATAATGTCATAAAGCTATTGATGTTGCCATAAAACTGCTGTACACTTCTTCACATTTAACTAGAAATGTATTAAATGAATGAATTAACCTTGAATAAAGCAGTGAATATTAAAACAGTTTTCTCTGATATGCATCATACCATTTGATCTTTGTTGAGCTTTTTTTTCTGTCTTATATACAAAATTATTTTTGTAAATATGCAAATATGCATGATGATAAAGCAAGATATTCATATTCATATTGGTTTAATGGTTTGTACTGTCCTCATCCTTGTGAAAAAATACAGTACTGTGCAAAAGACATGAGCCACTCGGCATTTCTCCTTACTAAATTTTAAAATTAAATTGTGTAGATTAAGTTCAAGACATGAGAACCAATTTTACTGTGACAGGCTGCAAATTCGAAGCAGCAGATTCGTTTCCCCTCTCGTCTGTTCCAATCAGTCAGCATTCAGCATCACTAGTATAATAATCACTGGCCTGATCATCTGTCTTCATTTTAATCTGTTTTTCACTAGTTTTATGCCTTAAGTTTTTTTTTTTTTTTTTTTTGTACCTGACTGATGCATAAGTCACTGTGTGGCTTAATAAGCACAAATGGTTCCTCTGAAACTGGTCAGGGACTGGACTGAAAATGAGAGCAAAAAATGAGAGGCTTTGGAAAGCCAGAAAAACTATTCCTCAATATTACATTAAAAATACAAGAAAGTCTGGCTCTTTGTAAGAAAAATATGAAGAGAAATGAGGGGCGGCACAAGACTTTAGCACATTTCCCCTTTATTAGATGGACCATGTGCACCGACACCATTTATTCTAATAAATCTCCTGGAAATAGCAGCTCACAAGCAAGCCATTCAAACAGAAACTGTGTGGAAATAGTTGAAATTCAATAAAAATGACTAAATAAATAATTTCATTGAATTCCATGATTAAATTTGAATAAGACACTACTAATAATGACACATAATTAACATTCTCCTGATTTGGCTCACTGTATTGTATTGTGTTGTGAGCATTAGTGTTCAATGAGAAAGTGGAACTGAATTTATAAACGTTTTACACCATAATAAACCATACTGTCAMAMATTTTATGAGGTCAGGTGATTTATAGCCAAGTCAGTTATTARGTTCGAGTGACCTCAGTTTGCTCTCACAGACAACATTTAACACCCAGAGTATTGAATTAACACCCTACAGGGTTTATATAATTCCGGGTAGACTCTGAAAGTGTTAAATCAACACTGGGGATTTTACTGTGTAACTATGGACTATATTACTGAGTTAGTTCTATTTAGCTTTTTGGAATGTCCATTCGCACAGTGACATTATCTGATAGTTGAAAAGATTTCACCTGTAGGCTTTGTTATAGGCTGTTTTTAAATCACTTTAGCTCGACTGCACCATCTAGTGCACAATTGACATTAATGCCATCTTAAAAAGTTGATAAGAACTTAAGAGATAAGAAAATGCCTGGTGACTACATGCATTGAGACTAATCTGAAACAAATGAAAGCTTACAAGAACCTTTTTTTTAATAAATGGCTAAGAATTGTAGATGGTGKTAGATGAATAGAGAGAACAAGATTTTTTAAAATTAAGTAATGGTTCTGATTATTGTAATTTTTTCACAATCAATTGTTTATCATTTTAAAGACTCTTACRTAATTATTTAATCGTTTAATGTTTTTGGCATGTAAGTACAWAAAATCTTATATATTCTAAAGCTTTACGCAATTAGAATGCTCACCAAACCTACTGCCCTGTAATTACCCTAATTGAGAAAATCTTCTAATATCAGGACCATGGATAGCTACCATTTAAACAATAGCTTTCTTTGTTGAGTCCTCAAACTCGTGCCAGGAGTCTTGGGTTATTCGCCATCTAAAGTGCTCATGATTGAGTGTTTCAGGCATCAGAACATTCGACAGGACAGAGCCCCGACTTGTGCCAAAGACTCATGCAACACAGACCTTTTCCATAGGTCCAGGCCAAGCAGTAAAATGTGAAATATTTGAAGAGAAACTCCATCTTCAAATGTAGCCAGCCATAGTGGGGCACAGGCATGGTTACTATCAAAAGAATGGTCTTATAAACTTTTTGATGGGGCCGAGTGTTAATTGAGAACTAATGAACTGGTAACACAAAACAGCGCTTCCAGAGGCCCTTCTGATGACTGACGTACAGGCTCGGTGACACCATGCCAGTTATTTCTGATCTTCCGTTTTGGAAAATGACAAAGTAATTGCAGCCATCAGGGTTTGCCAAAAGCGTTTCATCGATGCCCATGTCTGCTCTTCGTTTAGACTCCGGCTCTGTCTCCAAATATCCCAAATCGTGTTATTATATTAATGACAGATTTTATAGTTTATGACTGAAAAATCAAACATTCTTGATTTCCTGGGGAGTGTGCAGAGATTTATAACGCTTTATGATAAAGAAAATTGTCTTGACAGCCATGCAGCTGTGATGGCTTCTGTGGGCAAGAACGAGCGCAGAACCAACAGATTGTTCTCTTATGTGGAGAGATATACTGTGTGCTGGAAGAGAGACAACATGAACTGTCCTTCCTTCTTTTTCAGGCACCAAGTCATGTCATAAAAGAATTTTAATCATCCTAGGCATAATGTGATGGTCTCAGTGCCCACATCCTACCACAACAGGAAGATTTTTTTTWAAAWATGAGCCTAAACCTTAAATGTCAGTCATAGTGTACATTTGATCCTGGGTTAAATACTAAGCATGAACATCTCTTTTTATATTCCTGGTTTGAATCAATCACCTTTTTGGCTAAGTGATATTTTAGGCCTCATGACTCTTTGAGTAGTATATCCAAACACTAAGTGTTTGATCTGCCTTCAGTACAAATAAAGAATCTTTCTGTGCCACCTCAACATCACTGATGTCCAGCATGTGTATATTTTGCCAGCAGTTCCTCTGGTTAGGTCGTCAGCTCCATACTTAAGCCRCACGCGTGCGCTCGTCATAGAACTAATCCCCATCAAGTTCCACCACAAGTCACTCACACTGCAGACTCTGCGAGATTAGGGCCAGGCTAAAGAAGAAACCAACAGTATATTTGCCATATGAAAGTCGTATTTGGGTTCTTCAACTTGTTTAAAAGATAATATGCTGTTTAATTGGGGAATCTTCACGACTGTGATTCCACAAGATTCCATACAATTAAAGAAAGAGAGGAGATAAAATGGAAGAGTAGTTTTATAATTTTTTAAATCACCAGCATAAAGAAAAGTGCTTCTAAGAAAAAGTATGGTCCTTGAATTTAAAAGATGGATGCTTGGATTGTATTATACCTCGCTTGGAAGTCACTTCACTTGAAACCTACTTTAGAAAATTATCAGCAACATTTCCCAAGTTAAATAACTACACTTTCCTTTCTGCTATAGTACTGTAATAAACAATCTTATTGAATGTAAACTTACAAAGTTACATTACCTCAGTATATTTGTACACTTCATTTTAGTACATTCTCTATATAAATTGAACTGGGGTATTGCTCTGCTTCTGGCTTAAGGAGACAGATCTGTCAGGATTTCATTACTCCTACCTAGTGGAGACTGTAAATATATATGCTGTTGTAAAAAAAAAGAAGAAGTAGAAGAAGAAGAAATTAATGCAGGCTTTAACATTTATAGGTAGAACTTGCTTGCACATGGAACCTGATTAGCATTTCAAAATGTTTAACAGCAGTATGCCGCGGTTTGAGGCAACATATCCAATCACGCAGCAAAAGGCCGTTATTAACACCCAGTGCCAGTGAATTGTTTATGCACCGCTTTAGTAGATGGACCATGTGCACTGACACCATTTATTCTAATAAATCTCCTGGAAATAGCAGCTCACAAGTAAACCATTCAAACAGAAACTGCGTGGAAATAGTTGAAATTCAATAAAAATGACAAATAAATAACTTCTTTAAATTCCATGACCAAACTTGAAAAAGATACTACTAATAATGACATTTTTCCTACAGTCATCTTGCCTGTCAAATGTACTTACCGAAATCTAAAACGCAAATAATTGGATATAAAAATATGCATACTCCAAACTTTTCGACATTTGGTTCCCATCGATGGAACGGCACAAACCGTACGTGTATGTGTCAATTAATGCAAACCAGAGGACAAGATAAAATCAGCGTCTCTTCATATGCATGGAGYCGGGGAAGTTGTGCATCACTGGCGTCTGGGCAAACAGATAAGAGTAACAGCCCTGGATGAGAGCAGGACATGTTTGACATTAATGCCATGATGTATATTATCTTGCTTGGAGAACGTTGAATGTGAGTGCGAGATCCAAGGTGGAGAATGTTTAAGAACTAATTATGTTAAGCAGTGAGGCACAAGCCCTGGACATATTTTCTTACTTGCATGGAAAAATATGGCTGGCTCCATTTATTTTTCTGCTCTGTTATTTCTGGACGGAGCTCGCTTCGGGTAAATAGTGCTGCTCCCTATTGTAAATCTGATGGGCGAAGGTCTTTGGAGTGAGGCTCTTTTGAGGAAAAATCTCGATGGTTTGGACATTTTTTCCACCCTAATGATAGAGTAGAGGAACAAGAGAGTGTTGATATATAGCCTGGAAGTCGGTGTTTAAATTTGGTTGAGGTCATCAGTCTCCAACCTGAGGATGAAAAGGACGGCTTGACGTTTCTTGTGTTTAAACGCAGATCTGCGGCACTGCTTAGCTTTACTGTACCTATTGTCAAGACTTTTCACCTTCACTAAGCAAACTGTTTTCCACTCAGATTTTATATTTCAACCACACATATTAAGCCTCATCATTCAATTCCAGAATAAGTTCCATTTCCTTTAATATAATCCCTATATAATTATATTAATTAGCAAAAATGGTGCATAGGGAAAATGAAATAACGCAAGTTGAACTGTAAAAATATTATTTTATTCGTAGAGGTTCACGCAGGATAGGCCTCTCTGGCGCCACACTCCCCTTTCATATCAAATGTTTGTCCAAGCCACACAAGAGCTGCGAGCTCCATGAGGACCTATCAAGTCTGTGGAGCTGTGTGCTATTTCAGCAGAGCTGAGAGTGGAGGAGAGCTGGAGCAAAGCCCGACTAGACTGCTTAACTTGATTTAACAACATTACGGGATATCATGAATCTTCTTTGCCACACAACTCAAAATACAAATTAGAAATTAATCAGATATAATTAAGGTCAAGACTAAATCTTTTGGAAACATCAGCTGATACAAAGATAAGCAAAATGTCAACACACCAAAATGCATTTCATCAAAGGAATCAAAATGAGTTTTTCTTTAATGTATTAACATGTATGTATGTATACTTATATATAGGTATAATATTTTACTGAATTGATTCAAAATTGTATTCAAAACAATAAGATTTMAAAAATATGATTTACATTGTGTATTAAACGTGTGCTTCTATTTTCACATTGTCCTAGTGCTCGCTTGTTTTCTTTTTTCCCCTAATAATCATGAGCTTGAGTACTCCCATCAAATATTTTTATGTTCTCGAAAATAATCATCGAATTAGAAACTAGAATCTACCAATTAGTGGATCCCTTTTGAAACATAATGTATATGCATGTCACTGACAGATAATATCTTATTTAAATAATAAGAATATACTGATCTACTGTAAATGATAAAAATGCAGCAAATAGCTGAAGAAAAAAAAACTCCATGGAAAACTATTCATCTAGCCTTGACAGATAGTTCAGACACAATCACTACAGGGGAACGGGATTTCCCTGGCCTGCACTGAGTCATCATATTTCTTTATTTTGTGTTGCAGAACAGAATTCTGGCTAACCATAGTGGTTTCACTGCAAGATCTGTTTTCAATGATACAAAACTAAATTCTATTTAAAAAAACAAAACAAAAAAAACCCAGTGCTGTCTATTTCTGACAGCACCTACAGTATGAAGTCTAATTGCTCTGATAGTGATGCCACAAGGTTTACTTGACCAGCCTCTTGGCTACATCCAGGTAGGCCAGTTCGACCTCTTTTTCTGCAGGACATGTGTTGATGAACTCCTCTCGAGCGTAAGAGCTGTTCAGGTAGCGCCAAACTCCTGTCAGATCGGTGGGGATGTCGTAGTTACGATACTTCTTGGCAACAACCTGAAAAGAACCAGAACAAGGGGAAGCAATCAACGTGTCAAAGCTCGGCTTGTACAGGTCGCTCGACGTTATTTGATTCTTAAACCTGTTGAAGTGACGCTGTCGTAACTGACGTGCAGCGCTGTGAGCAGCTCACCTTGACTATGTGSAGTTTTGGCAGGAGGTTGCAGTCTGCCAGGGTGAGGTCGTCGCCATCCAAGAACTTCCGGTTAGAGCTTTTCTCTTCCTCCATGCTGTCTGCGTCTATCTCGTCGGGCAGAGCGCTGTTCAGGTAGTCGTCCAGCTTCTTTAAAGCCTTTGTCAAGTTCTTCTCCAGCCCTGCCCCAACCCACATTAAACACTTGAATCGTTTCAATAACTTTGAATAATTTTTAACTAYGTGTAACTATTCAATATTAATATGTCTGCATTAAGGTCAATCTTCCTATGTTTTTTACATGTCACTGCACATTCGGAATACTAGTGTCTATAATATACTACTTCCATTCAGAAAATCAAGTGATCTGATTTGACATGCCTACCTCCGTTGGCTTCTGGCCTTGGGTTTTTGATGTAAGCTGAGAACTTTGCAAATATGTCAATCCCTGCTGTGTTGGACTCCCTGTGCTTGGCTGCCAGCTTGGGGTATCTGAGGATGGAGAGAACAGAAATACGCCATTTTCCACTTCCTTTAGGCAAATACCGACTCTATGTCATTTAATAATATCTCTGACAGATTTCAAAACAGAAACCCAAAGCTCAATATAACAGACAGAAGGATTTATGTTTGACAATTAACACTAAAGAGTATATACTTGTATGTGTGTGTKTGTGTGTATATGAATCACTTGAATGTGGCCCCAAATATTCTGTAACAACTCTCGCTATGATAAAGCAATCTGAACCAAAAAAATATGCTACGTACCTTGACATATGTGTACTCTATTACATTACATGTGATGCTAGAAGTGATTTCCATTTTCTGACAGACGCATTTCGACGCTGCACTCCATGTTCCTGAACGTATCGACAAGGATATAGCAGCAATTTCACGATGGCGCTGACGAACATGTTGGTGTGTTCGAAGCTCCATATACCGAGAAGCACATTGTACGTTGTTTCGTTCAGATTGCTTCGTCCTAGCGAGAGCTATTAAATATTCAGGGGCCTCTTTCAACTGAATCACCCTGTGTTCCAAAAAAATGTATAGACACTTCAGGAAAAGAAAAACCTGTATAAATATTTTATTACTAAATTTCCACACAGGCGGCACGGTGGTGTAGCACTGTTGCCTTGCACCCCCAGGGTCCGGGTTTGATTCCCGTCTCAGTTCGCATGTTCTCCCTGTGCTTTGGTGGGTTTCCTCCAGGTATTCCGGTTTCCTCCCACAGTCCAAAGACGTGCAGATTAGGCTAATTGGTGCCCGTAGTGAATGTGTAAATGATTGTGTGCATGAGGGTCCAGGGTGTGCCCCGCCTCGTGCCCTAWGCCTCCTGGGATAGACTCCAGGTCCCCACAACCATGAATACAGGATAAAGTGGTATAGATGATGAGCGAGTGAATGTGAAAGCGAGTGAATGTGTGGAGGATGGGAAAAGGGTGCATCAGCGTAGGAAGGGATGAAGTAATGAAGTGATGAAATCAGGTCTAGGCTCAGCAACGTTACGCGATAGTAAAATGAAGTCAGCTGATGACCTGGATGCACTGAATGACCAGGTTTTCACAACTAAGGAGATTTTCCTCCCTGATGRCACGGGCATATTCCAGGACTCGAATTGTGAAAGAGTGTTTGTGGGAGCATGAGGAATCATTTTTACACATTGTGTGCTGGAATCAGCTAACGCTGAATGAGTGTGTGACTCTTTTGTTCAGGCAGTGTATTTAAAGTGTGTGTAATAATGTTTAAGCCCTAGAAAATCCCCCTCGAAACTCCCTATAACCTCTAGGATAATCGTACAAGTCGACTAAAAATCCAATGACTTACTTTGGTGGTGCTAACACTTCTTCTAAAAACTCCTCAATTTTGTTGATGTCTGTCTTGACCTCGCCGTTGTACGTGAGAAAAGGAGGGTGTGTGCCTGGAGCCAGATTATGCAGGTCAGCTGGTTTCCTGAACAAAATATCACAAGAAAAAGTTTTGCTCCACCAGAAACTGAAAATCCAATGTGTGTGCGTGTGTAAATCATTCACAAAACCTCTATTTATGACAAAAACGCTATTCTATCTCACTGAATTGGTAATGTTGTATCAGATGATTTWTCACCTCTTCAGGTCCACAGTGGTGACGTTGAAGACAACCCCTTTGAGCCACAGGATCATGAAGAGGCGCTGAGAAAACGGGCAGTTCCCGATGCTCTCCCCATCACTTCCAGCCTGCAGACCACAGAACAATGAGAAATTAATCTCTCTCATATGACACAGCCTTAAACTCCTTTACTTAGTGACCGCAGACTTTACTCATTCACAGACAAGTCATTTTTATTAAATAAATATTACTGAGACCAAGAATAGGCCATGACTATTAAAGAGCAGCAGAGATTAATACAACACACTTTGAGATCTCCCAAGATGCTTAAAATGAATCACGGCTTTTAATCCAATGAGAAAAAAAAAACAATACAGTACAACAGCACCCTCTGCTGGATCAATCACATATCTGATATTTAGCCTATTCTCATTCACTCCCACTTACTCATCGTTTATACCGCTCTATCCTGTACACAGAGTGGCGAGGAGCCTGGAACCTGTGGCACAAACATGGCACGAGGCCGGGTACACCTTGGACGGGGTGCCAATCCTTAAAGGACACACTCATGCTCATTCACACACTATGGGCAATTTAGAACTACCAGACTAATGTGCAAATCTGCATTAGTGGGAGGAAACCGGAACCCACAAGCACAGGGAGAACATACAAACTCCATGCACACAGACCTCGAGGCGGGAATCCGATCCCCGACCCTGAAGGTGCAAGGGGACAATGCTAACCCCTAAACCACAGTGTCGTCATATTTTGCCTATTCATACATKGTAATTTTCACAATAAACATTCATTAAGGTTTAACATTTGCTTATAAAATGAGTATATTTCATTACGCATAAAATTTAAAAGACAAGTAAATTCTATTTTTTTTCCAAGGACATGYAATTTTTATTATTGAAATAATCAAAAATAACCAAAACTGTAAAATACGTTACTAGAATAATCCAAGAACTATAGGGGAACTTATGCAGATATAATTAGCTAAAATTTCCTATTAGAAACCTAAGGCTTATCACATCAGACAGTGTCCTTGTGTTGAACTTGTTCCAAGTACGCTGCTTATGGCACGCAAGAACACATAATATGGAGCAAACACCTGACTAAATCCCAGAATGCACTGCAAGAGGTTTTGGATGCATGTTACTTTAAGAATATGCTAAAGATGTAAAAATGTTCTTTGTATTATTCTATGGCAGCCATGATATTATTGTATGAGATACACCATGAAGAATAGAATTTYCTATAAAAAGCAACTAGGATCCTAAAACTAGCAGACTAACATCTATACAATGACACATCTTGCATAAGAAACAAAAGGAAGCACATCATAGTAATCACACTCACACTCTTCAGACATCAGGTGTCTAAAACATTTAGGCTACAGGAAATCTGGTACAGGACCTGTGATCTGTGAAGAAGACAGATGTAATCGCATGCTCTACTAGTGACAGTCATAAGAGGCTTATAAGTAATGATTAATGCATTGATTATTTATTTCAATTCTATAATAGTTTTAATGCACGTAACTGTTTGCTGTCATTACACTGTAATATCACTCACTCTCATTTATTCATTCTCTATTCCACAGGAAGCCTGAATACACCCTAGACAGGGTGCCAATCAAACACAGGGCACAATCACGCACACGCGCCCTCACTGAGGGCAAT
>QMIH01000600.1:166764-193632 GCA_003987875.1 Clarias batrachus | reverse complement strand
TATATATACTGGTTCATCCATAATTGAACCGGAAGTAGAACCGCAGTCCATTAGTATCTATGGAAATGTGTAACTCAAATGTTTGTAAATCGGGGACTACCTGTGTTTATATATACCATACAGTAACATGAAAAACAAGCTTAATAACATGTAGGTCATCCTTGTGCCACCAAAACATCCCTGACCCATAGGCTCTAGCATATGACCTCTAAAGGTGTACCAGTGGAATCTGGTACTAGCGGCATATCCTTTTGCATATCCTTTTGCAAATCTTGCAAATTGTGGATGTGGGCATCACCAGCAGGATTATWGAGGAACAGCAACATGCTACCCTCTCAAATACCATCATGTAAAAACCATTTAAAAAGTTAAATAATTACAAAGTTTAAAAGTTTTCCAATTTTTTGAGTCAGTGCTGCAAAACTTGAATTGCCACAAAAAAATCACAATATATAACTGAATCAATATTTTTCCCCATCTCTACTAAATTGGTTCGAAATCTGGGGAATTTGGACTCTTGAACWCCTTTGCACTTTTGAACACTTGGCCATGTTCCTTAAGCAATTTTTGTTGTACGGCAGGTAGATCTGCCACCTTTTATTTACAAAAAAACTGACTGGCAGCCAAAAAAGGCTCTTAGAGACCTAACAAGGGACTTCCATAGTCCTATCATCTGCTTATCTTTGTAGCTGAGACTATGGCACAGCCCAGAGTATACAAAAGCTAATTTGGCTGCAGCCATTTTTTTTTCACCCAAGATGAATCTTTTTTTTTCCATAAATGTGTAAATGGCATTCATGCTGTGTTTAGATTAAGGTAGGCTCTGGTGTTTTTAGTTGCAATATGCACATTCTCAAGCGGTTCTTCCGTCATGCTTCACCATAATTTGTAATATGTCTATGCTACATTTTGCTGAATGTGTGTCACACATTGAGCACTGGATCAAAGTTGATTAGTTAGCAACAAAAGAGAAAGCTGATTACAAACATATATTATGAGTATCAGTCAGTAGCCTGCCTGAACACTGCAGTGAACCACTGTTGCATTTATTGTCACTGGCAACTGGTTATATAGCCAGGTTAGGTAGGTGGTACGTGTCAAAGTAACATCGAAATGAATGTCAGGATCCAAGATTTCCCAGCTACCACCTACCAGCTTGCTTTCTGCCCATAGTGCATCCCCGTGTCCAAGTAAGTGATGCAAACACTGGCTGTCCTTATATCAACAAAGAAAATGTTATTCATCAGTTCAGTTCTATGCTCACATGCCCATTGTAGCCGCTTGACAGGGGACAGCATGGGCAGTCTGAATGACCCATGGCTTTGCAGCCCCATACTGTATTTACGATATATGATGTATTATATTGCTATAGGATTTTAGGATTCTATGTTATATTTGTAAAATATTAGTTGTAGTTATATTATTACTCATACCTATAGGATTCTATGTTATAGTTATAGAATTATGAYTCTGGCCTCATTGTACCTTATATTTTTGAGGCCTTTAGCATTAATTTACTATGTAAAAAACAAATAAATAAATAAAATGGCACACCCATGACCCTGATCATTGTTTTTTGCAGTTTAGATGATAAGTGAATAACATATAGCTAAAGTTAAACTGTAATTCAAAGTATATTTTGTGAATGTTTGTTTACTGTATATATACAGAATATTTACACTATATATTAGTTATATTTATATTATTGCTCAGTTTCAGACAATTTATAGGATTCTGCCCTCATGTATTTTGTAAATATTAATATTTAGTCTATTTTCTCAAATAAGTTTGTAATACGTATTACAAACTTATTTTTTCATATTACAAACTTAAAATAGGAGTTTAAAATAGGGGTTTCATCTAAAACATAACCAATACAATTTACTATTATTTATTTAATTATTTTTATTTATTTATTACTTATTATTATTTACTTATTATTATTATGACATAAATATAAGCTATGTTTTATAAAAAATTATATGTGTTATAAAATAATTTTATAATAACACAAATTTATATTTTCAGTCTGTAATTTTCTAACATAGCTGAAAAAAATTATATAATATTGTATATAATATTATTTAATAATATTTATTAATATAATGATAATATCATCTTCTGATGATCATAAAATGATGCTGAAGAAAATATGTTGTAAACCAGTCATTGTTTTTGCATTTACACACACACACACGCACACACACACACACACACATATATATATATAAATAAATACTTTTAGGTTGTCTTTAAAAGTATTTTACCATGTTTAAATTACTGCAGAAACAATTACATTCTATGGAAATTAGAAAAGGTACACATTATTTAGCATAACATAATTCRAGACCTTTCAGTAATGCATGCTACCCTTGTCAATCACTGTTGCTCATTCAGCAAAGTGACCCCTTCATGTACTGTGATTATAGTGCTGCTACTATCAAAAAGTAAAGAGAACACATGAGGTCATTTGCACATACAGGGTCAGCCTTGTTTCCATGACTATACAGTTACTGGTGAATGATTAAACAGCATTGCTAAATCTTGATGAAACTATGACCAGAATTCTCATACAGAAACAGAAGTGTGATTTTGCTCACTATTTGGTACAGTTATTATATATCGGTGTTAAACACACTTTGGGACACTGGACCAGCCTATTGAGTCAGTTGGAAGAAGAATAAAGTCACCCACTGTTGTGAATAAAGTGACTTCAGGGAGGCAGAAGTTAATGATTGAGAAAGCTGACTAAATGACTGAGATTCTTCTCGCTATTTCCATTGTACTCTGGAAGTGTCTTATCTACAAGCTAAACCAAATACTGATTAACTATCACTTAAAGCATCTAAGTCAAGAAAGTTTCTCGAACCTTTATTCCATGACACATTTTTTGTTATTTCTGTATGGAGACCATGCATCTTTATTTAACTGTTTGAGACTGTAAAAAATGTTGATAATAAAATATGAAGTGCAGTCCAATCATTTGTGATTTTTTTTTTTAAAGTTAATCTTAATGGTTCAAGTCCAAGTGATGATTATCACTTGCATGCAGCCACACCTACATGACCTTCAGTCAGGAAGGCAAGGTTGACGTCCTTATTGGTGGCAACAGCCCCTACTTTTTAACAGTGGCAAGGGTTTTACATTTTTAAATGCTCAGGTCATAATAGTACGTTAACAGATTAATACATAAGTTAAATAAGTACGTTTAATAATAAGTTTGAATAAGTACGTCCTGTTTTTTTTTTTTAGTTTTTCAAGCACACAAACGGTGCCTCTTATTCATAATAATTTCTTATAGATAACTGGAATCAAAAAACTATTTATGAGAAAAATACTCTTTATCTGAAAATATATGCAGCTTAAATATTTGTATAAATTGCACAGTAGTATAGAATATAGTAGTATACTAATTCAGCTTCATGAGACCCCACTGTCCTCAAATATGGATATCACTTTTCCCCTAACTTAGATTGTGTGTATATTGTGTTATCAGATCCTTCTATGAGGACTGTGGGGTATTACACTTTTGTTCAATAATTTTCAGGAAAAACATTAAATCTGGGTGTCCATCCATCCATCCATCCATCCATCCATCCATCAAGGAACCTTCGTAGTCCAACTAGGAGGTCAATGGTGGCCACTGTATTCATGCTCATTTTTATGAACCTTCCAATTCGGGAACACCAATTAGCCTAATCTGCATGTCTTTGTACTGTGGGAAAAAGCAGGAGTATCTGGAGGAAACACACCAAGCACTGGGAGAACATGCAAACTCCATGGACACAGAGGCGGGAATCGAACCCGGRCCCGGGAGGTACAAGGAAGCAAGGTGACAGAGCTATCCACTAAGGTCTGATGAGATATAGTCGGTCACGTACCTTGACAAAGAGTGCGATTTCAGGCTGATTAGGATCTACAGGTTTCTCCTCTTCTTCAACGCTATTTTCYTGCACTGGTTTGAGACTGTAGTCCACCATTTCTTCTGCTGGTTCTGCGGCTCTGCCCTTTGGCAGGGAGAAAGCCATCATCATCCCATCCTCTGCGTTGTCTTCATATGTGTCTTCCTCTAGCTGCTCTTCATCACGCGGATCTCCAAAGCGCTCAGATGGAGAAGAGTGTCTGGAAGTCTCCTCATCTTCTTCTTCTTCTACTTCTTTTTCTTCTTCTTTTTCATCATCCTCCCCTGGTGGGACCTCATACAGTGCTTCCCCGTTCTGGGCTTCAGTCTGGACTTGCTCTGCCTCATCAGTGTTGATGTAGTCCGGAGACAAGCTTCTTCCTTTCTTGGCCTGGACATCGATCTCGCTGTAAATCGCCTCTATCACTGGCGCTCGGTCAGCAAACGCGCTTTGGTTCTCATACTTCGGYTCCTCGTCGAAAGGCTTTTCGTACACGTTCTCCTCGTCTATCCTCTCATAGATATTCTCCTCTGCCATGTTGGACGTCTGAGAAGCTGAAAGAAGACAGAGACTGAGACAGAGGACAGGAGGTCAGTGGCACACGAGGCCAGGTGTGTGGCAGCCGCAACTCCCTTACTAATGAACTTTGCTCTATTGCCGTGTCATTTAACCCGGCGGAATCCCAAACGGCTCCCTGCTGCCTTCAATCGTGCACTCCACAGGGAGTAGCAATCATTATTTCCGACGTTATATAGTGCACCTCTTTAGGGAACCATGGAGCATTCCGGGATTCAGTGAATGCGAGCAAACAAGAGGAACTCGGATAAAACTCCTGCTTGTTTATAAAACAATAGACATAAAATAGATATAAAGTTTGGACACACCTTCTAATTCCATGGTCTTTTCTGATTTTTTTAAATTCATTTTTACGTTGTAAAACAATGGAAAGATTTAAACCCTCAACAGTTGAGGCACGCGGAGACTAACCGCTAAACCACCCTGAAATTATGTTTCAGTCAGTCTTGAAACCTGCGACAAAACATGTCCAGCATATAATATTGTGTTTTTCTCTAAAATTCAGAAATTATTCATATTTTAATTATGATATGACAATCTTATAAACTGAATAACGCACTCTGTTGTCTATAGTCATTGCTTGTAGGCTATAAAGGGACGGGGGGGGGGGGGGGGGGGGCTGGAGACTATCATAAGAGACTTAGGGCACAAAGTCCATGTGAAGAAGATGGTGTGCCAAGCCACCGAAGGGCACACACCAACAACAATTTGGGGAATGTCAATTAGACTAATGCATGTCTTTGGACTGGGGGAGGAAACTCACATGGGGAGAACATGATAACTCCATGCATACAGAGGCAGGAAGTTAACCTACTGTAGCTGGGAATCAAACCCAGACCCTGGAGGTGCAAGGCGACAGTGTAAGCGTTCACATTTTAAAATGGCAAAAAAAATAATAATTAAAATATAAGAAAAAAGCACATACTGCGTGCTAGGTAAAATAAATACATATAAATTATTTAATGACTGTTTTTACCCCAGTAGTGCACAATCTGCTAATGTTTACTACCGAAGTTTATAGGTAACCAAGACCTTATCATTGTGTAAACACTAGTTGTTACATTGTATTAAATTAGTTTGATTATGCATTAGTTAAAACTGTTTAATCATTTATCATGTGTAGGATATGATCTATTATGGTTTAGTTAGATAGTGTTTAATAAAGAGCTTATTAAGGACATTTGTGGCAAAATAAACATATAGGAATAATCAAATTAATTTCAGGCAAGTATGGCAATACTGCAGCTGTCAGTGAAAGAGACAGAATAGAGAGTACCAAGGAAAGAGAAGGTTTATAGAGACCCTGAACAAAGCAATGTATTCTTGAGAAAGGAGAATAAGGAAGAATGGAATAACAGGGTAAAAGAAGGCAAAATACAAAACATAAGTGATCTGAATGAAAGAGAAAAGAGGCATAAAGAAGGGCTTGGAAACACTCTCAGTGGAAGTTAAGAGAGTACAGAAGAAAAATAAACATTGGAAGACACACAGCTTGTATGTCTTTGGGATGCATTGAACCTTGTTTAATGTTAAAAAATATTTTTAGTTCATTGTGACCTGTTTCTCTACACAAGATATATTTCCATTCGTGAGCTTTTTTTAATATGAAATTTGATGGTTCTATTTTGATTCTGCATAAAAGTCTTTAATCACAATTAATTTACTCTCATTCACTCATCATCTATACTGCTTTATCCTTTATATAGAGTCACGGTGGGCACCCGGGGACCTTAGTCTCCTGAGATAGGCTCCAAGCCCCTGCGATGCCACATTACATTTCTTAACATTAAGGACCATTTTATTAATAAGATTACTACTTTATTGCTTTTAGGTAAAGGGCAAGGATGGATGGATTTTTCATACTAACTTAGAGGAAGCCCCTTTTTATCCTAATTAAATACTTTTAAAAGGTGTTGTATTGATTTCTGAAATAATTATATGAGAGAAAAAGAACTCTTGGTTATTGGGCAAAACGTATGTTTTCAAGAAAATAAGTATAATTTAAATGCATATTTTAATGTCTGACGGTGTTGACAAAAATCCGGTAATGCACTAAAAAGGTTATTATTTGTACTAAAATTTATGAGGTTGTTCCAAAGCATCATTTAATAACCCACACCACTGTTCAACAATCAGTTTTGTTTTGTTTTTAGTTTTAAGTTTWAAAAAAAWTTTTTTTTAAAAATCAAAAACATGTTCTCTAAAATGGTTTATATCATATTGTGAAGAATCACATCTTAACCATTTGTCAAGACTGAATGAAAGCCTTTTTGAAAAACATGTTTGGACATTTGAGACACGTGTAATTATTGTTCATGCTTTCATGCATCAAGAATTTTATTTACATTCGACCATAGTAATTCACTATTACTATATTTAAATATTATATATATATATATATAAATATAAATATAAACATAGAAGATTGACTACCCACTCAGACCTAAGTAACATTCTAATTTAAGTAGTCTCCTGCAGCAATAACAGGGTTTTGAAAATCTTACATTTTCTCTAATTTGTAATAATAATTTCTATAGAGACACAAATACAACAGACAGGAACCACTAAAAGGTAAGTAACATTTTATCAATTATTTATTGCAGTAGCAGTGTAACAGAATTCAGTCAGCATCCTTCTCTAAAATGATATGAACAAGAGCACTCAGTAAAAAGCTCTGCATACTCAGTAGTAAGCTTATATACTGACCCATTTCCTGACAGTTTACCTTATTCCCCTWATTAAGATGTAATACACATACAATCAGTCAGTGCAACACTATACGAGCAATTTGTAAACGCCAATTAGTCAAAAATGCAGGTATTTGGACTGTGGAAGGAAACCCCATCAAGCATCAGGAGAACATGCAAACTGGACCCTGGAGGTGCAAGGTGACAGTGCCAACCACTAAGCCACCGTCCACGCAATACTTGATTTCGCAATCTTCATTCACTCACACACACACTCAGATTAAAAAATAGAAAACTATTATAGTCGCTCTCTTTACATAGTTATACTTTTATAAATATATAGTTTGACTTTATATATAACCCCTTTTTTAATATACACAAAAACACTGATATGACTAAATTAGGCCACTAGATGGGGCTAAAATACATTGAATAACAGTCAGATTTAATTGGTCAATTGGCACCAATTTTAAAACATTATGTAGCTTCATGGTTTGTGTACAGCACTGAAGGGATTGTTACAATAGACTATGCTGTTTTCTAATGCAGCAACTATAATCTATGAGAATGTGCTGCAGAACTCACTCTGAGTAGAGTTCACTCTACTCAGCCTATAGATTTGACATATAGATGTGATAATAGAAACGTGAGGCACAACATGTGCCCAGCATCTGTGTTGCAGCAGCTTCCTGGTATATTACAATTAAAAGCTTACAGGTATACATTTACTTCCTACTGCCCCGCAGGTTCAAACAAAAATAACTATTCAAAGCTGTTTACCCCCAAATGTGCATCTAAAAATAAATAAATAAATAAAATAAATAAAATAAATGAAACTCATCAAGTTCATCACATATAAAGTGAAGTATTTAAATCTTGTTTTATTTTAATGTTGATGATTACAGCTTATAGCTTGTGAGGAATATCAGTATCTCACAATATTTGGCCTTTATAAGCAAATAATAAACAGTGCATCTCAATATATCAGAATATTGTGGAAAAGATTTATAATACAGAAATTCTGAAAAACTCTGTTAATTTATGCATGCAATACTTGATTGGACTCCTTTAGTACAAATTACTGCATCAGTGAGGCATAGCATGGAGGTTGTCTCTGCTTCATGAGTGGTTTGATACTTTTGAAAACAGTTGTAGCCCATTTCCTTAAGAAATCCATGCATGGTGTCTCTTGACGCACTGACTTCAGCCTCACGCCACTACTTGTGAAACTCTCCCAAGGTCATGAATTTGCCTAAATACAACATCTTCTGTGGCTTACCCTTCTTGTGGAGGGTGTCGAAGATCGTCTTCTGGACAACCGTCAAGTCAGCAGTCTTTCCCATGCGTTTACCAAATTACACCAAGAGATACACAATATTTATGATAATTTAATGATATAAATGATATAAATGATAATTTACTCAAACTCATAATATTTTGAGATACTGGATGTTTGACTTTCATGACCTGTAAGCTGTCATCATTTAAATTAAACTAATTTTAAAAAGGAATAAATAAGAAATATATAACTTTACACATAATGAACCTAGAACATATGGGTTTCACTTTTTAAATTGAATTCTAAAAGAAAATAAACATTTTCATCCTATTCTATTTTTCATGATCATTATATATATGGTATGTATTTGTTTTCAGCAAAGTCGATTCATCTTGTCTTTTTTTTGATGACAACTAAACCACACAGGAAGCATGGCTTATCTCTTTCTCTTTCGCTCTCTCTCTCTCTCTCTCTCTCTCTCACTCACTCTTTCTTTTTTTTTAATATGTACACTGGTGGATGTATGTGTGGAATTTGGCATATCCCAGGCAATAGTAATTGTTATAGTGTTAACCATTTTATACTTTTAGAAACACGCTAAGTACTGTATCAGCAGGGCAAGGCTTTATTTGCAGATTTGTTTTCCTTTTTTGTTATAAAATTGATGGCTACATAATAAATATTGATTTAATTCTCAAGAATTTGATGAAATTACTTACCAATGATATAATGTTTTAGAAGTGATACATGTTGTTTTCAGAGTTGGGGTGATAACCACAACAGGAAACTCTATTTCAAGGGTGACATCTTCCACCCTGTGTTTCACATGTGGCCACACCCTTGGCAATGATGAAAGCCTGTGAGAGTCAGATACTTGTTAAACATTATTCACTGCAGTCTCACTGCCTTCAAATAATTTAGTCATAAAACATCTTTCATAATATCGTACACATTTTTATTCCTGTCTAAGTGACAGTCTTTCTTATTACAGTGCCCGTGACCCAGCACAGGTTAGTCATGAGCACTTAAAAGACCATAACTGAATTCCAAAAAGGTGAAAGGTCAGCAGGAAATATACCCATCTGTAGATCTCTGTAGTATGCATAACAGGGAGTTCTTTGAAATTCAGACTGTTTTGTCCAAAAAAGCATACTGTATTACTCCAAAAGAGGTGCGCTATTTTGACATTCTGTACTATTTAGCAGCCTTTGTGTAGCATTACTTTTTTTTTATATACATAATGTATTCACACATAATATTTCATAATGATACTGAAATGTGATTGTTTTCTTTAAATTTCATTATGATTAGATGCACATGTATATAATAAGGTGAATAAAAGATATTTTTGTAAAAATTAAGAGGTCTTGAATTTCACATACTGGTTTATACAGTGTACTTCTGCCATCCTTGTTCATTTGCCAACTTTTGAAATCTTTGTAAATCAATCTTGTTGCATTTTTAAATGCTTCTATATGCCTTATGCAGTAAATAATGTTGATTATCTTGTTACAATGGTGTGATGTATTAGGCAGCAAGTAAAAAAGTTTTCAAAGTTGATGTGTTAGAAGCTGAAAAATGGGCAAGCTTAAGCATTTGCATATCTGCAAACAACATTTGTACCTATACTCTAAGGATAGTCAAAGTTTCTTAAAGACACACTATCCAAGGGTGTTGGGCATTAGTAGCTCAGTGGTATTGTATGTTTCTCGCCAGCCATGCTTAAGGCCCGGGTTCAATTTCCACCCAAACCCCAGCCACTGGATGATGTGCCAGTCCCCGGATAAAATGAGAGGGTTGCATCAGGAAGGGCATCCTGCATAAAACCTGTTTCAAGGTGCGTATGTGAATCAGAAGGTCCCCTGKGGCGACCTCTCGATGAGAGCAGCTGAAAAWCCAACTGCTATCCAAGGGCGCTGTGATCTTGCATGACAATGCACGTCGACACACTTCTGCCCACACTGCAAAGACTTCATATAGTCCCTATAGTCATGATCTTGCTCCATCAGACGCTCAGCTGTTTGGTCCCCTGAAAGCAGCACTACGAGGATAAACATGCACTTCTGATGAGTGAAGACAGCGATGTGAGTCGCAGCTCAGCCTAAAACACTTTAAGGAGAGAATGTGAAAGCTTCTTGACAGATGGACAAAATGTATTGAAAAAGAAAAAGATTATGTTGAAAATTCTAAATGTTAATTAAAATAAATTCTACAGCCAACATGCATGTTTAWTTTTGATTTATCATCGTATATATTATTATTATGGAGGCACAGTGGTTTAGTGGTTAGCACTGTCGTCGCGCACCTCCAGGGTCCGGGTTAGAGTCCCGCCTAGGGTGTCTGTGCGCATGGAGTTTGCATGTTCTCCCTGTGCTTGGGGCGTTTCCTCCGGGTACTCCAGTTTCCTCCAGGATTGGCAACCTGTCCAGGTTGTACCCTGCCTCGTGCTCTAAGTCTCCTGGGATAGGCTCCAGACTGCCGTGATCCTGTATACTGAATAAAGCAGAATTTATTATTATCAGTAGTATTATTATTTGGAAATAGGGCAAAGGTAGCCGTTTTTCGTCGGTTCACATAATCACCCTAGCAACACTAAACATCTCTCGCGCTGCCGGAGCACCAATCAGATTCGAAGCCGCCTGTTTCGTCACTTCCTCCGGCAGCTCTGGGCTCGGCTTAGGGTTGTTTAGCAAATACGCGGCCATCTTGGTTTCAGCAGCACATCTCCAGGCAGCGCTGAGTTTTTTTGGGATGGGTGGAACCGAACCAGAACTTGGGGATTCCCGGGGGAATTTTTTCACGGAGTAGCCTCGCCAGTCGGACCCTGAGCATTTGGACTGAACTTGAATAACTTCGGAAATCTCCAGCAGACCTTTGTAGCGGATACAACCTGAAGTCTCCTCCTCTTTCTCGCTTAACCGCTGTGTGTGTGAGAGTGTGAGTGAGAGAGGGAGAGAGTGTGTGCGGTTCGGTGGGCCTGTTTGAGCTCCACGGGCTTGGATATATGAACAACTTTTTTTTGTTTTATTTGACAGCGTTTGTTGACTTCTGAAACTAAAGTGACGGTTATGGTGGGCGCGTGCTCAGCAGTGCAGAAGTTTGTGCTCCCTGCCACCGGTTGGACTCGCGGCGCTGCGTGCTGTAACGCGGCTCGGTGAGTGACTTTATGAATGTGGAGCGGACTGGCGGCGTCTTCCGGCGTTTGTCGTTGCTGAAAGTTCGCTTTCGGATCGCGGTCTCCTCCATGGTCTTCATCAGCCCGCGGATAGCTGCTTTCCACTCTAACTTCGAGTAGACACGCTTGGAAAGGAGATCGAGACATTCTTAAAATGTCAACGCGAACACCGCTACCTACAGTCAATGAGCGAGACACGGAAAATGTAAGTGCATCCATTTGTTTTGTCTCATGAGTAAAGCTGGTTTCCCTCCGCTTCTGGGACACTTTATAAACTTTAGATTTCCTCCAGTGAGTTAGAGTCAGTGTTACCCCCATCAGGCGCAGAGAGAGGAAGTTCTATTAACCGTCATGTGCCTTCAGATCACCCTGACAAAGGCTCATTGTTGAGGTACAGACAGATCCCCAGACCTCAACTTTAATACTACAGTCTAGAAAATACTCACGATTTCCTCTCATCTGTTTAAATTTATCCTCATCACAGCCGAGATGTTCATAAAATATTAAATCCAGTACATCTTGGAAGGATTTATTTTTTTTAATCAGCTGGGGTTTTTTTTGTTCTGTTGGATTGTGTTAGATTAGACCTTCTGAGCTCGTAGGATTGACTAAATACAATTTCAACACATGACACATGTCGCTGGAGCTTCATTTACTGAATCACCTTCAGTAACTGCCTCTTGCTGGTCGGCCTTCTCCCGTGGTAGATCATGGAGACCCAAGGTGCGAGGCTGAGACATCTGTATATGAAAGAGCATATACATGCTCATTCACAACCAAGGGGGTGTTTTAGTGTAGCCTGTTCTGTGTACAGTGACCATGTTGTTTTTATAATGAAATCAAGATCCTGGTGGAAAACCCATACACTCACTGACGTGATGTGCATATAAACTTCAGTAAGTGCAAGATCAAACTGGGGACCTCGGAGYCATGGTGTGGTAACCTGCTCAGTAAAATGTACTGATTTTATTCGTTTATTAGACAAACATGCGCACATATGGTCATTCATTCATCTTCTATATTGCTTATCCTGTACTTTGAACTGTGGGAAGAGACGGGAATGATTGGAGAAAATCGACCACGCGTGGGGAGAACATACAAACTCCACGCACACAGACCCAATGCAGGACAGGGGGTAACTCGGTGGTTAAGGCATTGGACTACTGATCGGAAAATCCCAGGTTCAAATCCCAGCATCGTCCAAAATTCCACTGTTGGGCCCTTGAGCAAGGCCCTTAACCATCAACTGCTCAAATGTGTACTGATTTTCAAATGCTAAAGACTAACCCACAGTTTTGCCATATATGACCGTCACATCCAGATGTGCATCTGTTTTTATTTTAATTATTTTTTTTTATAAATCTTCCCATTCCTAATTTAGTCTCTGTATTCTAGTAAATATTTTCCACACTTCAAGGAAGGCTTTCCACTAGACACTTTTGTCTTGCGAGCTCATTTTGTGCACAGGAGCACTGTCATGCTGGAACATGCTTATTTCCACTGAGGGGAAATTTAAATTTTACAGACAAGCATGCAGAGACACTTGAGACAATTGTGTGCCTCAAACTTTGCTGCAGCAGTTTGAAGAAGAACCACAGATGGGTGTGATGATCGGGTGTTTGCAAACGTTTGGCCGCAAAGCGTGCCTTATTTTTGTATAGGGGTACACAAATGGTACATTTTTCCTAATGACCTAGATGCTTGTAACACTTAATTATGACGACCTCAACAAGTCCATAATAATAACTATAAGAACATTAGTTGAAGAATATTTTACATAGAGTTCTGTTTTTTTTCCTGAGGTCCTAAAGTGACATTAACCATCACTTTTAATAGACCGACTATGATCATGATGATATTTGTGTAATGATACTTGTGACATTGTCAATTAAGAAATTTAAAAACTAACTCTAAGACAGTACTTTGCTGACAGGATGTGCAGTGAGTATCACTGTAATCAGAGAATGTGTGCAAGTCTATGCAGTGTAGTGGTTTCCCTGAAGGCTGATGGAGTGTGTAAGTGTTAATAGCCAGCTGTTGGCTCTATGGAAAACGGAGCGACTGAGCCCTCCCCTCTCTCACTATAATCTAAGGATAGAGCGCAGACATGAGCATCAGTCCGTGTCTGTGGATCGATGAGCAGTCGGCGTTCCCAAAAAGAAAGCTCTCGTCTGTTTGGACATTAGTTAGCCAATCAATGCTAACATGAAGGGCTCGCATTCGGTCAAGAGACACCGCATTACCATAGTAAGTTTTTTCTTTTTTTTTTTTGGTGGTCGTGAGGTTTGTTTTATCCTAAAGTATTCAAGGACGAATGTGTAAGGATTACCCACCGTACTGGGTATGTAGTAGGAGACGTTTGCAAAGCTTTAGTGTTCATAGTAATGAGGGTTACAGTAAACTTATAGTGCAGGAGTATAAAGGATTTTTAATAGACTGGTACATGGAAAATGTTTAAATGAAATGATAGCCTTTGTTTGCCTTGTTAGAATCTGGCTACAAAGTAGGTCTGTACTGAAGTGATGTACGTCATCTGTAAAGGCTGTAGAGGTTTTATTCTGCTGTCCTACATGGCTGTGTGTAGTGTTTTTTTTTTCTTTTTTTTTTCTTCTTCTTTTTTTAAAAAAAATAATTCCTCTAATTTTGACCACTGGAATTGAGGACTGCACAGAAATAGTAACCAATGAAGTGTTAGATGAGAGACTCATTATGTACGTATCTAAACATTTAAATGCTTAGACTTTTTTATGTGAGATTTATTTTAATACATGTCTCTAGTACACTGAATATATATTATGTTCTCTAAATATCGGAATTATACTTCCTGCAATTGTGACCTCTCAGATTTGGATACAGCTTTATTAGACAGTTGTCTTCCAATGTGGGACAAGCTTCACAAGGGGGGGGGTCTCTTTTTATTTATTTATTTATTTATGTCAAGGTCAGAGAACAGCTAGTTTTAAGCCGTAAGATATGCGGAACAGCTTGAAGTGGTCAGTCAATAGCTAACTGGACTGTATGTGATTATGTAAGTAGTTGGGTCAGTTACAGAATTCTGTATGTCAATGTTTGGGACATCTGAACTAAGGTTAGGTTCAAGTTTCATGGTAGAGATAAATGCATGATTGTATTTATTTAAGGCAAATCTTTTGCGGATGTATAGTTTCAGGGTGAGCAGTGGATTATGGAAATTTGTGGAAATATTGTCAACTTTCACTCAAGCATGTTTATATGACAGAGCTGTTGAATTCTCTATCTTGATTTTTCAGAACATGCCTCATAATTTACATGTAATTGCAAGCCAAATAAAATGTTTTATTTAACAAAAGAGAAAAAAGCATGGATTTTGGCTACTTTTTAGACATTCATAGAAGGTGTCTCCAGTGTCTGTGCTTCTCCATCCCAGGACTAAGGCCTCCTTAGCCCTACTTTAATTCGTGACAATGTGTATATTATCTGTAATAAATTGCATACTTTTGCAAATAAATATTTGCACAGGTCCATATTGCAGTTTCTATGCAATTAGCTGTGCAGCACCAACACAAGTGATAACAGTAGCTAACACATACCATGAAAAATAACTATAAATGAATTAAAAAGTGAAAGTCAAACTAATGAATGTTGTCACTATTATTAATAATATTAAATATTTTATTCCTTACATATATGCTAGAAAGTATGGCTGAAAGGCTACATAGTCTGCTTATGACCAACTCTGAGCTTGACGTGAAAATAAAAAGTATTATTGCTGTCAGGGATGCAATATCTTGTATTGCTTTTTTTATAAACCATATTTCTTACTTTCATCTTTGTGGTTGTTTTCAACTTCAGCTCGCTTTTACAGTAGCCACGTGGTTGTGTCTGCCTTCATCAGATATTACTCAGCTGTCTGCCTAAATGATTTATGTACTAATTTGGGCATCTCTGTCCTAGATAGATTGGTGCTGGGTTTTCACAGAGAGACACTGGTGGAGAAATCATTGCATGATCGATTATGTACCAGATTTCTGTAACTGTTAAAAAGCAAATCTTGTGGTATGAATCACATTCTCTTTCTCATATGCTATAGCTTGTTCTTTTTATTTGTTAATTTATACAGTTAATAATTTCCTACTGACATGAATTGAACGTAGGGATGCAGTTGGGTGAAAAATATTCATATGATAAATGTAGCTTAATGTTAGGGTTTTATGATATTAACAATATCAAATGAGGAAAGACGTCAAATCTAATGAAACATTTGAGGGCAAACGGAATAAACTTAAAGCAGAGGGCTGCACCGTGTTTGACGGCTTGCAGACAACAGCTGGTACTATTGGTGTGGATGAGCCCAGTCCCAGTCATACCAACCGTAGTAAAAAGGAGTCCATTGATTATGATGACGTCAGCCGCCTTTCCACAGGTTAGTTGTAGGCTAATGTAATGTTAATTACAAAATGCAAATCTTGCGTTCATGCTAACAAATGGTCAAACGATTTGTAAAATACTAATGTAACATGGATAAATTTTTTTTCTTAAATAAAAATGTATTCTTGAGTCCACCATCATTTTGTGGGTTTTGCAAAGTATCGGTTCAGGCACCGTTTTGGCACCGGTACCGATGTAAAAATATCGATTTGGCACCGGTATCGAAAAAAAAAAAAACGATACCCAACCCTAGTCACAATACTACAGATTACTGTCCTGACTACTGCAAAGTCATATTGTTGTCCTGTTCTAAATATCATATCGTGTTCAGACCCACTACATTTTCGCAGTTTTCATAGTAATAAAATTAAATAAAAAATGTGGCCCATTAATTTACACACAATAATAAATAATAAGAAATAATAATAAAAGTTAAAAAATGTTTTTTGCAAATGTATTCAAATCAAAAAGTAAAATTTCTCATTTAGACAACTGTTCAGACCCATTATGCAGTACTGTGTCGTAGCACTGCTGGCAGCAATTACAGCTTCAAGTCTCTTTAGGTAATTATTGAGCACTTTCGCACACCTCCTTTGGTTTATTTCCCCCTCTTTCTTTCTGGCTGATCCTGTCACAACAAGTGAGATTGGATGGTGAGCATCTKTGAACTGCCATCTTCAGGTCTCTTCACAAATGAAGTGCCTTCCTTATCCTCAGCACTGACTTCCAGCTAGCCTCTTTACCATAATGTCCTGATTAATGGAGCAGTTCTGAGATGTTTCACCTTCTGAAATCTTTGCATATGACCTTCATTAAAAAAAAAAAAAAAACTAATAATTTACCGACACTTGGCAGTGTTCATTTAGTGGTGCTTTCATCACCTGCACATTTTTGTGACCTCTGTTCTACTTGTAGTGACAACTCAGGTTGCCGCTGGAGCTCAGCTGACGTGCATGGGCAAAAGCACATGAATATGTTTCGGAGAAACCACACCCTGCTGATAAGGCTAACCAAGGTTCAAAACATGTCCACTCTTTCAGATTGGAACTCTGCTCTCTGTATGGAACATTTTAAATCAATTTATTTGACAAATATTAGTGACTACCTAGTGACAATTTGCAGATGATGGTGATTTCCCACGTGATTTAGACATTATTCCAGAAGTCGTTGGTGATTAACAAAATAATATTATCCCTTTATTATCACATCTGCATCATTGTCTGTTATGTAATGTTATCTGTTATTTGTTACATGACTGGTCTGAGTATTTCACTTCTTTGTCATTGTTTCACTTGTACYAGAGGCTGACTGGTTGTTTTAAACATATCTAGTTGGACCATTAAAGTGTTCATTACCCTGGTTCAGCAGATAAATGCCTGGCTTTTCAAACTGTGAATTCTCTCTGGAAGCTATTCTTGCTGTAACCAAGCATTTCACTATGCTGTTGTTCAAAGAAAGAGGAAGTCATGGCTGAAATCCAGGAAACAGCATGGTGTTATGTGTTTAGCCAGCAATATTAACATGCATATTCTTTCCCGCTGTCAAGGCTTTGAGGCTTTTGCCTATGTCAAAATCATTTTAAAAAAGCATTATTTTGAAAAGATCGTGATATTTTTTTTCTGTATCTTCTAATTTAACATACAATATTTTTATGTTAAACCCTTCTATATGTCTAGTTATTAATAAAGACGTGATTTATTTACATTGTATTTTTGTGAACTTTGCATTGCTTTGTTAAAGTGTTCATGTCACGACGATAAGTCAAGACAACTAACTGTAGGGTGAAGGGGGAAGGACATAATAAGCAGTGCATCCCAAAATACTTGAATATTGTGGTTTTCTATGATTTAATTCAAAAGGTGAAACATCATTTGGATTAGTTACACACAATGTGAAATGTTTCAAGCCTTTTTTGTTTTGATGATTACTGCTTACAGCTCATGAAAATAAAATATCCAGTATCTCATAATATTAAAATATTTCCCAAGGTCTATCAAAAGGGATTTACGATACAGAAATGTCTAAATTCTAAAAAATTATGTTGATTTATGTACTCAGTACTGGGTCTGGGCCTTTAGTTTGAATAACTGCATCAATGTGGCATGGCATGGAGGTGATCATGTAGTATTGCTGAAATCTGATTTCTATGTGTGGTGTATCTCCAGCACACCTCGCACAGTGACGGGCGGAACGATGGTGCCACGAGATCCAGCCGCTCCGGGGCTCGATGCCGCAACTCTATCGCTTCGTGTGCCGATGAGCAGCCGCACATTGGCAACTACCGGCTGCTCAAAACCATTGGCAAGGGCAACTTTGCCAAGGTCAAACTGGCACGACACACCCTGACGGGACGAGAGGTGAGATTTAGGCATTGCTCAGGACAAGGGTTTTCCTTCTGCCTGTGACTGACTGCTCCTTTTTCTTTCTTTTTTTTCCCCAGTCTCCACCACCTGTCAATTTCCTCTCTCTCTCTCTCTCTCTCTCTCTCTCTCACTGTATAGCAGGCCCATTTAATGTTAAAAAGATGAGTGTAAAACTAATTAGATTTTTATGTTTTTTGTTTGTGTGTCTTTTTGGTTAATCATGTATGAACAGTGACGGACGTGTAAGTTCGTCAAAGAGATTCTTGAGAGAAGTTCTTTTCAGTTTCCCATTTTGGTTCATTGCCGTTCCCCTGTGAGCTTCAGGATCGATAAAATCTAATTTGTCTACTTCCTTTCCTGCAGGTGGCCATAAAAATCATTGATAAGACACAACTCAATCCTACTAGTCTCCAAAAGGTAAACATCTTTAATTTCTACTCTGTATTCATTTAGACTGACATTCTCTTTCTTTGCTTCCTTTTTCCTTTTCTTATCTTWTTGGGAAAATATATCAGATGCTTTGCTTTAATGCTGAGAATTGTGCTGTTAGTGTATTGAAAGGATGAATGGTTCAGTTTTAATGGTTCAGGGTAAGTGTCAGCTGACGAAGGGAGCTTCTGTGGCCTTGGATGTCTGACGCGGCTAATAATAGCATGAGTGGAGAGAAAACCAAACAAGTGGCAGGAGTAAAGACAGCGCATGTATCTGCGCGGAGAGCAGAGCACTTCGATGTGAAGGTGGATCGTGAAGGCGGATCGTRAAGGCGGAGCTTAGGTCGAAACTTTTACTCTGTAAGCTTCTCAAATTCTACTACTATCCATTCAGATGTTGCTAAGAGCTCTGTGATGCCAGCGTTTTGTAGCACTTGTCTGATTTGTCTTCGGAGATCAAGCTGAGGCAGATGAATGATCCTTTTCACTGATGTCCCTGCTTATTTTAATTAACTCACACTTGTTTTTTCCAGACTATTGGTGTTATTTGTTTTCCGTACATGGACACCGTGACAACTTGTTGCTCTAGGAGATTCCCTGTTGTTCCACAGCTGAACAAGTTTTTCTAAAAGATTTTTTCTTAATTTTGTCAGGACAATCTAAAAGAATCTACAGTACCACAATGACATGTAAACATGGCTGGTCTGATAATACCACTGACATCATTTTTGGCAATGAATCTGATATTATCTTTTTTCTCGGTGTGAAACATGACTTCTTTTTTTTTTTTTTTACCCCCACACGGAACAGAAATGCTTTCATAATAGAAAGGATTACGCACAGAGGTGCGTCTCCTACCAGTAAGATCGAAATGATAATCCTACAAAAGACGACTATTGAATAATATTTAAAGAATGGTGTTAAACACCCCCCCCCCACACACACACACACACACACACACACACACACACACACACACACACACACACACACACACACACACACACCAGGGAGACGTTTAGGCTGATACATGGTTTCATTCGGTTAAACTGAATGTCGCACTTGCTGTTAACTGATCTGCCTGTCTGATGGTCACATTTTTATTCAAACATGTAACTACCTTTCAGGATATCGCTTTAGTCTAGAGGCATAAATTAAGGTGGAGATTTCTTTAATATCAGGTTAGAGTATTTTTGCATTTAAGCTACGCTGCTTGTGTGCTATTTTGACTTGCTGTTGTGTTACCTTTAACCCTATCACTGACTGGTTGAACTGCTGCTCATGCGTTGTTAGCGAGCAGCATAACACACACTGAGAAAGCTATCCACCCCTTCCACTTGCCTGACTTCACAGACTCCCGTGATTTAACTAGTGGCACTATGATTGATGTAGGAGGCATCTGCAACCTCTCTAAGCTCCTGGGTACGAATGACTGCAGCATCACCCCGGAATAAAAACCTCCTGATCTCCGGATGATGGTGCAAACTCTGGAGTCCTAATGGTTTGATATTGTGACTAGTTGTGTCACAGTGTGCTTTACCTGAACATCTTTGAGACCACATCTACCCATACATTTGAGACATGTAATGTATGGGTAGATGGTTTCAATGAATGAAAGAAGTGGAATTGGAATATGAAATCTATAACTAGATTATATCTAGACTATATGGAAAAAACTACTTGAATACCTGACCATGTGGCTCTTCCCTAAAGTGTTGCCATTAAGATGGAAGCAAAAAATTTTATAGACTGTTAAAATATGCCATAGTTTCCATAGACTTGGCCTTCATTCAACTTTAGTGTTAATCAGAAGACCATAATCTGTTGTGGGAAAGAACTTGAGAACCTTGACCTCAACATCACTGAACACCTCTGGGACGAATTTGGAACACTGACAGCACACCCCAGGCCTCGTCAAACTTCGACGCCTGACCTCACTAATCCTCTTGTGACTGAATGAACCCAAATCCCCACTGCCACTTTGGACAATCTAGAGGAAAGCCTTCCTGGAAGACTACTTTGTTCTAATGGTAAATGGGGACTAAATCTAGAAGGGATTGTTTCATAGGCACATTTAAACATGATAGGAAAAACTATATGTACTAATCATAAAGGCTTCCTGCATTTATGTTGTCTTGGATGCCCTAGACGTTGGTTCAGCTCTTCTCTAGTATATCTCTCAGGCAGTAGGCTCGCCTGATCCTCTCAGTCAGTCACAGCTGCTCGCTGTAGTCTGTCTCTGACACTCTTTCCATCTGCTCTTATGCAATTGGTGGGTGCGGGAGGAGTGCCCGTGCCTCAAGTTCTGTCTCTTCACTTTCTAATCAGATCAGGCCTTTTATTTTTTATTATTATTATTATTATTATTATTATGGCTGTTGAACGTAATCACTTGGGTGTAGACGGACAGCGTGGGCGTAGATGATCCAGATCAGCTGTCCAAGAAGTTTTTGTATCCTGGAAACTTACAAAGCAGTGTTTATTTTTTTTTCTTTATAGAAAGAGGGGGGTATATGAGAACCAGGAGTTGTGAGAGGGTATGCTGGAAAAAGGAAAAGAGGGATGCTTTGTTTAGAAATGCGTGTCTTTATTCACAGTGTCTCGCGTAACACTATTTACTTTTATTAGTGCCAGATTTGCATCAAACCACCAACAGTTCACTACAGGCATGCAGAAAGACCAGTGCAGCAATAGCATAGAGGTTTTTAAATTTTTTTTAGTTACACAGGTGTTATGACATTGTTTTATGAAAGTGACTGCTTTATTGGGTAATTTCCTGCTTTGTAGTGGAAGACCCTAGATCTTAGTGCTGTCGAGCGCACACGCACAAACACATGGGCTTGCACACGCACAGAGCCATGCCGTATCTGGGCATCCACAGAGGGTTGCATTAGGCCTGTTTTTTCAATCGCTTCGTACAATGTCACTACTGTGCCGTGATTTGACCTCTGAATGTAAGAGAAACCTGTCTGGGTTGTCATTAGAGAGCAACTCAATACTTAAATCAATATTCTAAGCAGTGAGGGTGATTTAAAATTCATGAACAGTATTAGTAATTTGCTAGATTTTATATAATCCCCCCTTTGAGCGCACATCTTATTTTGATTACAAATACAACCATGCTGCAGAAAGTCTCGAGTAGTCTAACATCCTGATGCTACATGATTTTATGAAGGGTGTAAACATCAGGCATCTGTCTGTCATTGCTTTTTAAGTCTTGGCACTGTTGTACACTCTATTCTGATTGGTCAGATTGTGTTTCTTGATTTTCAGTAATAGTGCAGGTTTGGGTAGAAGTTCCAAAACAAATGACAGGTTTGTATTAATGCACTTGTTCTAATACAACATCAATTTACACCTATTTATTTATTTATTTATTTATTTATTTATTTATCTACCTAAAGTAACAAATTGTACTTGTATAGCAGACCCTCCACAGATGGTTACTTGTGAGGAGATGTCCATTTAACTTTTTTTTTTTAAGGAGTCTCAGTTGTCAGTGCTTTGTAAGAATGAGAAATGAGGCTGTCTTTTTATATTTTTCAGTACAGAAAAGTCTTCAGGGCCGAGGACTTTGCAGTCTTTGAGTAACCGAGCAAGCTGGGTTTTTTTTTTCTTTCTTTTTTTCGTTTTCTTTACAACTTTTTTTGTCGCAACAAAAGAGAGAACAAAAGAAGGGCTGTTTTGTAGGTGTTAGCAGCCAACTTGTTTTGCAGACGTTCCACAGTATTAAAAATAACTTTTTGATTTAAGTTTGGGATAAATTCCMAAAAAAAGTAATTGTTGGCAGATTACTGTGGTTCTAGAGAAATAATCCTGCTTTCTGACCACACTTGGATGTTTACACTCTCCGATACATCAGGTGGCAGTATGCACCTGGTTGGTTTGCAAGCTGCCAATCACCACAAAAAGAAGAGTAGTACAAGGAAATCAACATCACACAACAATATCATTTATATTTCAGAAAAGTAAAAAAACAACAGCGACCCTCTTGCCTTCCTACTTCTTCAGCTATGGCTGTGTAGTTCAGAGAATGAGATTGGAGCATGTTGCGCGCACACACACACACACAGAGTCAAACATGTTCTGCGTTCCACTTCAAGTTCTGTTAACTTTCATATCTGACTTGAGCTGTGCCCAAGTTTGCCACACTGTGTTCATGACTACCTTTTCATGTAACCTTGAGCATGCTACATAGATCTGTATCCCAGCACAATAGGCAGTAGTCATACTGCACGAACATGGCGAATTTGACAAGTACCCATTTTCCTCCGAGGAAGTTCTGGACCTAGTTCAGAACCAATGCTCATATTCGAATCAGTTCTTTGTTTTCAGACAGCCAACGCACCAAATGGTTCCATGGTGGTACCAACAAAAATGCTGGGCTGGGATTTTTATGACCAACTAAAAGTTTGTTACTGCCATCCGTTTTGTTTGTAGTGCTGTAACTACCGAAAAATGGGCTGTTATAGGACAATAATCAACTCTGGAGTTGTAACAGTTCTCCATTTCACCATATCTTTTCCACACCATTTATTCCTTACATAGTTATCTAACCTAACTGTTTTCCCCTGTTCTTAAGAGATCCCGTAGTCCATAATAACAAGCATATTTGAATTTATTATTATAAGTTAATATCCATTGTAGAAAAGCTTAGTCTTTTTACTACCCTAGTACTCATATTTCCAGCACATATCACTGGAACTTTCCTTTTCCTGTTTTTCTGTTGTCAGTGAGGTTCAGTCGTCTCTCTCTTTCACCCGTCTATATGTCTTGTTCCTGTTATTTTAGCAAGAGATGTGCTCTAATTTATTGTAATTTTTTTTCTTTCTTTCTTTCTTTTTTTTAAATTTCTTTATTTTCTTTTTTTTATAATTCTCTGCATTCAGCCGAGAATTTAATCCACCTTCTAAACCGCCATATTAGATCATAATGTTCCAGGGTTTTAGTCACAGTGGACTCAGATGTGTGCACAGTGCCAGCGTACGTGCATCCTTGCAAGGGTTAGTCTCTTTCCTTCCTCCTGAGGCGTGTTTTCAAATAACATGTCACCCACTGCACATTGAGAAATTATCAGCGGCTACCTGGAATGACCCAGCAAAGAGAGAATGAAGAGAACAAACATGTCACAGTTAAGAGGGAAGGGCAGACATCTTTATGTGCCATATAGCTCTGAAAAGTATTTACATTTTTTATTATTGTTATTTTTAATCTCTAAATATTTTTCAGGTTTTTTTTCACCATATATTTTTTGTGCTTAAGAAGAGGCTCTGATAAATAGTTGATGAACTGAGTGAAGCTAAGGTGTTTTAGGACCTAGCAGTCATCTTACATGCTTCTCTCAAGACACGTGGTACTAGCATCTTTTTACTTTTTAACACAGTCTATACCATCGGATTAGGTAGTGCAATTCAAACTCGTGGATGCGCTTTTTGTCGCTACTCAGGAGTGTGTATGATCAGCATAGCATCAGTTATATGTGAGGCAAATCAGTTGGGTACCAGTCATGGCTGGTTCCCCTGAAAACTGGCCAGTCAATGCACATTTAAATAATAGCTAATAGGGATGGGAATCACCAGGGAGCAATTGGTATGATATTAATGATGCCCAAGTGCTGGTTTGATTTGTATTGTAATTTTTACATTTCCTGATACAATATTAAAGATTTTGTTGTGATTCTAAACAAACTTTGCAAATAGTTTTGCAAACTACCTCCTACCACACAATGTTGTGCTGCCGGCCAATGTGTGAATAGTTTAGAGCGTATCACCCATAGGACTGTAAAGAAATGAGAACATTTTTCCATTTCACATGCAAAGATGTACAAGCTAAATGAATTATAAATAAAAAAATTGAGTTTAGAGTCATTGTGGCGATATATGAATTGACGCACAAAAGAATTGCAATATGTAACTGAATTGAGAGCAGTGAGTATAGCACCTTTAACAGTGTCTAATTTGGTGAAGTACTGTTTGTGTGAGTAAGTTTTACAAAATTCTTCTGTAAAACTAAATCGATTCGCCAATAACCTAAATTATAAAAAAGTTGCAACCGTGATAATTTTATCAAGTCTATTTTCTTCTAATATTTGGAATTGCATCAGGATCCATGTAAAATAAAGAGCTAAAGGGGATTTACTTACTCACTCAGTCAATATTCAAAGTGTCGGATGTTTTTCCCCCTGTAGAGAAGCTAAGCCTTCTCAACCCCCAGCCAGAGGTGTGCAGAATTTGATTCCTCTGCCAGTATCTCAATTACAGCTCTAATTCGCTCACGCACAATGTTTAGTCTGCTCAGGGTTTCTAGCTGACGTTTGGGAGCAGTTGTTTAGTCTATCTGCACACAGGTATGTTTCTGAACGAGTGATATGTGGACTTGCAGCATGATCATGTACACAGCTTGACCTGATTCATACACTCTCTATTCATTGGAGTCATCACCTGGTTGGCAAGTTCTCACCGAGCGCAGTATACGTATACGAGTGGATGTTATTGACTGTGTTCCATGTCTACCTCCAGCAGTCAGGTACACTAGAGCTACATGGGCAATGAACGACTATCCTTGAACCCCACCAAGATCCTTCATGGATGAACYTCGATTGTCCATTTTGAGTGTTTTAAAAGCTTGTCTTTATAATCCGTCGTCGGTTAGTTCTGCCTCCATGATCTCTCTCAGCAATTCTTAATACAAATGAGAAAGTAAATAGTACGCATGAGGAAAGAGAGGACAGAGAATGCAAAACAGTGTTTCGTTTTTCATCTGTTGCATCTGTGCAGTCATGGATCGTGGTATTTTCTGAATACATCCCTCTCATGTCTGCTCTCAGAGCCACATCTCAAAACACATGCTAGTGCAACAAGGAAAGTATCAGGCAGCATGATTGATGAGAACCGAGAAACATCTCTGTGTCATGGTTAGTTGTCTGTGGGTGGTCTGTGCTTTTGTTTCATGATTACAGAACCAGGGACCTTTTTGAGCAGAAAGCTCATCATGTTGCTTGGGAATGCAAATGCATTTCTCAGAGCAGCTGTTGTATGCGTAATTGTCATGAGTATGTATTCATGCAGCGTATAGATCTATGCATGTGTGTGCTGATGAAGCAAGGGAGTGTACTAGGAAGGAAGTTTAAGAGGGGCAAACGCATTAACAAGCTGGTGAGGAAAGTGGGCGGCTGGCCAATTAGGTCAGCTAAGAGACCCTTCTACCCTGTAAGTGCTGCAGTGTGTGGCAGTATTGTCCCCACGTGCTCCTCTCTGGTAGGCATGAATGCTAGTGAGGGGAAAAGAGGTTTTTTTTTTATTTTTTATCTGKCTTTGTCCTAATTTTATGTTGTCTTTAAGCATGTATTAGTACATTTCCGCATTCTTTACAACTTGTCAGTCTGCATTAAATGATGATCCCAGTAAAATCTTTGCTGAGTTCTTTAACGTCCTGGGTGATGATTCGGTCCTCCATGTCAGATTACAGGAMAAGATTCTATAAGGATAGATCTCTGAGAGGAAAAAAAACAGTTATGAAGCGATGCATACATCATGCATAGTGCTCACTATACAAGCCTCTGGCAATGTGATGGACCTGACCACCTGAAGCATCAGAGCAGGACCAAGGTCAGTATAGTTATGTGGCAATAAAATGAAGTTAGCTGATGACCTGAAGGTACTGAACGACCAGGATATCATATTTTACAAGGTATCAGTTTTTCTTCCCTGATGGTACGGACATATTCCAGGACTTAAATTGCTTGATAGTTTTTGGGACTAAAAGAGTTTTGTACCCGAGTCTACCTCAATGAAAGTGGATTTTATATAAACTAAAACATTTTTCCAGTTATATCATTGAACATGCATTTGAGTTTGGTTCCGGTCAAGGTTTCTTCCTGTTGTCATCTCGGTTAGTTTTACCTTGCTACTGTCATGGTTGTGGGCAGTGAGCATTGCCTTTAATTAGGTTGTTGGGTGTCAGGTTTTCTCATGGACACTGGGTAAATTCAGAGACAGATAGACAGCTTTCCTAGTACTGCCTTTCTCTCTTTGTGTGTGTCTGTGTGT
>QMIH01000600.1:138987-166689 GCA_003987875.1 Clarias batrachus | reverse complement strand
GTGTGTGTGTGTGTGTGTGTGTGTGTGTGTGTGTGTGTGTGTGTGTGTGTGTGTGTAGGGAATCAAGTGTATAGTTACAGGGGCTGGTGTTTGTACTAATCCAAGTTAAAAGGCTGGTACTTTTCAGCACTTTTGTCTCCTCATAGGAAGGCTTTTGTGTTGCAGGAGAGCAGTAGTAGGTATGTGGGCTTCAAAGGCTATCCATAATCTCTTAGCTGACTCTTGCCCTGGTATGTTGTCTGACCTATACCTGAATGCAGGCTAGCGCTTCAAAAAACGGCCAACTAGGGCTGAACTGGCATGTCAATGAGACACTTCCAGATGTCATTGGGACAAATATCGTAACTGTACCTACTGTGGCAAGGGCCTTGTTTGTGATGGCTCATGTGAAGGATAAGAGCAACTCCAAAACTGCAGCTCTTGTAGGATGTTTACAGTCTGCTTTGTTCAGAACATACCAGAAGTGGTCCAAGATGGAAAAACAAATGAACTCGCGACAGGGTCTTAGGCAGCTAAGGTTGACTAATGCGCATTGGGGAGTGAAGGCTGGCCCATGTAGTCCTACCCAAGCGCTACTGTAGTTGAAAAGGTTCATGCTGGTTTCAATAGAAAGGTGTAAGAATGTGCAGTCTTTGTGTTTGACTGTTGACAGTCATGGCAAAAGGAGAACATACTCAATATTAGGCATTATTATTGCATTCTGTTCATTATCAAGTCAGTCCCAAAAAGATTGTTTCACTGATTCCAGAGCAAAAGTCAAACACTCAAACACTGCAAGCTGATTTAATTAAGCCTTGAGGCGTTTTATGAACTTGGGTCAGAGCATAAAACTCCCTTTATTTCTTATTATAATGCCCTACTACACTAATGCACTTATCCCAGTGTTTCATTAGTGCTCATATACCATCAAGATAGAATATTTCCTCAGTAAAAAGAAATGATTGGAGTGTCTACTTCATATCTAATACGCTGGCCTTCCAGGAACTCCTCTAATGGCCCAAACATGTTGAAATGGCTTAGCGCGAGGTCAGGACTGTATCATGGAGTGAAGGATCAGGTGTTCCACTTGCTGCATGTTCACCAGAACGACTGCAGTCGGGATCGCCATGGATCGCCATTAACGGACTTGGAGTCTCCTTTAAAATGTTTGCAACTATAAGTCACATCACCACCCTGGGCTTGAAGTCTTCTGTAAATGTCTGTTGATTTTACAGCTTAATTTTCAAACAAGCTCATAAGTCCCGGTTTGACTTGAACGTCCGCCATAAATAGAGGCAAGACCTCTGCTCGTTTGTTTGTTTTTTTCGTTATTTACGTAAGCCTAGTGAAATACGTAAAATATTGTATGTATGACATACAGGGATAAAATAATCCAGCTAGATAGTTGGATTACGTAATTACTAATTAGTTAAAAAAAAACAATGTTAATTAATTTTAAAATGTATTATTTGTTGTCCCTGTCTATCGAGCTTTCTGTCCATTGTGGAAATGTAACACGTTTGGCGACTGTTCATTCTTCTCTCTTCATCTGGTTGCGTTTATGCACACTTAGTTTGTGCTTAGTGCACGTGTTCACAGATGTTTTTTTTCCTGTGGGCGTAAGCAAGTCTCACAACCAGCCGGCCGCATCTCCACGAGCAGCTTCCTGTTTGGGAGAGTGTGCCGAGAGAAGAGAGAGGGAGGGGAGCTTCCTACCTCACAGCTCCACAGCAGGGCAGCCAATCACCTGCTGAGCTCCAAAGAGAGAACAGTAAACTATTGGGAGATCCAGTGCGTCAGTGGGTCTGCCTGCTGGGGCTGCTGGATATTAGTCTTCACTTTTGTTTTTCCTCATCATGCCCATCAGCATGGCATTTTTTAAAAACGTAATTAGCTGTGAATAATGTGAATGCCCCGGCTGATGGAATAAGGATAGTTATTTTTCCCTGTGCCATCTGTCAGCCATACACACATCTGGAACGTTATCGTTGTGTGGCCTGCAGACCTCCGTAATCACTCCGTGGCTTTTTACTGCTACGCATTTCTCATGAGCTCACTTTCTGATATTTCTCATCACAAACCAGCGAAATATGCCATGTAGGTCACCCCACTGGTGGGCGAGTGTGTGGGAGGCAAGCGACTGAGCTTTACGTCTCAGGGCTTTTAGGTCGGAACCTCATGTCAATGGCGCTAAGAACCTGCTGAAGCGTGATGTCAATTAGCGAAGAAAAGAATTGTTCAGAAGTGCGGCGAGGGGAGATATTGTAGCCGCTGGGCATGAGGACTCRCATGCAGAGACAAAGCTACAAAACCACACCCAGAACAAAAATACCTTCCCCAAATGCTTACAGGTGTTCAGCAGATTATGCTGAAAAACTCAAAACACAAGCATATACACACTTAGACCCAAACAATTTAGATGGAATGCACTTGATTAGGATTTCTTTACATCTCTATTTGCTGCTACACTTCGGTATGTATTAACAGTATATATAGTGATCAGGATAAACCACCGAAAGCAGTACTTCCAGATATTTTCCCTCGTATTCCAGACATGTTTAACACTGTTATGGATGTTTTGCTATGTGATGTGCTGCTGAAGACCTAGTTCAGAGTGGGGGAACATGCTGGCCTCTTTTCTCCTGCTGCAGCCCACTTTCCCCTGAGTGAAGTGTATTCAGGCCCGTCCCTGGCTTCTTGTGAACAAAGATGGATCATCTGATGTTAAAGTTAATATCAATGACCATATCTGATTTTTATTGTTCGGCATGCAAGAGTTTACACTAAACTATAAACACACTAGTCAACTAAGATGCTAAAACCAAACTTTTAATTTATGATGAACACTCATGACTAGGGTTAGATCTAGATCATGTAATTTAATAAATCTTTCCTTGGTCACTTTTCAATTCAGAATTGATGCGTTTTAAATTATTTACAAATGTTGAATCGTCTAAAAAGGACAAATTCATTAAACATACATTACAGCTTTAGCAGGAAATACCAAACACTTCCATCTTTTACAAATGTTTTGCAAAATTATCGCTCCTGCTTTTTCTTTTGATTTTATAGGCGGTTGGTTCAATACCGCTACCTCCTGGATTGGAGTGTTGAGCATAAGAAAGAGAAAATGTTGCGCAGGGAAAATGATTTACTTTATACGAAACATGGCATTTAAACAAATACAAGTCGCACAGCTTTCATTAAATAAGTTGATTTGTTTCCAGAACTTCACATGACTGCTTGGGACAAATCCGTTAATAAATCTTAGTGCTCTTKAGCTGAATCACATCGTGTGTGTATGTGCGAGCCCTGCGACGGATTGGCATCTTGTCCGGGGTGTACCCCGCCTTGTGTCCAACGTCTCCAGGAGGTCCCTGTACAGGATAAGCGTAATAGAAGATGATTGAATGGAAAAATATTTGGAAAAAAAAATTTAATTAAAATGTCAACCGCCTAAAAGCTGTTATTTATTTATTTTGTTTAAATAGGCTGCAGAGTACCCAAGTATACAAAAAAAAAAAAGTTGGTTATTAAGCAACTTCAGCAGCTATCTGCTCCTGTTTCTCACTGGTTCATGCCTCTAGTTGTTTTTTTTAAAAGCTTGAATTGGCCTCCGGGTGGTGCAGTGGTAAAGTGCTCTATCATCCGGAGATCGCCAGTTCAAATCCCGAGTGGTGCTGTAACCTCTCTCAGCCGCAGGTCTAGAGAGAGCTGATTGGCCGAGCTCTCTCAGAGGGGAAGGATGACAGGTACTTAATCACGGCTCTACAGCCAGTCAGGGGAGTCTGTGAGCTCGCGCAACGGAAGGAGAGAATAGCGCTGTCCTCCGAGTGTGTTACGCCGCACCTAACGGTGCGTGAGTGAGCAGTTCGAAAAGATGCGGCCGGATGACGTCACGTGGTTCGGAGGAAACACGTGATAGTCTTCGGCCCTCCCGACTGAGTGGTAGTAGTAGTAGTAGCCTTACCCTGCGTTCAAACCGAACGCGGTGAGAGCGTCAAAGTTCTCTCTCGCCGCCCTACCGCCGACGCCTGTCGCCGCTCGGAGCCGCGCTTTGCCTTCTTTGTATTTAAAGGGGCCGCAAAGCAATCAAGCTTGTTGATCTTAGGGAGACTGACCAAAATGTGGAAGAAAACAAGAAACTGTATTGTAGAAATAAACAAATTATAAGGCATTTGTATGGTGTGGCTTCTGTTCATTGTTAGTCTAATTAAATTTTTTATTTATTATATTATTATATTTCTTATTATCTTTGTCCACGCATAATTTTTTTATTAATGTCCCTGTACACAAACAGGGACATGTCATAAATAACCGGGAAACCCGCTACCGCAATAATTAACTTCTCCTCCATTTTGCTTGGGAACTAATGTCGCCGGAACAAAAGTTTACAGGACAGCGTTCCGCGGAATCCTCTCAAGCGGAGGATCTCTACTTTTTTTATTGGTCGCCGCTCAACCGCATCATAGCTCATTACCATAAAGTTGAGCTGATTTCAACTCCCTTCGCGGCTCGCCGCCCTTTGCCGCAGGCTCCCATTGAAAATTAATGACTTCCGGCCATTTTTACGCTCTTGCCACGTTTGGTGCGAACGCAGGGTTAATGTGGGAGCCCCCTAGTGACGGGGAGGAATTGGACACGACTAAATTAGGGAGAAAATCGGGGAAAAATCAATTAAAAAAAAAAAAAAAAAAGCTGGAATGATGTATAGGTCACTGCGTGGGTTAACAAACAAAAACATTACTCTAGAACTGGTCAGGTACAAGGACTGGACTGAAAATGGAACCCTGGAGAACTTTTCCTCATGATTACATTAAAAATAGAATAAAGTAAATACAAAGAAATGAGGGATGTCTGTAGACTTTTGCACAGGACTGTATTTCAGACAGTTCTGGTAGAACAAAAACCAGACAATAGTCCTCCTTACTTTCACATACCATAGAGATAAAAATCAAGTGCACGTGTTGTCAAGTCAGTTGTTTCAGCCAGTATGATGCTATCTAGTTTCTGTTCCTGAAACTGATCTTTTACCATGCTTGTTTTGTTTTCTATAATATCTAGCAAGCTCTTGCAGTTGTTTACTGTAGGTCAAAAGAGGAATAAGCCTTTTTTTTTTTCTTTTTTTTCTATTTTCATAGCACATGTGGTTGATGTCCTTCATAAAGATGGTTGAAAAATTAAAACCTAAGAAGTAGCATCCACCCTAAAGTCTTCAGTACATTTTTGTCAGCTTCAAAGCTGTCATCTAGTAAATAACTAGTAGTAATAACTAAATAACTAATAGTAATAAAGTAAATAAATAAAATAAACTGATATTGATCAGGCTGAACTAATATCTTTGACATGCAGTGCAAGTACAGAAGATAATGACTCATTGTTGAAATGTTGAGACCAATGACTGCTTGTCAAGAGCGTAAACACAATGTGTAAAAATAATGACTCATTTCTTTCCCATAACTAACCAGCTTATTATTACTTTGGCTACCAAAACATGAGACTCGGCAAGCATGTTAATGTCGAGATAGCTGTTGAAGTTATGGATTGTCCCACAACACATCAGCGTGACTCATATCATTGACACAAAAGCTGCAACTTGCTCCAGATCATGGGTCTCTGTGGTGGCGTCTGCGATCACGTAGGGCAGTTGTGCTCGCAGAGTGCGATTCACACACTCCGTACAGCGGACGCTGATGATGACTCGTCTCATCTAATTGTTTTAAATGCTGGAAAACGTTCAGCCTTCACCTCCGAACCTCTTCCCCTGTCCTCCCTGCTTCATCCGTGTCTGGACGCCAGCAGCTTGTTAGCACAAGCAGCAGTCTTGTTCTTAGTAGGGTGATTAGTGGTTTCAGGCTGATCTTGAATCACCGTATGTTCCTATGCCACACACAGACTCGCAGCATTCCTCCGTCTCTGAGCATCACAAGCGAACATAACGCTCAGCAATAAGCTTTCAAGGAAACCGCCTGGTTTTTTTTTTCCCTGTCATTTGCTCATCGACTGACTTTTACTGTGGAGCCAGATGGGCTTGTGCTCCTCAGTGTTTGTTTCCCAGCTAATGAACCCTATGGCTTAATGAATTCTCATGTGTCCTTACAGTGTCTCATTCATAACACAGTCTGCATTTGTTTCCCGTGTGACTTGTAGTGGTCCATTCTGCAAGTTCAGCTTAGGAGTGAGTGAGTAAGCGTATGACTGTGCATCTAACGCACCTTTAATTGGTGGAGGCTATTGATGAGATTGTGTTACCACTGTTCATGTAAAAATATATATTTGCAGGCCTTGCTGGACACTGTATTTATTCTGTTACACTAAGAGAAGTGTGTGTTTATGGAGAGCAGACGCCTGCACACCTCCAACTCCAAGACCGAATCGATATCCATAACCAGTCACTTTCTCTTTAACTCTAATCTCAAGAAAGCATCGAGTATTTATTCATTATACAAATTTTTTTCTCCCCCAAGAGGGTTCAAGCCAAGCAGTTATTTCTCACCCAGGAAGGTCTTTTACGACACCTGGATACTGTGTGAGATCTAACGTAAATTAAAATTAACTAAAAGAAGCTTCAAGGCAGAAGATTTTGCCCATTTTTTGTAATCAAGTTACTTGAGGAATCGTTTCAGTCCTAATAGGGAGGATGCTTTAACATCTTGCATGAAAAATGGATCTACGCATTTTGAGATCACAGTGCACTTGCATAGCAGTCCTCTATGTTTAATCCAAATTTCGGCTTCAACTCCTCAATAAGCATCTCACTGTAACAAGTGAACCTTTTTCCTGATAATGTTCCAATACTGGTCTGTGAGAATCCCAGAACACTGTAAGCATCAATTTTCCAGCTGATGGTTGACTTTTTTTTTTTTTACTTTTTAATGGTTGGTTGAAGGATGTTTCTGTTCCATACTCTWTTGTTACTCTGAGACTTGTAGTGATTAATCCAAGTCACCAGTAAATATTTTTTTTACAGCCTGTCTACTTTCGTTTTTCTTAGAGTATCGGTCCAAATTTTGTTTGCAGATATCCAAGCGCCTCTGTTTTTTTTTTTTTTTTTTTTGTTCTTGTTTTTTTGTTGTTGTTTTTTTTTCTTTTCTTGTTTTTCCGGCACCGAGTACACACTCAAACCATAAAAACTCTAATCACTGCACACTCCTCTTCCTTCGTGCAAATCACAAGTGGGGAATTCATTTTGCTCGGACCGCAGTTAAAAATGAACTGATTTTTGCACATTCACACCTGCTCAGACTGGGGAGACAATAGCCTTGAATGGAAAGCTCTGATAAGATGGTGCAGCCCACAGAAGAAGAAATTTTGACTCACTTGCTCAGTTGACCACTTGTCTCATCACGATACTGTGCTTGAAGTCTTCCGTAAATGTCAGTTTTACGTCTTCATTCTTGGTTGAATCTAATCCAATCCTCATTCATGAGTCAAAAACCGGTTGTATAATTAAAATATTAATATCCCCTGATCGTACTGCCTGCTTCACATCTCAAACTCCGGTCTCCCAGGAGCTCCTTTAATATACAAGATTGTGTTTGTACAGTGTCCTCTTTTAAAACCAAAGACAATATACTTACTTATTTTCAATTGGAACAATTTGGATAATTTTAGAGATGAATATGCATACAGAACAAATAATGCACGAGTGATTAGATTCACTTCTGCATTTGTTGGTCAGAGTGCAGTCAGAGGACTTACAGCATGTTGGATCAAAAAGGGAAGGTGGATTCCGATGAGTCAGGGGCTCGGGTAAGTACGTCTCGAGAAGATCCGTCACCAGTCTAAGTTTCCCATTGGATCAGAAATGTGGACGTGCCCTTATCTGATAATACGATCTCATGTGGGTCCAGGRAGGCATGAGGCATATGACTTCTGAAATCATCATGGCTGAAAACACGATATGAAAGATGGTTTTGCAGGTTTAAAATATTTTTTTTTTTGAACTTTTTCCATTTAATTGCAAACAATTTCCATAAATTACCAACCAGTGAACGGGGGTGGAGACGGAGACTCGCATACGTCCATTGTGGCACGTGATGCCAACCAGTCACACCTTTTCATCAGTTACTCATGCAGCATTGAGAACGCGTATCACACATGGAGGACGGTGCTATCCACCTCTTCTGCTTGTTTGCGTCCACAGACGTTCATGATTGGCTAATGTTGCTCTCCCAAAACATGACGGCAAGACCTATTTACCCTCTAGGCTCCTGTCTATACGTGACTGTAGCATCACCTGGAAATGGATTTACTGTTTGGATACTGTTCGGTAACAAACACAGTGGGCTTTGAGCTACCTCGGTCACGATCGTCATTCACAGATGTATGGCTTCTTTGCTTTTTTTTTTTTAAACATTTGCACCCTTCAAATTTTTTTTTACTGTGGTCAAGAGTCTTATCACCATCCTGTGCTTGAGGTCTTCTGTAAATGTCAATCAGTTTCACGCCTTCATTCATTAAAAATGTCATCATAAATTACAGTTTGACTCCAGCACCCCTTGTATAATTTAAATATTAAAATCCCATGATCGGACTGCCTGCTTCATGTCTTAAATGCCAACCTCCCGTGAACTCCTTTAATGGCCCAAAAATGTGGGAATGGCTTGGACCGAGGTCAGGACTGTACGAGGCGGTGTGGCAATAACTCAGATTCGAGTTTCTGTAGTGCTATAATGGTGTATTTCGCACCATTCAAATGTTTTTCCCGCGGTTTATGATGTCTCATCACTATACTTTGTAAATGTTACATCGGTTTTACACCTCCATTAACGAGAAATTAAGAATAGACTTTGGGGCAGTACACTGATGTCACATGATTGCCTGGATCCTCAGTTGTCACTGTTTATATGATTATGACCTACTTTATATACATTTATATGTTGATGTCGTTATATAATTCCTGTTATCCGATGATGTGTTCCCTGTTGAGTTTGGTTCCTCTCAAGGTTTCTTCCTATTGCCATTTCGGGGAGTTTTTCCTTGCCACTGGCGTACTCRGCTTGCTCATCAGGGACAATCTCATTATTATCTAAACACATTTGTTCTCACTCATACACACTTCCATCATTTTTTTCATTTTGTGAAGCTGCTTTGAGACAATGACCATTGTTAAAAGCGGTATATAAATAAAATGGAATTGAATACAGTTTGTGTATGTGGATAAGTACTTATGGTATGTTGAACATTTTATTTTAATTAAGAAAAAAAAATTAAACACACAAATCTTATACTGTGTTTCCTACACAGGAGAATTCCATTTATAATATTGCCTAGGTTGTGCTGAAAAAAAGAAAGCTAGGAGGGGAGGAGTAGTAGATTGGATCTCAGAAATGTGAAATAAATATGTATGTAGTATATACTTTGTTGTACTGTATGTAGTTGACCACTTTTGTGCTGGCAGGAAATGCCGACCCGCTCTGCTGGCTACCAACTCCTTATCTTTCACACCTGTTGAAATGACTGCTGCAGAAGGTTTCAGTGTTATAGACCCTCAAGGCACCTGGTTAAGGAGCGTTGTTTCTTTGAGCTTGAAACCTACATGCGCACGCATCACACATTTAGTGTAGAAGTTCGTATCCTTGTGGCATTCTAACAGTACCTGTAAACAAAAATCTCCGCCTCCTTTCCTGTAATGTCCTTTTAACAGTCCCAATTTATTCTGCCTCATGGATGAGCTCATCCTCTTTTTTTTTTTGCATTGCAGCCAAAATAGAAACAGGACCGTGTCACAGAAACTGCAGCACCTGTTATTGCTGTTGTTGTTGCTGCTCTTGTTGTGGTTACTCACTCATGAGCTACACTTGGTATTAGGAAACGGGTTTATTAGCGTACTGTAGCAACTGCAGCACCTGTCAGGGCCCGTGTTATAGATGATAAACAATTAATAGAAACACTTCATTTAAGTATGTGGAATCTGTTGATTTTTTTTCCCATTAATGCGAGGTCCTAAATGACATTTGCTGCAGCATTTAAAGAGGATTTTTAGATTTTTTTTTACTATTGTTTTGTCATAATAGAATGTTTTTAAGTATACAATTTAACTTGACTTTACTTGCACACTCCGTCATGTTTCAGGTTAGGTATATTATTGTGTCATTTATTATATTCTAGTGCTTTATGCTTTGTAATGTTTTGTAGTAATGTGATGTAGTTCAGTTTTAAAGAAAGGCATATTATTGGTCAGTATAGTGTATTACGTATGTTTTGTGCTTTATATTTTACACTGCACTACAGTATATACTAGTGTTTAACAGTGTTCCGCTCTATTGTAGTGTAGTATATAATACATCGCCTGCCCACAATACGAGTGCTGAAAAAACTCCATAGATGTGTAATCTGGTCATTCAGTAGATTCAGGGCGACGGCTGACTTCAGTTTATTGCCACATAATGTTGCTGAGTCTAGACCAGGGTTGGTGAACCCGCGTCTCGGGAGCCAGTTGTGGTTCTTCTGCGGCTCTTCAATCTGTCCACATGTTCTGTGATGAACTTCACGTCAATCGCGTTAATCATCATGGCAGAGTCAGGGAAGCTGCACTCAAACTACTGTCAATGTTTGGGTCAACTTACATCTGTGAATCTCTTTTTTCGACATTAAAACAAGTGAAATCAAAGCATTGCTCTGTTTTTACTGACACACACGTGAAAGAGTTACTACGAGTAGCCACAAATGAATACAGGCCTAAAAAAGATTTTGGAAACCAAGGACTGTCAGGTGGGTTAGGAGGTAGGCTGATTTTAAATTCATGAAAACTGTTATGTTATGTAATTAGGTGTATAAGTTGTGCATAACTACTGTTTGCACATCTGTTGTGTGGCTCTTTGCAGTTTTTTTGGCTCATTATGGCAAACGGGTTCACCACCCCTGGTCTAGACCTAACCAACTGCAGCAACCCCAAATCTCATTACCATTTGGTTTTCTTATGGTCACAGAGCTAAGTCTATTATCAGAATACAGGGTGATTTCAAGGCTCATAGACCCTTATCTTTGAGACAGTGTCCAACAATTCAGAATTWAAAAAAAAAAAAATTATAGGAGCGTCTATTCCAATCCAAAAGTGAAAGGTACAAAACAGGTGTTATAACCACAACCAATTTTGGTGTTTATTCAGTTTATTCTAAAACCATGGGTGCCCAATTACTTCTTGCATGTTTACACTTACAAATTCAGGAGAGCGCAATGATGTAACTGTTTTCAGGACAAAAATCAGAAAGAAAAATTAAGGTCACAGAACAGTGAAATAAAATGAAACTGAAACTCTTCTTTCTGTCTCTCCTGTCTATTGTGGCGTGTGTCTGGGTGTCTGCATAAGTGTACGTCTAAGTTGGTGCTTATGTCAAGTTATTTCAAGGCCCTGAAGTTCCAGTCCTCACTAGAGCACAGTGTTCAATGTGGGTCTGTGTACTCCATTTGCTCACACAGCAAAATGCCAGCACCCTCAGTAAAAGGTTGAGTGGCTAGAGAGATGATGGAACGAAAGAACACAAAAGCACAAGAGAGCGAGCGAGAGAGAGCTAGACTGGTGGGCAGAAAGACACATTAGCAAATTCATAGAAGCAGAAAATGTCACAAAGGAAACCTGACTGCTATTGGCTTTGTGTTTGATGGGAGCCAGCTCAGAGCGCCCCTCTCACCAAAGCATCTGTGTCACCGTGGCTCTCTGCCAGACAGGGTCTCCTTTTTTCTCGGCAAGAGTCGCTCAATCACATTGTCTTCTTGTTGCCGTGTGGGTCATAAGTTTGTGTATAGCTGGGGGAGGGTCACATGGTTATCGCATGCTAGGAGTCTCGCTCTGCTCACGAATGGGTGTTTATAGAATGAAGAAGGAATAAAGAAAGGAATGTATTAAAGCTACAACAGACATCTGGAGCGTGTGGTTTTAAATGAGGGTTTAATAGATTTATTCTGGTTGGATCACGTGTCGGCGTATGGTGGTGTGTGGCGGGAAAAAAAATCTTGAACAGCGTCCCACCAATTTTCCCACTATGTATTGTGAGACGGTTCTTCTTTCTGTTTTGACTGTAACTTCCTCACAAGTTGCATGGCATTTCAGAATAATGCTATAACAGTCGCGTAATAATGCACAGCATATGCCAGGAGTACAAGTGATGCGGAGTTAATGCAGGAGTTATTGCTTAATTTATGAGACGCTGCTAAAATACCTAATCACTAGGAGAATGTCGCTCTAGATAGCGTCTCTAAACAAGCAGTTGTAAATATGTACATAATGCTCTAATTGACCCTTCTCTCTCTCTCTCTCTCTCTCTCTCTCTCTATTTCAAAGCTCTTCCGAGAAGTAAGAATAATGAAGATTCTGAACCATCCAAATATTGGTGAGTTTCTGAGACGTTCACATCACATCCACACAAACACACTTCTTGTATTTATATATATTTTTCATTAATGGTTTGAATTGTGATGTGCACAAAATAGTGCTATTTGAAAGTCATTTGTTATATAACTAATATGATCAAGTCAAAACAAGATTTTTGATTTGCGCAGTATAGCAACACTGTTATGAGAGTAAAACCTCCCATTATTTGTCTACGCTAATGCACTTATCCCAGCGTTCTTGAAAATACTTAGTCTAAGATGAGTTAGATTGAAACTGTATTTGTAATATTATGTATTTGTATATTATGAATGTTCTGTTCCTGTGAGGTTGTACAGCAGGGTGTATGCACGCATGTTTATGACAGTTTATCTCACACTGATGTAGACACTGTTTAGAGTGAGAAGGTGGAAATTTAATTAATAACAACCTCAACCCACACTCATGCTAATTGTTCCTCCCTCCATAATTTAACATCTTAAATCATTTCTTGGTTGGGTTAGGTTTGGTCCCTCCATGATTTCTTTAACGATGCTTGATCCTAGCTTTTGTATTAACTAACTACAATTGGTTTAGCTTAAATAGCTTAAATACTGACAAAAAAAAACACTAGTTCATCATTCTATAAACCTCCTTTGTAGCACGTGTGAACCGTGGATTACCTCTAAAGTTTCATTATAGTGATGAATACAGTTTTACTGCCACTCTGTCATTACACACAACAACCAACCATAGCATGATGTCTTCTGATAGTTGAAGTAAATAACAGTACCCAAAGGATCCAGAACCAACTCCTTTGTGCCAGACAAAACAACCCACCAGACGCAAAGCCACACTCTGAGGGGCCAGATCTGCCCTCATGGCACAAGTGGACCATAAAACCTAGGTGGTTTTAATGTTAATGGTTTCAAAGTTGTGTATGTGAACTTGGCTTTCATTACTGAGCAAAAACTTTTTGTTTTACTGCATCTGCACAGACAAAATATTTTTACTTGCACGGTCAATTGCTTTGTGCTTGTAAAAGTTTCCAGAACCAATTATTTTTAAAAAAGGCAGCTACTGCTGTCGACCCTCCCAGATAATATCAGTATTACATACGTTACGTACATTCTTTCACTAAAATTAGCCTGATGTTGATTTCTCAGCCTAAGAGTTTTTCAGCCAAAGGTAATGAAAGTATCCCACTTACTGGAAAACCATCCAAACTGGCATCACTGCTCAAGAAGATAAACTCTGATTGGCTGTTTCTTTTGCAGAGGGTTAGAAACTTCTTTTTTTTTTTTACAACAGGGAATGGAAAACAAATAGCCTGGGTGTTTTTTATGATCTGTTACACCATTAAGCTGTTGTGTCTCTGCATATTCAAAATTGAGACCTCAAAAATACAATGTACACTATTATATTATATCAGTGWCAGTTAGAGGTTAATAAATCTAATCATCTTAGTTGAATACTTGACTGCAATGAATGATTTATAATTAATCCGCAGTGGACATACAATTTTATGTTAACTTAAGATAAAGAAAGCCATGCATAAGCAGGATGGACAAATCCTGCACATAGATTCGACTACTTAGTCCTTGACTTGTGGAATGAAAATATCACACACGATCAAACAGATGCCCTCAGTGCAAACATGGAGTGCAGAAGGACTAAGCATACAGTGTGCTTGGCATTCTTTACTAATTATTGCATTGTGTGCAATTTGGTCTGAAATTGCAAAATTCTTTGAAATATTGCCTTTTAGAAAACATAAACCAATTGCACAGATCTTTGCAAAAATATGGATTGCTCAATCAGTGTTTTGAGTGCTCAATTTGCTTTTGGAAAGAATTGTCAGTAGTTCTTCTCAATCATGTCAGCTTTTAATCTTAAATTTTATAAGGAACACCAAGTTTTAAAAGTCTACCTCTGTGAAATGTCTAGAGCTTCTTTTTTGATATTATCATGTCCTTGCTCTGATTGTGCACACCATCGTCTGCAGCTGTCTGCTGTGGGCTGAGCACATGCACTCGAATATCAGATACGCTGGTCCGGGGAAGTCTCTCTTCTTTGGCATAAGAAAAGTTATTGTGTTTGGTCACATGTTTCTTCTTCCATAGCAATGACCCACTTTTCTTTTGTAGATGAAAAACAAACTACACATTTTGATGTTGGCATTGCATTAACCGAGGAGTCCAGGAAGTGGTTCTGCGTACAGGATATGTCAAATGTGGCAGTGTAACGCAGTCATGATGTGGTTTTGTAGAAGTTCATGTTGTAGGTGTTATGATGGAATAAATATAGTTTTATAATTTTTGGGCATCAGCCAAGTAGTTTGCTTTCTTTGTAGGTTTCAATATTTTGCAAGTTCCATTTAGTGTAWTTTTTTTTGTAATTCTAGAGTTGAGCAAGTCAAATACCTCAGTTATGAGCTGACACGTGGTGTTTTGAGGCTGGTGTAAAAGTGTGTATAAATGTAATTGAGACTAATTTGCTCACAGAGTTTGGAAAAAAGGGAAAGTGAGGCCTTTTGATAATGTAAAATGACCATTAAAAACGTGTTTCTATTGCACTACTCAGAAGCTTCCGCACCCAAACCACAATCGTTTATGTCCAACGTGATCAGTCATGATCGGTCAAGCTGAAAAACAGCCAGTTCCGGTCACTGGCTGATCGATCGGTGCATCTCCTATTATAAATGTAATAAACCATTTAAAAATCAATTTTGGAGTGAATATGCCATTGCCACACAAAAGACTCACAATTCATAACTGATTCGATTTTTTTTTCACCCATATCTACTATTATCTTTGTATCATTATATAAGTAAATAAATGATGACAGGGCTAGCTATTATAGGAAAATAATCAATAACACAGTCATTTTACCACTCCAAAGTTTATTACTTTCCTAGAAGTGCAAATGTGTGCTCTGTTCCAGCTTATAGCACAGCAAGTTGTCAACAGGTGCAGCTTTCTTTCTTCTGTTTATTTTTTAAAATGCTCATTTAAGATATTTATTAGGTATGCAGTAAAACAACAGCAACTTGTGACCAGTCAGTTTTCAGCTTGAACACATTTGGTAAAAACTTATTAGATTTGACCGATTGATTGACAGATCAATTTCAAATAGAAAATATAAAAATAATGTGCATATTTTATAATAGACATGCAATTAAATTTTTCACTAATGTTATATAAATGCTTTTGTACACTGTCAATTATAGTCAAAATTCTTAGAATTAAAACAAAATCAGAATCATCAAATGTCAACCTTAAAAAAACAAGCTATAATCAGTTGATAAGATATTAATAATGTGAATTCAAATTCCGATTTTATTTGTAACAGTATGATATGCAGTGAAATGATTCATGATGTAAAAAAATAAAGGCAGCGTGAAGTGGAAAGACCGAAAGAGAGAAGCATTTTTTTTCCGTCATATTACTGAGAATCCACAAAGCCTTCTGTCCTGAAGCCCATTTCTCATGTTTAAACTCTTACTGTTACAAAGTGCTGATACTAAACATCTGTTCACAGAAAACCTTTTAATATTAGCTCTTACACCCTGTTTTAGTGGAGTTTCCTCCATACAGGTTCTTGTGTTAGAAAACCCTGTAATATTTTGGAACATACACATTAATATAATATATAAAATATACACGTTAATATACATCTTGCAGCTTTTTGTGCAATCCGATTAGAGATTTCAACAGTGCTGTGGTACAATAACATGTATCGATGTGCAGAGTAATGTGAGGACATTTACAGTATCACATAACAGTTTAACAGAAGCGATGCTCAACCTCAGTTTATATAAATGGCTTGAGAATCACCCAAGTGAGTATAGTAAATGTCTTATGAACATAATTACGATCATGTAACACATCCCACCGAGACGGTCTCTGTACGGATTGCAAACAAATCCGTCTGAGAGAATGCTACTGTGCGATTGCACTTGTACTTATGTTTGTGTTTTGAAAAACTTTCCATTTGTTACAGCTTGTAGAGTGTTCAGTGTTTACCAAAAGAAAAATGATCAACCTCAGACACATTGGCCTTGGCTCATGTCTGATTTCCGATAAAGCAGCAGCTTGGTTTAATTTAGTGCTACACATCCTGTCTGAGGTTTCCAGCATCTTGTCTTACTGACTCCACACAACACTGGTTTCTATCCAATAATTCTCATGATTATTAAGAAATAAAAAGATGAAAGATTTCTAAACTCTAAGCTGTCATTCAAGCAAAGTATAGACCCAACTAAATGTGTACTTCTCTTTGTGTCTCCATCATCTTATCTCCTGTCCTCCAGTAAAGTTGTTCGAAGTCATAGAAACGGAGAAAACCCTTTATCTGGTGATGGAATATGCCAGTGGAGGTGAGAGCATGTGTAATGTCATTTGCTAGTCTATTGTTATTTTAAAGTGGTCTGTTTTAAGTCTGGGAGTGCACTGCAAGTGTGAAAGCTGTGTAATTCATTGTGTGGTTTTCTTTGTAGGGGAGGTGTTCGACTACCTCGTAGCACACGGCCGGATGAAGGAGAAGGAGGCCAGGGCTAAATTTAGACAGGTATGTTACCGCAGTGTGCTCAAAACTATATAAAACGGGCAACATGGCATCTTGTAGATTTAGGACTGTGTGTGTGCGCGTGTACACGTGTTTTTCAACATGCCTGCAGTGCACTTGCGATATAATCACCATCAGCACTACAGCCCACTGGTCTTGTAACCCCATGTGGTGGGCTAGACGACATCTACAGTACCAAGTCAGCCGTGTAGGGTTTTTAAGTACCCAGGGTCTCCCTCTCCTCCTCCTCCTCCTCTTCCTCCTCATTCCTTCTCCTCCTGCTCAGAGTGTAGTGCTGCAGCTGCTAGGAGACTGGCTTATCTGGGTCAGAATGTAACACTAGGCACATTACAGGATCACGTGGATGATTCCAGATTCTTCCCCAGTCAGACAAGGGGAAAGATGGAAATGTGTCATCAACCTGTAATGTTGCTTCTTATCAAGCCTCAGTCCATGTCAGTGTGTGGCTAAAATGTAGAATGTAGATTAATTCATGATGTAAACAAGAGTCATCATAGTCTTATTTATTTATTGCCGGTCATAATATTAATACTAAAAAAGCATAAAAAATGAATAGGAAAATAATGTTAAACGGTAATACATAGTTGATTGTGTACTTCTCATAGATGGTAAATCATTAAATGGTGAAAACAACGAGGATTAGTTGAGAGATTGTGGCTCTATCCAGATCACTACAGACCATGATGTGCTAGCCAGACACCTGTCCCACTTTTAATCAGTGGGATTCTGGGAAAACGCACACACAAAGCGCTCGATGTGATTAATTTGCCTTTCACACACCATTCCACTTCATGGGTCATTCGATTTGTCGTGGTGTGCTCCATCGTTACAGCTAACTATATCGTTATTCTTCTTCTTCTCTTTCTTTCTTTTAGATCGTATCAGCTGTACAGTACTGTCATCAAAAACACATTGTGCACAGAGACCTCAAGGTAAGAACCCAAGACTGTTGACTGCTGTAGCAGTAACCACAAAGACAGGAAAATGACACAATCACACAGCTTGGGAAAGAGCATTCTGTGCCAATAGGAATTAACTGCCAACTGATCGGTCATGAGTGAGCTATGGGAGAAACATTTTTTGCTGTAAATCACTCACTGCTCAAACACCGTGACTAATGCATGTCGTGTGTGTGTGTGTGGAATTGGATGTTGAACTTTTAGATATATTAATGTTTTAAGATTTCTTTTTCCTTTTTTTCTTTCTTTGTTTACAGTTAGCATCTTGGTATTGTCGATGGTAGTGACAACACCCGAAGGTTAACAGTTACTGATGAATTTAAATCTAATTTTAGATTGTGCCATAAACACACAGTAGGCGTGTAACAGTAGGCAAAAAGTCACGTTTGGTACGTACCATGATTCATGGTTCTGTACAATGGTGTATTGAAGTAAAGAAAAGTTTTTCCTTTATTAAGCAAACATATACATTTGTAAACAGTGGCAAACTGACCTTAATTCTCTGAACAGTGCTTCCTTTTAAATATTATTGCACTATTTGTTACTAATGATGGCAATGATTCAGTTATGCATAACATGAGAATTAATGCATCACCATTGACTCCAAAATCAATAAAAAAATTTTTTTTTAAACATTAACATTTTACTACTATAATCCTACAGGTTTACGTACAGTGATCTCTAAACTATTCGCACAGCGTCCTATATGATGGGAGCAAGTTAAAAATAGTTTTTCGTTTTTTATTTCCCCAGAATTGCAATAAAATCTAGAAGAAAAGAAAAAAATAGTTTTCAGCTCATTAATAAAATATGATACTTAAAGATTTTTTCAACACCTAGATGATATGATAATATTGTATCGGAAGTAAGTCCCTGGTGATTCCCAGCCCTATGGTTTAATTTTCTTTGCACATCACTGGGAAACCAACTTTCTCATCAGAGTAAATGGGCAGCAATTGAAGTAAGCTCTGGGTTTTATTCACTAATCTGAATTTTGTTATGTTAAATCCACATGCCACACAGCATAAAACCTCTTACCTTTAAAGGGTTTATATTGTATATACATGTCTATACATTTTGCTGTTGGAGGAAAGAAAATTTCTATTAATCATCTAAGTTAGCTGTCTAGATAGTTGCTAACAAAACTCAAAGCATGATGTGTCCCATTTTCTGTTAAATGCACCGACAACGGAAATTATGTCATTCCATCTGGAAATTTCCTTCTAATCTGAATTAAAAGAATTAACGGAGAAAATCACCCAGCATTATTTAAAGCTAGGCAGTAACTTAAAGTCGCTTCAGGTCATGACACACTGAGCAGTACAAATTTGAATACTGTTGCACCCTTTGTAAGCAGATATTGTTTTCTCAACATGAAATTGTAGGGTACTGCATCTATTCAACAGCTGACACCTCTTTTTTTTTTTTTTTCTCCTGTAGCTGAATCCTAAGAAATCTGACATCACAAATTCAACACATTTGTTTTTTTATAATCAGGTGTAGAAGTAATTCATACTGCAATCACTTTTTTTTTTTGTCTTAATAATCCTGAAGCTCTGGCCTTTCTCAACCGGCTGTTGGTGGAATAATGATAGTGAGTATGTGCACTATAATCATCAGCAGGAACGCTGATGCTGAGTGATTTGCGATAAATGCTACAGCTTGGTCGTCTGTTTCCACTTGTAGTCTATGTGTTTCGATATTCTGTCTTTTTTAAATGATTCATGAGACCTTAAAAACCTTGACAAGAGCAGGGGGGAAAAATCATATGCTGACATTTGCTCTCTCTCTCTTGCCCTCCTTTCCTCTATGGGATGGTGGCAAATGATGCGTACATAATATTCTACTTGGTTCTTTTTTGCAGTAGCACTGTATGCTTTAATTTGCCACTCATTCTCTTTGTAGAGTTTTGGCAATTCATATTTCTGATGAATGACAGTCTGCTATGCTTGCAGTTTGTTGGAGCGTGCCGTTGCTCATCTTTGTTTTCTCTCCCACTGTTAGGCAGAGAATCTGCTGCTAGATGCAGATATGAACATTAAGATAGCAGACTTTGGCTTCAGTAACGAGTTCACGCTGGCCAACAAGTTGGACACGTTCTGCGGCAGTCCGCCATACGCCGCTCCTGAGCTTTTTCAGGGAAAGAAGTACGATGGACCCGAGGTGGACGTCTGGAGCCTGGGCGTCATTCTCTACACGCTAGTCAGTGGATCGCTGCCTTTTGATGGCCAAAACCTAAAGGTCAGTATGTCCTAATAAAAAGTCACTAGTGCCCTGACGCAGGTGTACAGAGCCTTGTATACATATTCACCCTACTTGAAATTTATTTTGTGGTGTGGCAGTTACATCTCTGAATGTTTTGAAATATATCTACATCAGCATCCTGATATTTTGCCCAGGAACTGTGATAAAATTGCTTAAACTATTGAATCTGAACTGAATTGAGGTCTCTTGTTTGACTGAACTAATGTCATTGCAGGCGTGCGTGTATGTATGTATATGTGTGTGTACGGCATAYGTACTTGTGTGTGTGTGTGTGTGTGTGTGTGTGTGTGTGTGTGTGTGTGTGTGTGTGTGTGCGAGGCATACCTACGTGTGTGTGTGTGCGTGGCGTGTCTGCGTGTGTGTGTGTGTGTGTGCAGCATACCTACATACATGCGTGTGTGTATGTACTGTCTAGGAATGACTTGAGGATCCACATCTTTTGAGTGAATTGTATAAATTTACCTTCAGCCTGAGATGCTTCCTTTGAGTCAGCAGGTGAAACTGGTTCGGTTTATCATCACCACTTCCCCCAGCTAGGTGTTTAAAGATCCTGTTTCCTGTGTCTGTATTGTGCTGATTGATGCAGGAGCTGCGAGAGCGAGTACTAAGGGGGAAGTATCGCATTCCCTTCTACATGTCGACGGACTGTGAAAACCTCCTCAAGCGCTTCCTGGTGCTCAATCCTATCAAACGGGGTACACTTGAGGTGAGAGAAAACAGAAACGTGTTTCAATTTATTTTAGAGCTAAAGTCTCCTTGCCCTTCACACCACAGTACACAAGCCACTGGCATCTTTGGTCATAAGGGGGGCCTGCACCAGCCCCAGTGAATACTCCATAACAGGTTTAGGGGAACTGGTGTTGTCCCAAAGAGAACTGACCCTGCTGAGGTGCACACTTCACTAGAAGCCATACAGAACTGCCACACTACATTGAACAAAGCATTATCTGCTTTTATTGTGAATAATTTAGAAGTTTCCACTTAGCATCACTCAACTCTGTGAGCGGCCTAATGCTTTGAGCGCTTCATGAACATTAAAGCTTAGTTGCTGGGGGTTTGTCCAACTGAACAGCCCCTGTATTAAATATTGCATGGCCTAAAGAGGATATGAGCTATAAACAACACACTGTATTGGAAATATGTGGTGTTGTGYTGTATAAAGGTATATAATAATTATCTGTAAAAAGCATACAGTATTAAGTTTGTTTGTTTTTATAAACCTTTGTTCCAGATCTTCCAAAAACTGTTTCAACAGTCAACGGACGTGTACTTTAACTAGTAGTATATATAGCGTTGCTATTGGCAATTTGTTATTCATAGTGCACTATGAAACTTCCTGTCCTGTTTAAGCCTCTCTCTTTCAAGTTCCTCTCTTTTGAATCACTTAACATTTCTAGTGCTTAAAGCTGTATCTAAGCCGTTACGTAATTCTGTGCGTCCACTTCAGCAAATCATGAAGGACCGGTGGATCAATGCTGGCTTTGAAGAGGATGAACTCAAGCCCTTTGTGGAGCCAGAGCTTGACATCTCAGACCAGAAAAGAATAGGTATGATACCAGGGTTTTTTTTTTAACCTCAGCAGCTAAACCACATGACCTACATGATTATCTGTTCAAGTTAATGTTGTAAACAGAAAAAAGGGAACTTACATTGTTTCTGATTTCCAAATCTAGTTCTCTTTGTGTAACTGACTTGTGGTGTCATGTTCACTGGAAAGTGTGCTGTAGGTCAGCTGAATTAAAGATGTACAATCCTACAATAGTCAGCCTTACTTGTCTATGAAAGGCTAGACACCAGGCACAAAAACATAAAGCTGGAAGTCTTTGTTTTGTGGGCAAAAGTGGGAAAAAAATATTTATATAATTAATTAGTTAATTAAGGAGAGGAAGAAAAAAAATCCATACAAAGATGAGGAAGGGCCCCCACACCTGTTGAAATTGCTATCACTGCCCAGACTCACCACAAAAACAGAGGACACAGTGGGCACATTCAATTCAAGGGAAAATACCAATACCATTATGGCATAATTTTAGAATGCAAGGGATTTTATGTGCAGCCCTCCAAAAAGCCCTGGATGCTGGGGGAAAAAATCACTTCATGTGATGTCTCTCAATATGATGTAACTCAGGAAGTGATTAGACACTTTTCGTCACGAGTTTAATGCATTGCTACGACCATTTGCAATATCAAAAAGCCATCCTTAGAAGAACAACAGGGCCTTTAACACAATACGACGGCACAGGGCTGCTGTCATAGTGCTTGGRCCCAAAAAGAGCAATCCGGAGAGTTATGTTCTAGATTTAAATTCAGTATGTAAGAGGCATCTCTCCAGAATTTTTCCAAATCAGGGGATGTACAATACATATGAATAAAAAAACTCCTCTCCACTTTTACATTTATCCCAGCAAGAATCGACATCTGGGTAGAAACGACAAAGCTGAATTTTGGAGAAATTAACTCTATGTACGAGTGGCGGGCACATAAGGAGTTTGAATTGATGAGCTTGAGAATTGAGTTCCATGTATCATCTGACATTCAGACAGTTGTTCAAATTATGCAAACTTAAGATAAATAAAAAGATCTTAGCAAAGCTAAGAGGCCCTTACTGTATAGTAGCCCTTACTGCTTGAAGCTCTTACTGTACCATTCTTGAAATACTTGAATAAAATTTTTTTAGAAAACACTACTGTCTGAACTGAGCCCATACTCTCAAAGTATGCCTAATTGAATTATTAATTGATTTAATTGAGAAGATGGGGAGTGCAGATCCAAGAAGTGCAGAAACAGGTCTTTGACAGTTTATCTCCCTTTCTATCCAGGCAAAATGATTTGGTTAGTTATGGAACTATTCCCAAAAGTTGAGACATTTGATGTTCACTTCCCAGTAGTAAAAATCTAAATTGGGTAGAGCCATGCCATTCAATTACATCACTTTTCAATTACATCACTTTTCCAATGGTAAGATGATGTAATTGAATCCAATCCATTAAAAAATTGTGCATTGTGCTTTTAAGTTTGGGGAATAAAAATGTATGGACTGAAAATGTAATAAAAATAAGGAGAATATTCATTTTAATGACATTAATTCAGCCCACCAGGGACATGGACAATGGTGACCAATGTCCCAAGTCCCTTTTTGTTTGATTCAGCAACCCAATCAAATTTTCCTTAAAAAGGTACTTGTGTTTTTTTGTATTTATGATACCAAGATGGGTAAACTGATTTTTCACCATCTTGAAAGGGAGGTTGTAAGTACTCCACTATTTATCAGGAAATATTTGCTTTTGTGCAAATTCAGTTTATATCCAGAGAAATGACTGAATTCAATAAGCAATGACGGCAGATGTGGCTCCGAGGTGTAAAAGATCATCTGCATAACGGGAGACTTTGTTGTTCTCTCTTCATCCAAATCCCAGATATATCCCTGCAACTATGGAATGCAATTGCTAATGGCTCAGTGGCAAGGTTAAAGAGAAGTGGGYTCAGAGGACACCCTCTTGAGTTCCCCGCTGAAAGCTGAATGGTTGAGATTGCTGAGATTTGATTGATTTGTCAGGCCTGAAGCAATAGGGAATGATTACAATAACCTGACCTTAATCTGAAGTTATTAGACTTGATCCAAATTTAAAATTAAAAAATCAAATTTCAAAATCCAAAAGCTTTTTCGGCATCTAAAGAGAAAACACACTCGGGAATCCCCTCTAACGGTGTGTACAAGATATCCATAAGGCACCAAATATTCAAATGAGAATGGCAGTTTTTGATACAAACTAGTTTGGTCTTCAGATATAATTCGAGTAATACATTCTACAAAGCTAAAACTTTAGCAAACTTTAGCATTATGAAGAGAGATTGTTCTATATGAAGAATCCTCGATTGGGTCTTTATCCCTCTTTGCTATAAGGGTAATACGTGTCTCATTAAATGATGCAGATAATTTACCKTGCTTAAAAGAATCAGATAAAACCGAAGCTAGTGGTGGTGCGAGGAATGAGGAGAATGATTTATATGTACACTTCAGTATCTCACTGTTTATAGTTTCCTTTTGTACATTCTGTTTTTGTGGGATTTCTATTTTGATTCTTTAGTTTAATTGTATTCTCTACAATATTTTCATGGTTGTAAAATCTTTCTATTTTAGGTCCCTGCATATCATATCGTGTATGGTTATGTATGTGGCAAAATTTGAGTTTAAAATTTGATTTACCCTACTCATCATGTTTTTTAAGCCCTCCCTTTAATTATATACTATATAGACATTATTATATTAATCATGTAATAAGAATTAAACTACAAAGAGTTGGGGAAGATGAGGTTTCGGGTAGTGTATTTAGGTTTGCAGTTCAGACAAGGAAGTACTGTGTGAAATAAACCACAGGCTGTTTCTGCTTGTCTTTGCTATTTAATCTTGAACCGTCACTTTGTTTGTGTGCGTGCGTGTGCAAGCAGCGCGTCTGTATTTTGACTCAAAACAATGCCTGGAATGATTCCATGTGAGGCTGATGGTGTTTAATGTGCCCCTGGGCCTCAGTGATGAGGGGTCAATGAAGCACTGGCATCACGGTACTTTCCACTGGTGCTCTGGGCAGTCTGTCCTTCAAACTCACCATCAATATATCCCAGTTTGTCCATTTCAAAGGAACATTTCTAGTGTTCAGTCTGGGGCCAGGAGCTCAACTGTTTATTAGTTTAGGGAATTGAGAAGTAAAAGTACGGTAATTAGAGAAAACATTGTCAAAKCAGACAAAATAAAAGATCATCCCCTGGTGGTGTAATTGGACTGGATTTCTCAGAATGCTACGGCAGGATCACGCCCTTATCTCTACTGTCTGTGTCTTTGTGAATAATGCGATCTGTGTGTTAATATTTGACGTAATATTTTTACTGAGATATCGACACAATGCATTTTCTAGCTGTTTTTTTTTTTTTACTTAATAAGAAATACAATTACAATTTGCAAACTGATTTGTATATCATCTGCTCCATTTGCATTCCACAATTTTTTATTTTTTTTGTAGACATAATGGTTGGAATGGGTTACTCTCGTGAGGAGATCCATGAGTCTCTGACTAGGATGAAGTATGATGAGATCACCGCAACGTACCTGCTGCTGGGTAGGAAACCCACTGAGGTGAGTCAGTTCCAGGATCTAAGTTAAGATTAGGCAGAGTGCCACTCTAAACCCACTCCTGTGAATGAGATAAGTGCTTTGTTTTAGGTGTGTTGCAGACAGTTCTGTATAGATTTGTGGTTTTGAAGTCTGTGCGGGTCTGTGTTTTCAGATATAAGCCGAGGCATGTAATTTTAGAATGAGGTTTGGTGTGAAATGGAGATCAGTTCTTGCAACTGAGCCTTAAGCTTTTGTCTGTTTCATAAGTTATGCAAGAAACGGTGACATTGGTTTGGTTCTGTAGTTTGTTCGGAAAACAAAAACARTTGTTGTTATTTTGTTTGAATCGTTTACATTTAATGTGTAGTAGAATGAATATTTTCTCTCTTAAGCTTAAGGTCATGTTTTGTATTCGTGATCTTAGTTGGATGCCGCTGAGTCCAGCTCCAGCAGTAACTTATCCCTGACCAAAGTCAGACCCAACAGTGAGCACAACAATGGCCAGTCACCATCTCACCTCAAAGTCCAGCGGAGTACCTCCAATCAGAAACAACGGCGCTTCAGTGACCAGGGTGAGCACCATCATACTGCACCTTGCATCATCAAGATGGAGAATATAATCATCGAAATTGTCACAGATAATCCACTGTTAGTGAGCCTAAGTTTTGTCTCTTCCTCTTGGGTTCGGTCCCGTGCCTCTCCTCACAGCTGGTCCAGCCATTCCGTCAGTGGGTTACCCTAAGAGGAGCCAGACCACCACAGCAGATAATGAGCACAAAGAGGAAAGCAGCGCCCAGCCTCGCAAGTCAAGCTCTTCTGGCAGCCGTAGCATGGCGCCCCCTAGCCCACTATTGGGCAACGCCAACAACCCAAACAAGGCTGACATTCCTGACCGCAAAAAGGGCTCCACTGCTCCCGGGGTGTGTCACCAGCTCCTCTAAAATTACATCTTTTTTTATCATCAGCTTATCAGTAATCAGCTTAATCTTTTCTTCTACAGAGCAATTCTGTGTCTGGGGGGATGACCAGAAGAAACACCTATGTTTGTAGTGAACGCAACGCTGCAGACCGGCACTCTGTCATTCAGAACGGCAAAGAAAACAGGTGAGCTCATCACTTTTTAAAAACATTTTAAAACATTTGTTATGTTTAAACATAATCAACAACATGCACCAATCAAACAAGGACAGAGGCTTGATTTAAAGAGCTCTGAAGTTTTTGGATTTGATTGTGGCAATTGTTGATATTGTTATTGTAAATATATTGACAATATAGTGTATATGTGTATATGAAAAAAAAAAAGGTTTCTTGAAGAGATTAATGCTTAAATGCTATGGATTTGCCTTTGCGGGTGCCTATATATATATTATGATTATTATTTATTTATTTATTTATTTATTTATGTATGTATGATTTGTTTATTGCTTTTATTTTGTTTCTGATTTTGCTGACAAAATGTCCAGGTCATTTTGTTCTGCAAACTCTTGATCAGATTGCACTATATTACTCCTAGCTATATCGGAAGAGAAAAGTGCTGCTCTCTCCGCTTTCGCTGCAACCAGGAGCGCAAAAAGCCAAAAGAAAAGCAAAACTTTGTTTCTTTTATGCATTCTTCTTGCTCTGTGTTATCCATCATTGTTACTGTTTTGTTCGAATGCACATTGTTTCCCGCTGCCTGCTTGGCTAGCCTGAGTGAAATGCCAGCACACGCTGCAGCAAGTCCATCTCCATACGCTGCTGCTCTCACTGCTTCGTCTGCCTCCGTCCGTCTGAGGCACCACAAAGCCCCGCCACTTTCAGGTTCAGGCCACACCTGCCGCTCTACACTGCCCCCTAGTGACGTCCCTGCTGATTTCTTCAGGCTCAAGTAAAAACGAGCTCAGTATCTGACTCACTAACCGCACCGTGACCCCACCCCTCTCTAATGCCCCCTGACCTCTCTCTGATTTACATTTATAACACTTTTTACTGCCTGCCACTCATCCTTGTGGGGAACCCTCACACTTCCCCAGCCACTAGCCTTGACTAACACAGAAAAACAGAAATTTTGCTACTGGGAATAAAACAYGTGWTATATAGTAATTCRAGGGCGCTGATTTCAAATCTGAAGTCAGAATTAACCTAGCACGTCTAGATTTTAAGTTATACACCGGACTGACACAGTGGCTGAACGGCAAAAGGAATGCAATGCCCTTTGCCGTGCCTATGGTGTGGCGTGAACAAATAAAATCACCACTCAGACTGTTATTTCTGTATGACCAAAATTGCTGGATTTTCCAAGAAAAACAAGTCAAAAATTGTTTATCCTGATTGTGAGTCCGCTCTTAAACCAGCGCCGCATGATGAACAGAATCCAGTGCCATTACTCCCTGACAGGGATGCAATAGAGACGGACAGTTCTGACGAAAGTCCTGAAGATTATGCCTCTGATGATGAAGTGTATGAACCCGAGTCTGAAGTGGGAAGGCCGCACTTGCTCAGCCAATCTG